>SSNS01000190.1:531375-575979 GCA_006937985.1 Aphyosemion australe
TTGGCAATAGCAGGCCAAACTGCCTTCACCAGACAGGGAGGTATGGCATCCAGAGCAGAGCCTGATGGCTTAAGTTTCCCCACAATGTCAGCCAACACCTCAAGGGATACAGCCTCAAATTGCCAGAGTAATGCGGTGCTGCAGTGACTGTCCACGGCCAAGCAACATGACTGAGGCAGGATCTGTGATCTTATAACGTCCACCTTGCTAATGAAGTAGTCCAAAAATTCCTCACAGAGAGCCGGCGAAGCCTCCAAACCAACTCCACATGGAGGATTCAGGATCCCATCCACAGTAGTAAACAGCATCCTGGGGTTATGGGAATTTGATTGGATCACATCAGATAGAAATGCAGATTTTGCCATCTTAACAGTCCTCTGATAACGACGCCAGGAGTCCTTTAAAAATTCAAAAGACACCTGCAGCTTATCTTTTCTCCACTTCCGCTCAGCCTTCCTACAATCCATCCTGGCTGCACGAGTGACATCATTCAACCATGGCTCCGCCTTAAGCCTCTGACGGCGGAGTTTCAGTGGAGCAACTTTATCTAAAACAATGCGACATGACTCGTTGAACTGAGTCACCAGTCCAGCAGTAGAGAGACACCCGTTATCACTAACACCACCACCGTGACACAGAGAGGACCTTAAAAATTCAGTAGAAAATAAATCTGCACTAAAAGAGTTTAACATCCTATGTCTCTGAGCCCCCTGCGTGACAGATGTACAGGGGACTGACACATCAAATAAAATGGGACAGTGGTCAGAAAACACTGCATCAGACACCACCAAGTTTGATACAGACAAACCATAAGTTAAAACAAGATCAAGTGTATGCCCACCAACATGAGTTGGGCCTGAAACAACCTGCTGAAGGTTAAAAGAGTCCAAAATATTCACAAATTCCCCAACCATTGGTTTATCGGGACAACAGACATGGATGTTAAAATCACCCATAATCAGGAAACTGTCATAATTAGTTGTTATTTGGGCCAGAAATTCAGAAAAATCATTAAGAAAGTCCTTGTTGTACCTCGGTGGTCTGTACACAACAGCACAGAGGACAGGTTTATTTTGACCCAGTTCAAATAGGCCAATCTCGAAGCTAGAATAAGGTCCCGGTACAGCAACCTGTTTGCAGCAGGTCTGATTGTTAAAAACTGTCGCAGTACCTCCACCGCGACCAGACAGTCTCGGATTGTTAAAAAATGAGCAGCCAGGTGGAACAAGCTCAGAAAAGACGCTGGACTCACCGGTTCCGACCCACGTCTCCGTCAAGCAGAGGAGGCCCAGGCCCTGCGCAATAAAAAAGTCATTCAAAATAAAAGTTTTGTTAGTAAGGGACCTGGCGTTGACCAGTGCGATCTTTGTAGAGGAGAATTCTGAGCCATCCGTAATCTTAGGGGTCCGCTCCACGACCCGCAAATTCAAATGGGAAATTCCCCTCCGATAAATCCGAGAAAGGCAAGGACGAGACGACCAAGGAACCACAGCCCCTCCAAGGACTGGAATAAGGCAGGACTCCGGCGGATCCCACAGCCTCCAAGAGGCTGGCAAACTGTGGCAATCATCCACATCCACATCAGCGAACGAGGAATGCAGCATGCTGGCCTTCAACTTCACCAGCCGGCCTCCACGCCTACCCCGGCGTCGCTGACGAATCCTCCTACCAGGTGCGGCTCGGCACAGGTAGGCCGGTACAGCACAGAGAAGTGGCGAGCAAAACATTTTAAATCCATCCCGGTTCGATCCCACAAATCTCCCAAATGACAGCCGAATATCCAGCAACGTCTGGCGTTCATACACNGCCTCAGATAAGAATCTTGTGTCTGTTCTGGTCTTGTTGGACCTCAGTGCTGCTTTTGACACAGTCGATCACAATATTCTCTTAGAAAGGCTTGAACATGTTGTAGGGATCAAAGGAACAGCGCTAGGCTGGTTTAAATCTTATTTATCTGACAGATTTCAGTTTGTTCATGTACATGAGAAATCTTCTTCATACTCTAGAGTTACTTGTGGAGTACCACAGGGTTCAGTACTTGGACCAATTCTTTTCACTATATATATGCTTCCAATTGGTAAAATCATTAGACAACATGGGATAAACTTCCACTGTTATGCTGATGATACTCAGTTATATTTATCCATAAACCCTGATGAACCTAATCAGTTAGGTAGATTACAGGCTTGTCTTGAAGACATAAAAATCTGGATGACTCTAAACTTTCTGCTGTTAAATCCAGACAAGACTGAAGTTATCATCTTTGGACCAGAACCTCAGAAAAGGAAACTGCTTAGTCAATCACCTAATCTAAACGGTATTAAATTAGCCTCCGAGAACAAAGTAAAGAACCTCGGTGTAATCTTTGACCAGGACATGTCATTCAAATCCCACGTTAAACAGGTTTGTAGGATTTCCTTTTTCCACCTTCGGAATATTGCTAAGATTAGAAGCATCCTTTCCAGGAGTGATGCTGAAAAACTGGTTCATGCATTCATTACCTCAAGGTTGGATTACTGCAATTCATTACTATCAGGAGGTCCACAGAATGTAGTCAAAAGTCTTCAGCTGGTCCAAAATGCTGCAGCTAGAGTTCTGATGAGAATTAAAAAGAGAGACCACATCTCTCCTGTTTTAGCTTCCCTACATTGGCTGCCTGTTAAATTCAGAATAGATTTTAAGATCCTCCTTCTCACATATAAAGCTCTTAATAATCAAGCTCCATCATACATCAGTGATCTGATTGTTCCATATGTTCCTAACAGAGCACTTCGCTCTCAGACTGCAGGTTTACTGGTGGTTCCTAGAATATCTAAAAGTAGGATGGGAGGCAGATCTTTTAGCTATCAGGCTCCTCTACTGTGGAACCAGCTCCCAGCATTAGTGCGTGAGGCAGACACCTTGTCTACTTTTAAGACTAGGCTCAAAACTTTTCTATTTGATAGGGCTTATGGTTAAATTCTGATGTTAGCCCAGGTTTAGACGAGTGGGGAGCAGAGGGAGGTGGAGTGTACAGAGGGGACTACTGTCGTTAAAGACTTCTCCCTGGCCCTGCCTCCCACATGCCTCCATCTAAAAGGCTAGGTTATCCTGAGTTATCTCTGTAGTTATGCTGCTATAGGCTTAGACTGCTGGAGGACATACTGACCACTTTCCACACTCTGCTACTCTCTTCTACCACCACTCTCTAACTGCATTATTTCCTGTTATTCCAGCTGTTAACTTTATTTTCTCTCTAAGTGTTTTTCTCCCCAGAAGAAGCTACACTGGCGTTCTGCTGAGCTGTGGTGGCCTCATGGAGGGGGCCATCGGCTGGCACACTGCTGCCAACCACCTAACATTCTCCCTTTCCTGATATTACATCTTACTTTCTTTAACATAGAATGTGCTACTATTAGTTCACCTATTGAATTAATTATAGATTCACTCAGATAAAGACAATAAAGTTTCTCTTACTCTTACTAAATAGAACTTCTACTAAGAAATCACAGTGTAGCCATAGAAACACTACTTGATATATGTGGTGTGTGTGTGTGTGTGTGTGTGTGTGTGTGGGTGCGGGGTGTGCCTGTGCCTGCTCTGTCTTCTCAACCCCCAGTGAGCCGTAGCGGATGGCTGCTCATACTGAGCCAGGATCCTCTGGAGGTTTCTTCCTGTTAAAAGGGAGTTTTCCTTCCCACTGTCGCTAAATGCTTGCTTAGTATGAGGATTGTACCAACACAATGACACTAGTCAGTGTCTTGATGCAATCTGCTGGGTCCCTTATATAGGAAACTTTTTTACTGATTGGCTTATGAACTGAACTGTATTGGAATGTTTACTTTGTGAAGTGCCTTGAGACGACTCTTGTCGTGATCTGGCGCTATATAAATAAACTGAATTGAAATTGAATTGAATTTAAGACATCTATAAATAAAACACTTAGTTCTGAACTGAGAAGGGTTCATATAACAGAATCATGTTGTCCAACCACAATAATTATTTATACTGCTTAAAAGTTAGATTTGTAGAGCAAATGTATCTGACAAATTGATGCTTAAAAAACACGTTTTGGTAAAATTATTTTGGAGAACTATTTTTGAAAAACTAGTGAGACAAGGATGCTTATCTAAAATCAAACAGTAGGTTAACAGTAGTAGTGATTGCAACTCCGGCTCTAAGAACTGGTTCCTATGATAAGGTTCACTAAAAGGAACCGGCTCTTTCGGCTCCTGAGGTTTTATGTTTCTTAAATTAATTAATCACCAAAATTATGTAAAATTGGGTGTAACCTGAATTACTAATCTACAAATAAACATTTCAAATGTTTATTTAAATAACTTATAACTCTGTAAGTAAAATATTGATTAACTTTGAACTATTAGAGCCTGCTGGATACAATATTTTTCCTTTGCATATACCACACTCTGCCTTTGAATTGTCATTGTAGTTCAAATGTGTCCAAATCTTCCTGCATTTCTTTCTTTCACTTATTTCCTCACCTTTATGTAGCGCTGTTAATTTTTCTTTCCTCCTCTTTTACAGATTTGTCCCCAGCAATACAGGTCATATCACATTTATGTAACTATTGTGTGTGTGTGTGTGTGTGTGTGCACGTGCGTGCGTGCGCGCGTGTGTCTTTACTGTGCAGTGATGCTCTTATGTTCTCGTCTCAGACTCTGGTTCTCCTCTGTCAGTTTGTGGTTGTGTTGCTGCAGAGTGTTTCCCCGCTGCAGACTGTGGATCAGCACCTCCCTTACTGCCTCCACTGGCTCTGAGACAGCCTTCAGATGGACACAACCCAGTCTGAACTACAGGAGACACAAATAAACCTTTATTTACTGAGTTTTTTACTGAGCCCCTACACCAATGGTGTCCAAACATTTTGCCACATGGTTCAAAATATCAAGTTAAGAATATTTGCAGTCCACAAAAATTACAAATCATATTACAAAATATTGTGAATTTTGTTCAAAAAAGGATCCACACATCTATGTTTATCCATAACAAATTAAAGCACCTCAAATGTATTAATTTCCTGGATTTGATGGGTTGATTGTTTTCTAGTTTCTTTGGTAAATTATCAGCAGCAACCACGGTATATGGGTCACTCTTTTCTTTGAAAATGCTTGCTGTATTCACACAAATTTTATAAATTGCTTCCCTTTGCTTTTTACTACAACCCCAAAATTTCAAAAGCTAGAAAGCTGTTTGAAACGTAAATAAAACCAGAATTAAATGATCAAATCTAATCAATTATGATTGAATAAGTTCTAATTATTATTATAGTTCATTATTCTTTTACTTTTGTTGTAGAAAGATTTATTTATTTATTTATTTTTATTTATTTATTTATTTATTTTAGGAGGTTCGGCCACTTGAGATGAACCATCTCATTTACAAGTGGGTTTTCCATAGAAAGTTTCAATGAAAATAAAAGACCAAGATGACAAGTGCTGCTTTCTGCACGAGCTAACATACTGATACGTAGATTTGGTATGTGCTTTGTATCAGTGAAAACTGCACTTTTTAAAGCATATTGTACACCAATGTACACTGCCCATCTATGAAAGCACTACAAACAAAGCAGCATGCAGAAACTCTCTGTTGTACAACGATGGCCTGAGGTTGATGCTCAGATTGCCAAGGTGGTGTAGAGCAAGTTTAATGTTTGTGAGTGTTGGTGTGCCCACAAGTCATGCTGTATTACGGAATCTCATTTACAGCTGTATCTGTAGGTTATTGGACTCTAAAAACTGCATAATCGAGCTCTGTAATGTTTCACTCTGATATGTGGAATCATTGGCGTTTTAGTCTCTACGTAAGCTTTTAAGTTAAAAGCTTACATAATAATAAAGAAGTGTTAAAAGTTTTAACACTTCTTTATTTCTTTTAACCCTCTTGACATGGACCTATTGTGTGTCTTTAATAAAGCGAACATAACATATAACTTAATATACACAACATTTTCCAAGCAAATGTAAAATCAATGGGGCAAGAGCAAAAACACACAAAAAAAAATCAAGTAAACATACAAATGGCACAACAAATCAGTACATTAATAATAGACAACACATAGAACAGATAAATCTCAAATTAAAGTAAGAGTTACTGTAAATGCATAAATAATAATCCATAAAAAATCAAAAACAGTTGCAGGTGGGCATTATATGTTCATACATCGCTCCTTTTTAAAGCGAGGAACCACAAATGAAATCTGATTAATTCTTCGAATGTTCTAATGTGACCAGAACGGTATTAATAAAATGGTAAACAAGATGGAAAATTAAAGTAGACACATTTAAAAATAAACAGCAGCCAATGAAGTTTCCGCCAACCTTCAGCCGAAGGCCAGGACAGACGATCGTACATATGACAGTGGTGAGATCGAAATGGACAACGCAACAAAAAACGACATCAGTTGTTATAAATAATATCAATAGAATGAAGTGAGTAAGCTGTGGAATTCTGGTAGACTATATCAGTATATCTAAGAGTGGAAACAAAAGCTGAGTAACAATTACACAAAAGTCAAAGCAATTGATTGAATGATATAAAGTTTTTAGGTTAAAGTTGATCTTGTTTGTGACTGCCTGAATATGTTTTTAAGGACAGATCCAGCTCTAGCCAAACACCCAAATATTTAATAGAATCAGAAGCTTTCAGCTGTGACAAAGTGTAAATTTAGATCACTGTGCAAGGCAGATGGATTTCTCTGAAAAAGCAATGAATAGGATTTCGATTTATTTAAAAGCACCTTATTATGAGCTAACCAGTGTTGTATATATTGTTAAAGTTAAGCTGAAGACACTCTTGAATTTCAGTTAAGCTGGGTTTTGAAAAACATAAAACTGTCATCAGCATATAAATGCACCAAACATGAAGAACAACACAACGGCAGATCATTAATAAAAATTGAAAATAAGAGAGGCCCCAAGGAAGATCCTTGAGGAACGCCTCTCACAACTCCCCTTTGTCTAGATTGGGACCCGTTAAATTTGAGAATGGTTGTGAAAAAAATAATTAAACCACGTGTACCCTTGGGCAAGACACTGACTGAACTCTGAAAGTTATCCCCTGAACAGCAGCCCGCTACTCCTCAGGGATGGGTCTAATATGAATTTTCCCATCAAAGATTACCTAAATTTGCCAACATACTCATTTGGATCAGAGTGGGATCATCTGGTGGGAATATTATTAATCTCATCTAAAGTAAAGCTTTTTCCTTGATTATTCCCTGATTTGATTCTTACTCAGGGTAGTTAGAAAAAAAAAACATATTTTATGATGTATGATGTCTTCTCACCTTCTGTGTTTCTTCTCAGTGTTTCCTACTTGCCAGCTATTACTTCACTGCCTTATGGAAATGTTAAGTAAGTAAACTCAGGCTGAAATGCTCCTTGAAGTGGAAACACCTCTTCTGAGTTGCTGAAGCTCCTCCAGTTATTGCCTCACCACATTCACCCAGCCTGAGGCTACTCTGCTGTCAGCCATCAGCTGAGCGCTCATATCAGGGATCTAGGTTGCTAAGCTCCGAGTCAGACTAGATATTGTTGACATCTTTGAAGCCAACAGGATGGATGGCAGACGGTGTTGAAATGGGATTCCTCATGTTTTCATGGAAACAATTTGGTCTCAAAACATGTTTCTGACTCATATTCACAGTAAATTATTGCTGGTGGTCAGTTTTATTTGGAGAGAAATGTCTACAACCAGCTCCACTTTTTCAAAGTTTACTGTCAGTTCTACTTTACATACAGCACACTTGACCAGCACACACACCAGTTTACATTAAAGACAGTCTATGACTTGCTGTTTGATCTGGTGCACTTTCAAAAGTACATTTTTTTAATGGTGGGTTCCATTCAAACATTGGAAGGAAATTATGATATTAGTGCTGAAAATGGCTCCTCTCAATACGCAATACGGAACTTCAGGGTAATTTTACAGGAACTTCCCAGCATTCGCATGTCTTCACTTCACCGGGCCGGCCAAACAGCCATTTTCTGAAACTTTTGTACTTCTGTACTTTTGGTTAACTCACGCTGATTGGTTGTAACTCAGTAGGACATTACATCAGCAGACGCCGTTCAAAACAACCGGCATTAGTAAAATTAAAAGAGTTGCTTTTGAAGTAGAATGGAAGCAAAAGCAAATAAGCACCGTTGCGCTACTTTAAGATCGCCATTAATAAACTCCCAACACCGGAAAACACGGCAAAATTCCCCCACAACAACGTAATTCACAGAGCTTGTTGTCCCACAGAACGCCAAAAAAACCAGAGCTTCTTCTGGTCATTGAACACCACATTTTACATCACGCAGCTTCTCTCGTCCATTGAATGGATTAAATTTTGCTGACTTTGACAGGGACACTGTTCTGAGGACAGGAATGGGCACATTTTAGATGACAGATGGTTAGAATAAGGAGTGAAGTGATCCATTTATGTTAAACATGAAGAACCAGTGTTAAACTAATGTAGATTTAGATTTTATGTTTCTGAAAGCAACAGTTCTGCTTTTACTTCTCTTTCGAGATGATTTTAAAACCAATCACTCCTTGGAAACTAAACCACTCACACGTTGGCATTGTTAAGAATTAATCAAGTGATAAAGACCCAAACGGCCCATCTGACTGAGTGGGTCGACCACTAACTTCACTTTCTACCCTTTGGATTCCAGTGTCCTGTATAAAGGTGTGTGTGTGTGCGTGCGTGCATGCGTGTCAGCTGGGACTTGGTGTTTTGCAGTGTTTGGCTGCAGTTCAGGCTAAAGGGACTGAGCAGGCCCAACACAGAAGCCTCTCATTATGACTCATAACTATAACAGATGAATTAGTGCTTGTGTGAGTGTGTGTGTGTGTGTGTTAGAAGGAAAACCTTGCACACGTCAGATGACATCACTACACACTTCTGCAAAATCTTCAGTTCTCTATTTTAAATATTGATTCATTTCACCTTCACTCCAACATACGCACACACATTTCCATCATTTCACAATAATTATGTTGCTAAGCTCACAAAGATATTTCATTTAAAGTGTGAAGAAATGTGTTCATACAGCTGATCTCTGAGCAGGAATTATTAAGAGACTTGCTAAACTCCAGAAAGTTTTAGGAGGAAAAGCAGGAAGCGGCCATGGTATCAGTCTGCAATACTTTTTTTTCCAGAAAGAAAGAATTTAAATGAGGCAAAGTATCACTTAAAACTAATTGTTTCCATTTAAATAAAGACATTTCTCTCCAGGTAGAATGTGAAAATGTACAATCTTGAGTGTTTTATATGAAGGCAGCTGGACTTCTTGTTATTTGAAAGAGAGGGGTCTTCAGTTTGACACAAACTGGCAGCTCGGTTTGACTTATGTTTTTTGATTTTTCTAGTGCTTTTAATACTATTCAACCACATATTTTAGTCAATAAGTTATTGGATTTTAAGTTGCATAATTCCACTGCTGCCTGGATTTTAGATTATCTTTTAAATAGGCCCCAGTTTGTGAGGGTGGGGAACAAGTGCTCTGATTTGATTTTAACAAAATCTGGTGCACCACAGGGCACAGTTTTATCTCCTTTTTTATTCACATTGTACACAACCGACTATAGGCATAGTTTACCATCTTGTCATTTACAAAAGTTCTCAGATGACACTGCCCTACTGGGCCTGATCTCTCGGGGTGATGACCTGGCCTACAAGGAGGAAGTTAAATCCTTTGTGTGATGGTGTGTGATGCCAATTTTCTACAACTTAATGTTGGCAAAACACAAGAGCTAATTATTGATTTTAGGAAGAGTAAATCGTTTGCCTCTCCAGTAGTCATCAAAGGTCAACCTATTGAAATTGTCGAGACATACAAATATTTAGGGGTGTACCTTGACAGCAAACTAAACTGGAAAAAGAATAGTGATGCTGTTGTTAAAAAGGCCCAGTCCAGATTGTTTTATCTGAGGAAGCTGAGATCCTTTGACATAAGCAGTAGGCTCCTGAATGTTTTTTATCAGAGGATCATGACCAGTGTGTTGTTTTATTCTTTTTTGTGTTGGGGTAGGAGCATCACTGTTGAGGACAACAATAGAATCAACAAACTAATCAAGAAATCTGGCTCAGTGGTCGGACAAGGTCTGGACTCAATCGATGTTATCATGGATAAAAGGATGACGAGTAAACTTAAGATTGTTCTTTCTCTTGAGGATGACCCTTTTCACAATGTTTTTAATGAACTTAGGAGCTCTTTCAGTGTGCGAATGTTAATGCCCCATTGTTCAACTGAGCGTTTCAGAAACTCTTTTATTCCGGCTGCAGTGCGGTTTTATAATGAGCACTACATGTGATTTTATATCTGGTATTGATGTTGTTCTTATTATGCTGTGGAATTATGGTCGTGGCTTATAGCAGAGTTGAGTGAATGTGAATTTTTCTGCATGTCCATGGCAACTTAATTTCCCCCTTGGGGATTAATAAAGCATACCATACCATACCATACAGCGTAGGGCCAGAGACTCGTGACCTTGATGGCCTAGTTTTAGTAATGTTTTCACTTGCTTAGTAATTCCTGGCTGACCATATTTTGTTATCTTCTCAATGCCTCAGTTTCACCTTACACTTAGTAACTCCAGGTTAGCCTTCCTACCTAATCTCTGTTAGTTTTAATTTTATGTTAGTTTTTCTACCAGTTTCTAGTTATCTGGTTTTTATTTTATTTTGATTTTACTGTATTAATTCTTAATCTAGCTCACTGCCTGTATGATTCTAGTTTTAGTAACTTCTCATTTAGTCAGTCTTAAATGTTAGTTGGTTTACTAGTCATACTGCTTCAGTTCTCAGGTCACCTTACACTCTTAGTTTAAACAATCATTTATGCACTCAGGGACTTCTGGTTGACCTTGATACCCTATCAGTACCACCACTGATCTCAGCTACATTTAATCACTGAAGTTCTGTTAGGTCTAACAATAATTTCTTGGTCCTCATTGTCCAAGCGAAGCTCTGTTAGTCTAAAAGAAGCTCTGTTAGTATTATGTTAAGTTTCTAGCTTTAGTTGTCCATTGTTTATTTTTTGTATGTTTGTTTTGTAATGTCTTATTTGTTTGTAAAGCGCTTTGAGTTGCCTTTAGGTAGGAAATGCACTATATAAATAAAACTGCCTTGCCTGACTAGTGTCAGTACTTCTAACCCATGTTTCAGAACTGAAGAAGCCTCTTGAATAAGAGGTGAAGGAAGTATCTTCAATAAAAAGTCCAGTTTTTTTTTTCATTCAAGTCAGTATTATCATAAAATATGACTGAGAATCTACACCAATAAAAATGTTCCTGTCAAAATTTAGCCGCAATCACAGTGGAGATAATTTATATGTAAAAACAATAGATAGATAGATACAGATAGACAACCATTCACACACTCACTCAAACCAATGTAGAGTATCCAATTATATATATCTATATCTATAGAACGATAGATAGATAGACAGACAGACGATAGGCAGGCAGGCAGACAGACAGACAGACAGACAGAGTCTCAATCAAAAGTTTAAGACCACTTGAAAAATGGCCAAAAATCATATTTTGCATGGTTGGATCTTAAAGGTGTAGACTGTAGAGCACTAAAAAAAACATTTTTTAATGAGTATTTCTGATTATAATTGTTCACTCTGAGTTTTTCATGCAGGTTGAACATGAAAATAGTCTCCTACACCTATCTCCTGCATTAGCTTCTGATAGAAAACAGACGGTGAAACTCTAGGATTAGAAAATCATGACAGATCTACGTCACACTGTCACTAAACATTCATGGACTCACCCATCTTGGCTCATGACAAGGAAGCTGTTGTTGGTTTAGCGTCCAGGAAACAGCAGAGAACGTCTCAACTAGCAGAAGCTAACCTTTAGCATTAGCAACTCCACCACACAGCAGAACTCCTCCAGGCTTGTGTTATTTGTCAAAATAAAACATCAACGTTGCAAGTCAGTGGTGGAGTTGTGTTGCTGTTATCCAATCTGAGGCGAGATATCCAATGTGGGTAAATTATAGTTCCTTGAAATGGTGCACCGGTATATCACCCCCCACCCCACCCCTAGAGTTCGACTTGCAAGGCATTCATTCCTACCAGAGACCACTGCAAATGTATTGATTAAATGAGTGAACCACACCTTTAAGTTTCCAGGTAGCACTTCAACATGCAACAAGATGAAATGGGAGTGAGACAAAACATTTTCTGAGTAGCAATTTATTAAAAACAAGGCTTAAACTGAAACAGGCTGTTTAACAGCTGATCAAAAGTTTAAGACCACACCTCCCCAAAAAATCCTGGAAACCCCCCTGAAAACAGAAATGAAAGTTCCAAACATGAACTCAGTAATGAGTAACTCCACTGTTATTGATGATCAATTCAAAAATGATCATTGATACAAGCATTTCCATGAGGTGAGTGGGAACATTTCTCCAAGTGGTGAAGATGACAGCACAAGGGGCATCTACTGTCTGGAACTGTTGTCCATTTTTATAAACTTCCCGTGCCAACTCCCAAAGGTTCTCAACTGAACCTGAGAGCTGATCGGTTAAAAAAACAGGCCCCCCTGCTTCATAATATAACTAACAAATGTCTGCTCTACTGATTCGGATGGCCTTTGGCAGATTAGATTCCCCCCGACAACAACAGACGCTACAATCTGATTGGACAAAACCGAAAATCCACAGACATGTATGGGATGCAGCGCAGCAAAGAGAGACGTTCTCTATTTTTTTTTTTTTTTACATAAAAAAAGAGAATCGTTCTCAAAATGAGAAGTTGATAGAGCGTAACACAGGTACTAAACCAGAGTTGATGAGCTGATTCTGCTGATAAAGATCACCATGAGCACCTGTCATGGTTGTGTTACAAACTTTAATAATGGATAAATCTCTTCTACTGGTGACCTCATTAGGTCGGCCTTTCTCTCCCCAAATGTGCCAGCATGTGGTGCTGTCCTGTGGTTCTGGTTAAATGATGTCAGTATGGGCGATAAATCAAAAATTTATCGTTATTGAAATTTCTGACTCTAATCGATATAATTTTTCCCATGTCAATAAATTCAGTAATAAAAAAAAATGAAGAGTCGTGTGTAGGTCGGCGACGTTCATGTCCCTTTAAGAAGCTGTATCACCTCGAGTCACATGACAACGTGACTCAAGGTGATACACGTGACAGCCCCATCTAGTGGACAACTTTTGTTTTTGCGCATACATGTAGTTATCGTCCATTTATCGTTATCGAGGTGAACTCCTCAATATATCGTGATATTGATTTTAGGCCATATGGCTAGCCCTAAAGTCAGTAATTTAGTCTACAGCTCCAATTTTGAAAATATTTTTGGTATATTAAAACGTGCACAACTAGAGAGCAAAATATTTCAACAATCAACAGTTAAACTAAGTGGACAAACATAGCTCTAAGATGGATCAACTACAGCGTACGTTTGGAGTTTCACATGAAGGCTTCTTGATTTGGTTAACATAAACTCACCCTTTAGGAGGGTTCATTTGTGATAATCTGAGATAACTCAGCTTTTTAACCCAAGACAGAAAATTCACTATCAACTTGGTTTATTCATGTGTGGGTGTTCTGTGTAAAAGCCCTCAAACACAAACACAGCAGTACTTACTGAGATGTCCCTCTGCATCTTCTCGTACGTCAGGGTCACAGTGGAGCTGTGGTTCGGGGGATCCGGGGTCAGGGTAAAGCTGTACGAGGCTGAGTTTTTAGTTTCTGTCAGAGCCTCCTGGAGGTCCTGGATATACTTCTCCTTCTGCATCTCCAGCTCCTCTGCCTCGCTGTTAACTGCTGCCTCGCTCACTGCACAAAGAAAAACACATCAGAGAGGATGTTTTCAATCTTCACCTTGTTTAACATTCAGTTTATGAAATTAGTGCTTTATTTATCCCTACTCAAATTTACTTTTAAATTCAATTTGATTTAGTTTGAAAAAACATCAAAGCTTTTATGAGAAAGATACGTCATTTTTTGTATTTTACTGTTTATATTATTTTACTGTTCTATTTTTGTTGCATTTCTCTGTATTTTGTTTTGAAGCAGTGATTTTTCTCTGTTAAACGTGACTCAAAAATAAACCCACACTTCCTTCTTTACTCCCACTGACTTTTGACAGGAGCCAGAAACACATTCATGTGAATAAGAAAGTAAATCCTCTTCCATTATGGTGGTTTTGTGTAACCGAACACAATAAAAAACTGATTGTTTCTAGGTTTTCAAAACTACAGTGAGAAAAAGAAAAAGAAAGTCCAGGCTCATTTAATTATGAGGCAACGGGCATCATAAAAACCATCTGGGTTTAAATAGAGTTAAAAATAATTCAAATCTAACCACGAATCAAAAAATCACCTTTTCATTATTAAACAAAAACAAAGACTGAGGAAACGCTTGATGAAAAACTAAATTGATTCGATGTTTCAGAAGATCACAATAGACTCTAGAACACAGTTAATCATGGTGGATTTAACAACTGCAAGTTTCCCAAACCATCACCCACCACCATCGTGCGGACAGCTTGTATCAGTTATTTGTGCTGAGATGTTCTGTTTTTTTTAAATAAACATTAGTCATGTAATATATGATGTTGTCTTAACTCATGTCAACGGGTAAAACCTGAGAGCTGAAGAACGTTTTTTTAGGGTTATTTCTTCATTCCAACAAGCTAAAATATCTGGTGCACTTGCTTTTCTGACATGACGCCAAATAGTAGCAAATGTAAGACCTGTGCAGCTAGACCAACATAATTCAAACTACAAATGTGAAAGGTGTGTGTTGTCAAACAGGTAAGGCCGTCTAGGCTGCAGATGAGCAAAAACATGACATTTAAAATATGCTGAAAGGTCTAGCAGGATATTTTACCTTCACCTCTCCATGCGTCCTGTCCATCAGTCAGCAGCAGCTGGAAGCCTGAACCTAAGCTCCGCCCCTCCCAGTCCACCCGCAGGAAGAACGGGGAGTCCAATTCAGGTGGGAGGCAGATTTCACGCACTGACGTGTGCATCCTTGCAAAAACACATACACACATGCACATTACACTACTGTACTTATATGGACAAAGTTCAGAAGCACAATCATTGATATACTATGTTAAAATGCCAAAACAAGAACCCCTTTAAAAGTTCAAGTTTTCTGTGGATTCTGGTTACAGAAAACATCATTATAAATGAAAACCCTGCAGCTATTCCTCGAAGGTTTCCCATAGTCCTCCTGACGAGATCTGACATGCTGTTAGTCTGAGGAGTGTGTCTGCGGGGGGTCGAGCTATTGTTTTTACCGTAAGAACAGAAGGAACACAGAAGAACTGGGGGGGAGAATAAATCTGCTAACCATCAAAGACCCCATAAGGCTTGGCCAAGAAAACACTAATACCCCAACAAGAAGAAACACAAGGCTTAAAGATTCAGAGGGCTGCAGAATGAAGAAACACTCAATTCTTCAGTATCCAAAGATGGTTGTAGTTAAAGCAATGATTTACCGTGACCATAAACTAATAATGATAGATGGGTCAATACTCTAAAAGAGAAATAACATTTCACTTCGTGTTTGTGACAGAAAACCAAACTGAGAATTGGTTTAGCACAGTTGACCATGATTAAGTTAACCTAACCATCAGTCTGTTAACTGACAGTCAAACTGGAGGACGTGTTTAGGAGTTCCAGCACATGTTCAATAGTGGATGACTGCAGAATAAAATTCCTCATAACATCCCCCGTTTCAACCAATCAGATGAAGCAGATTCACATGGAATCAGAGGCCTATAGAGGATGCCACTGCTGGTTGTTCCTGCCTGTAGCTAGAGAGTATTGTTTCAATAATTTATTTTGTTTTTATTTATCTTTATTTTGTGTGTCCATAATGAGATTTCAAAGCTAGATATGATCAACTATTGTCATAAGTTATGTCCCTCCCAACAGCAATAAGCCATGCACTTACTTTGAGGAAGACTTACAGCATCATAACAGAACTGGGAGGTTCCCGATAAAAAAAAGGTGGAAATGACAGCATGTTCATTCAAATACTTAATTTATAAATGTGATTAAATTATATTTGTTAGAGGACTTGATTAGCCATAACCCTATTTGTAAAGATCCAATCCAATCCAATTTATTTATAAAGCACTAATAAAAAACAGAAAACTGTACCAAAGTGCTGTACAATAAAAAGTAAAAAAGATAAAAAAAATAAAATAGAATAAAAAGTATAAAATAGAATGACTAAAATAATACAGTGGCAACAGTCTCAGACAAGTCACAATAAAACCAACCACTTCAATCAAAAGCCAGAGAAAAAAGGTGAGTCTTCAGGCGAGATTTAAACACAGTGAGAGAGTCTGCCTGTTTTACATTTATAGGCAGCTCATTCCATAACCTGGGACCAATCACAGAGAAAGCTCTGTCTCCTCTGCTTTTGCGTTTGGTCTGAGGAACCACGAGTAGCCCACGCTCAGCTGATCGAAGAGACCGCACAGGCACATGCAGAGTCAGCAGCTCTGATAGGTAGTGCGGGGCAAGGCCATTTAGGCATTTAAAAACAAACAACAAAATTTTAAAATCAATTCGGTACCTGACCGGGAGCCAATGAAGCGCTGATAGGACCGGTGAAAGATCAACAACATATGTGACGTATTCACTTGATCTGAAGAATAAATGAATTTCTAAGTATCTCAGTTATTAGAAAATCTGTATGTGTGTGTGTGATGAGAATGCGTGTTCTGTGTGTTATACATGTGACAGAAGACAGATGCAGCTGCAGGAGAACACAGGAAAAAAGCTGCTCAGATTCAGTAAAATGCCGATAAAAACAAAACAATCCCCAGCAGCTTGTTTCCATCAGGAGCAGGTTTTCAGTTTTCTTCATACAGTCAGGAGCTCTGCCAAATCTTTTTCCAAAGAACATTTAACTAAATGCAACAAATGGCACACAGCAGTGTCTACTTTTTAGAGGGGTTTCTCCATCTGGTGGAACAAGTGATGAGTGGATGTGGCTCCAAATCAGTCGTGGTGCTTTGCTTTAGACATACAGCTGGCAGCATGCTGCACAGGGGGTCATCCAGCTATCTGAGGGGTGAGCTTCTTCTCTATACTGTGCTCTGTCTGTATTTACAGCTAACACAAGGCTCCATATTGAACCACTGGTGCTTTCTGAGCAGTGATGACATGGTTACATGAAGATGGACAAACCATTTAAACAGTTTTGCTTACTTTTGTTATCACAAAAGACCAAAGGACATGGAGGGAAAACAGTGTTTAACTATTACCTAAATTCTTTATGAAGTCTGCAAATATTTAAGAAGAAATACCTCAAATAGTCTAAATTTAGGTTAAAGTTGGGGCAAGATAACCTTCAAAAAACATTTAAAAAACTAATAAAAGATACTGAGGACCCGCAAATGTCCTGTTTTATCTAATGAGGAATGAGGTGAGGAATATTTGCACAATACAGGATTAAATAATTTATTCTTTACATAATTTTGACTGCTGGAGATAGGCACCAGCTACCTGCAAACCTATCTAAGCGGCTCAGAAAATTATTCAATAGGGCAATAAAGACCAGAGTGAGGAAAGACCAGGAAGAACAACTTTATCAAGGTTGTGAAACCAAAAGCAGTTCATCAAAACTTAAACTCCCTAAGCCCCAATACAACAATTTGGGGATCTGTCAGAATTAACGTGGACAGCTGAGACCATGACCTGACAATGCGTGTGGAGAAAAACATTACGTTTATTTATCTGGACAAGGTGATAATAATAAAACATTTAATAAATGATAAATATAAAAAGGTCTTAAAGTCATAGAATACTGTATTTATCAAAAGACAGACTTGTGTGAAAACCAAGTCCAACACATGACTTTTTTTGGGAGTAAAAATTCCAAACATCATCCTCTAATGACTTTATCAATCTCAAATAACCATTAAAATAATTTGGAACTGTTTTTATGCACCTACAGACATTAGCAACAGCCGCATATTTTATTTTTCTAATATTTCTAATATGAAAATCAAACAACATTTTTGCTTAAGATAGTTAAGATTTTAAATCAGATTAGAATCACCTGTCAATTTACTTCACACACAGCTTACTTCAGCTATTTGTCTGCTGTGTTGCTATTATCTACCGGCTATAAAAAATACAATTCCTGACTGTGTCCTGACACCTAAAAGCGTAGAGCTAAAATATAAATTAGTTTTACCAGGAACTAGCTGTAGCTAGGTTAACTAGTTCTCCTCAGAGATGTCAGAGCTGTTTGTAAACAAAAGAGTCTGATGGCGACATGTGAGGAGTTGAGCAAGAAAAAGCTCGTTCACGTTTTAAAAAAGGCACCATGACAGCTTCTGCCCTACCTCCAGCGGTACCGGGTCACCTTGGTAGCTGCTTTTTAAAGGAAACTCCAAATTGTCTCAAATTTTCTTTCTTTTGTGACTGCTCTGAGAATTGAAGCGCAACGGGCGCCTGTGGTGTGACGTCATTATCATGCGACACAAGAAAGCAGTTTTTCTATAGTTTTTCAGTAGCTGTTCTTGTTTTGTTTTTTTTTTTGTTTTTCTGTAGCTTTTTTCCATTGTCAATTATTAAAAACCAACCAGTTTTAATGCAATTTGTGAAGTTTATAGATATTTTAGATGTTTTCTTTAGATCCTCCCAAATCCAACATGTATTTAATGCAATATGCAGAGAATAAACCCTGATCACCGCAGGAAAAAGTACACAAAAAGTTTCCAGTGTTTACAAAGAAACTTCTGTCATTCAGGTATCAAAACCAATCTAGTACGTTATCTCTGATCCCAACCCACTGATCTAATTGACAAAGAATTGGTCTAAAAGGTGCAGTTAAGTCACAGATTTCCTAGAGTCAGTGGCTAAACATACGTTGTTTACATTGCTTTTTCAGTGTTGTGTAGATGTTTGAAGTGAGAAAGGAAATACCCCAGAATATTTATTTATTTATTTATTTAGCATAAATGTACTTCTTTGGCCAAATAGGTACTATTTTCTTTTGTATATTATTTGACAGGATCTTCATGGAAAAAACAAACCCATCTTAACAAGTTAAGAAATTGTTCATATAGACATTTTCATCAAAGTCTACCTCAAGCACTAACCTTCACACAAGTCGTATAGGTGTAATTGGTTCATAGCTTTATCATTAAAAACAAAGGAATAAGGGATTTTGGTTCATATCAGATTATAAAATCACCCCAGAAGCCAGATGAGGTATGATGACATGGACACTGGACACATTTATCATGTGAAGACAACCAGCTGGCTGAATTCTGTTCTGTGTTTGACTTGGTCTCCGTCTGAACACCAGCTTTCATGGCAGCAGAGAAGGTGAAGGAGAAAACCATCAGATCCTGAGTTCTTCCACACCGCCAACATAAAGAACAGTTTTAGGAGCAAAGACTCTAAAATCTATTTGTCCACAAATTGACTAAGAGACACAGCATCTCAGAAAGGGTGTTGTTTTATTGTAATGTAGCATAGTAAAATCTGAGCTACAGTCAAATTTAAATATTCTTCAGCTGCTCTTGGACCAATAACATCAATCGTTGATTAAACTAATAAAAACAACACAGAAAACCAGTGTTGTTTCAGACATCTGGAAGCTGTCTCAGCTAACTGATTGAGTCTGGATTCAGGATGTCAGTGGGCATGATGGATGAGATTGGGCCCAAAACTGACTGTATCAGTACATTTTACTAAACACAGACACTACAGACCACCGAAATGTTTAAATACACTGAGTCACTTCAAAAACAGAGAGGGGGAGGGGGGGTGGACTTTTCTGCGGTTCAATTCTAAAGGGAGAGTTCAGATCATTTTAAATAGGTTTTAATATTATATTTTAATTAATCTCTTACTTATTGTAGATAAACCTCAGGTTGGAGAAACATAGATTAGTTCTGACCAAATAGGTGACATGAAGGATAATTCAAGTGGGGCCACCCCTAGAAACAAAAAACCCCTCGAAGCTCATATTCTAGTGATGGGACTAATGGCTGTTTGAAGGGAGCCGTTGAATCGCGAGCCGTTAACATCAAAGAGCCGTTCAGAAGACTGGCTCCTTTGAATACTTTTTGCTCCTGCTGCTGCTCCTCCGACACTCCTCTCCCACTCCGTCTTCTTCTAATAAATTTGCAAAGCAAGCATGAGAAGGGCACAATTGGGTCCTCGATGGGGCTAAGATGAAAATAAAACAAATGAATGGTTCACTACAAGGACTTGGTTCTCATCGATCACATCGAAGAACAAAAAATTACTACTACAATACAATGATCAGCAGCTCCTGGCTGGAGCTATTGAATCCAGCAGCAAAGAATAGTTAGTTTAGAGGGGACAGACATCAACACCATCTCCATCTCCACATTCTGCTCTGCACATTGATCACACATCATCCAAAAAGACCAATCACATCCAGATCCTTGTTCCAGTAACAATCAAAGAGTTCAGGTCAATCCAAGCAATGGATAGCACATTGACTAATAGTTTTTGTTGACAAGCTACACTATAGTGTCATAAAGTAACAAGATGTCTGTCTTTACACAAACTCTAATGGCATCTTATTCTTAATCCATAGGGTTGAACAAGGAGTTGGAGCCCAAGTTTTATTCATACGCTTCAGGAATGTGTGGGGATATGTGACCATTCTTCAGACACTGATGATGGACCAGAAGGTCTGACTCCATGTCTCCACTCTTTTTCAGGATTCTGCTCCAGACCCACCCCACTCAGAGCACCCACACATTCATGAGGACAACACGTAAACTCCCAACAATCACTTGTTTTATTTATTTGGAGATAACTTTATTTATATTACTAAGAAAAAAAAGATTTTTGAAATAAATAAATCTGGATATGTTTTGTAAAATAAGTAGATACAGTAGAATTCCATAGGAAATACATTTGCCTCTGATTCCCTTTGCTTGAAAAGTGTCAGTGGAAAAACTGGGTCTGTGTAGCAAGAAGCCTGCTGATCAGATAAACAGAAACACGTGACCCAACGGCACCACCTGAGGGTCTGAACAGAAAGTCCAGAGCTCCTACAGACCCTGTACAGATCTACATGGGGTCTTCGCTGTCTGATCTATTCTCCAGCATCATTAACTGCAGCTCACTTTCATCTGCCCCTCCTCTGTTCCACTCAGGGATCCTTCCTTCCGCTTGTCTTTAGCATCACCTGCATCTAATAGCCTTGAGCAGACATATGTGCATGACTCTGAGCATGAGTCAAGCTCTTCAGGCGAGATGTTGGAGTAATAACTTCCAGCTCAGTCTTTAGGTAACAAGCATTTCCTTGTAGCTGCCTGAGGAGGACGTTTAAATCAATGAAGGCTTTCTGCTGTCCTGCAGAACTCTGATGGCCCAAAACAAATGGGTCCCTTTTTTTGTAGTTTGTCCTTCTACTGCCTCGATGAAACGTGCATGTCTTTAACTCATTACAAATTTACACCCAAGTTTTTGCTGTCACAGGGCAGTGGATCATTTATTTTTTAAAATATTTTTGACATGATGGACCAGCATTACAGTTTTGTTGTCTGAACCAAATGCTCAGTTGCTTGAACCCACTGATTGAATCAATCACTCTTTTGGCAAAACCATCAGCACGTTTCACCTGTTTAGACACCACTTGCCAACACATTTTCATTGTGATGCACCTGTGCTGCATAATGGTGAGCACAGGTGACAAACGTCAATCACAAGTAAAGCACTGGTGTCACCACTTGAACACAACAACTAAAAATTGATCACACTTGTGGCTAATGATGTGATGGAACATATACACAGTGCTTCATCCTTATAAATGTATTCATGGGGTCTTTCCACTGCATCCAGTTGAAAACCCTTCTGTAGAAATAGATCTAGTTTTGTAAGTGATACAGAAAAAGTGATTTAGGCCGCTACAGTATATCACTACGTAATCAACATTGAATGTGTCTGGATAATATGCCAACCTGTACGTACTGGAATCTTTGCTCTTTGCACTTACAGTAGTATTTGTATATTTTTGTACTTTATTTTTATATGGGCTTACTGTACTTAAGTGTCAAATGCATACTGTAAAATATCTGTTTGTTTGTACAAGTGCTAAATGCAGTTATTTTTGTTTTGCAACATGCATTTCACCTACAGTGAACAATAAACATTTATTTCTCCAGCTTCATGTCCTGAGCATTGTGTTTTCTATTTTCCTACGTAGTGTTTAGTGACTGTTCAGTAGTGACTGTCATTTTGATTGACTCGGGGCACAATTTGACAACATAGTTCAGTTTTGAGCACAGATTGAACTGTTTTTAGGTGAAAGTTTGGTTTTGCAAGAAGAGTCTGAAGTTTTGGGGATTTAGCTTGAAAATTGGGTTTTGTGTTTACAAGTTAGAGAAAGGGAGAGCAGCTATGCATTTTTTTCATATTTTTAAATCATTTTGAAATGGTAAATGGTAAATGGCCTGTATTTGTATAGCGCCTTCTTAGGGTTCTACAACCCCCCAAGGTGCTTCACAACACAATCAGTCATCCACCCATTCACACACTGGTGGGGATGAGCTACAATGTAGCTGCAGCTGCCCTGGGGCACGCTGGCGGAGGCGAGGCTGCCGAGCGCTGGCGCCACCAGTCCCTCTGACCAGCACCAGCAGGCAAGGTGGGTTAAGTGTCTTGCCCAAGGACACACAGGAGCATTCTCTGGCCGGAGATGGGATCGAACATGCAACCTTCCGATTACTGGACAACCCGCTCTACCTCCTGAGCTACTGCTGCCCCAGTATGTGCCAGTATGTGCTAAAATGACCCTTTACAGGTTAATGAAATGTCATTCAGGTCCCCACCGCCCTCTGTGGCCAGAATGTCACATTTGCAACTTCAGAGTGGTCCGGTCCCAATTAGGTCCCACTTTAGTCTTAGTAATGTGGAACTGCCAGCGCTGCAGTCTGCTTCCAGCATGTTTCCTACATGTTTTAGATCTTGAACACAGCTGGTTTGTTTGATTTAGTGATGAACCGCTCCTGTAGACACTAATGAAGGCTGAGGAGACATTTCAGCAGCTAGATTAAGGCGTTAAAAAGACGAGGAGATAAGTTTCACTTTTGCTTTTACAACAGTGAGTTAATAACGGACAATAGGGGGTGCTAAAAGCAAGCAAAACTGCATAGTTTCCCTTTAAGGCACACGTGGTTTTGACTTAGATAAAAAGAAACTTTGTCTTAAAGTAAAATAGTAAAATGATAAATGCAGCAGACTCACTGACGTTGACCTTGGTTTTGATTGAGTGTAGATTTTGTTGTGAACTGTAATTAATAACACCATCTGCTTGTGGCAGAACTTGCCTCTAACATGGATCATCCTCAATTACTAGTGATTTTCATTTAATCCATGATTTGACAAGCAGACCTTCATATTTTAGATTTCATCAAAGAATTAACTGATGTTTAACCTGGAAATAAAAAAGTGAATAAAGTTCTAAAACTTTTGCTGATCAGTACATAATGTTTCCATTACAGCCAGGCATGTTTGAAGGGATGTTGTAGAGGTCAGGACAGTTAACCTGCAGCGCTGCAAAGAGGTTGTGCTACTTTAGCAAAAGATGCAACGAGCTCCTTGTTGGTTGTTACTCTCTTGATTCCCTCTTCTCTCAGCAGCAGCTCTCTTTCATAGAGGAGACAGCTTAAGCACTGTCCATAAATGTAGGCAGTGAGGTTCATTAGGCCTGGCGTGGTTCTGGACACACGGGCACCAGAGAGGTCCAGAGCAGCCACAGGTTAGGTGATCAAAGATCATAGAAAATGGCACAGCTTAAAGGAATTTCCTGTTAAATGAACTTCAATGAGATGTCAGAAGATTTACAGATTCTACCAGTGGTCCTGGCTGATGGAGTTGGGAAGCAGTGGTTGGTCTGCATCTAGGTCTGTTAGGTTGCTCTACCTGCCTCTGCAGTGTGAGATGGACAAAAACTGTCATTTAACTTCATCTAAATGGAATGTTGTGTTTTTCCTGCTTTAATCTGAAGTAAAAATAAGTACTAAAGAAGAGTGGAAAAAAAGACTTTCCTCCCCGACGCATTCAGTCCTTCAGCCTGGAAGAGTTTGCACATGTCCAGGTTTTCCTAATTATCACTTCTCCACGGTTGTTTCTGTATTACTGTTCAAAAGATCAAGTGAAACGATGATGATGATGATGAAGATGACGATGAAGATGACAATGATGAAGATGATGACAACAACGATGAAGATGATGACAATGATGATGATGATGATGATGAAGATGATGAAGATGTTGATGACAACGATGAAGATGATGACAATGATGAAGATGATGATGATGATGACGATGATGATCGTGATGATGATGAGGATGATGAAGATGATGATGAAGATGATGACAATGATGATGAAGATGATGATGATGACGATGATGACAATGATGAAGAAGATGATGATGACAACGATGAAGATGATGATGATGACAACGATGAAGATGATGACAATGATCATGATGATGACAATGATGAGGATGATTATGAAGATAATGACAATGATGAAGATGATGATGACGATGAAGATGATGATGATGATGACAATGATGATGAAGATGATGACGATGATGATAATGAAGATGATGATGACGATGAAGATGACAATGATGAAGATGATGACAATAATGATGAAGATGATGATAAAGATGATGATAATGAAGATGATGATGATGAGATGAAGATAATGACGATAATGAAGACTATGATGAAGATGATGATGACTATGAAGATGACAATGATGAAGATGATGACAATGATGATGAAGATGATGACGATGATGATAATGAAGATGATGATGACGATGAAGATAACAATGATGATGATGACAATGATGATGAAGATGATGATGATGATAAAGATGATGATAATAAAGATGATGACGATGATGAAGATGATGATAAACATGACTCATTAGGAGTTATCAGCCACAATAGTGGGTCGATGTTGGCAGAGGAGTTAATTGCCCGTTTCATAACTCAAGGGTTGTGGGATCGAGTCCCGCTCAGTCTGTCGCAGTTGGAGGGACCACTAGTGGGGTCTGTGATTGGCAGCCTTGCATTCGTCAGTGTGCCCCAGGGCAGCTGTGGCTACCCTTTTGGGTATTGGGGGGTTGTAGAACCCTAGAAGGTGCTATACAAATACAGGCCATTTACCATAAAATCCACCTCTGGTTTGGACAGGAATCACTAAACATGGCCTTATGAAAACCAGACTCCAAACCCAAACGGCCTTGGTTCTGATAAACCAGTCAGATCGGTTTTCTCTTAAAGGTACATAATGAAGGTGTGCCCTGGTGCCTTTTGTATCTCCATCTGTCATGATCGAGTCACGGGGTGAAAAGACCTTGAAGAATCTAATTTTGGTCCTAGTTGTAGTGGTTATGGTCACATGCCCACCGAGATCACCTAGAAGATTTATGCACACTCATACGATTAAAACTCACAGGGGGAGGATGGAGGCGGGAAGTTGGGCAACCCAATGAAAGAAAGACAATAGCTGGAGTAAAAACCCTTTCAGCTTCTTTCAAATTGGAACCAGGAGACATCAGTGAATGAAGCCTCTGTGCTTTTGTTTTGAGTGGCGCCCGTGCGCACGCACACACACACACACACGGGCCTCTGCTGTAGATGAAACTTCTGGGTAAAAGTTGTGTAATCAGCCTCAGTGGGCTGTGAGCTGGCAGCAAACAGCCGCTGTCTGGCTGCAGTTTTACTTTGCTTCCCTGAGAAAATCTATCTATCATCTTCTGATGAAGCCAGGCATGGGGGTGGGTGGGGGTCTCCTCTGACAATAAACACAGATTTTATTCCCTCTTTAATTGACCACACTTGACTTTGATCCAAAACTGTTCTTTATGAGCTTCTGTTAAGTCATCAACTTCACATTCCTATGGGTGTTCTATTGATGAGTAGCACTTCAAATACACAAGGTAGTTTTCTTTCATCAATAAAATATATTCATGTCAGTTTTGTCTTGTAAACGTCATTAAACCAACATTGTTGTGTTTGAAGGCTTGATTTTAGAAGTCTCACTGACCTTTATCACACATCTTCATTTTTTACACCATGATGGGTTCGAGCTGTGGCATACATGAGCTGCTGAAATAGCACCAAAATATTCAAAGATCTGAGCTTTTTGTAGCTCAGTGTTCATGTTAAATAAAAACACCCATGTATTTATTTCCACTCATGCCTGATGAGAATCGTGTTGTGGAGATGAAGAGTCAGACAGCATTATGAGTCTGAAGCTGGAAATAGAATGAGTGATGTTAAATTTTGTCAGGGAGGAGTGAGTGGGTTTCCTGTGAGGAGAGAGGTGGCTGAAGCAGACTTCAGTGAGCATGTAGGTGAAGGAAACAGATGTGAGGAGGTGTCAAGGACGAATGGTAGATTTTTCCAAAAGGATGTAAACGACAGTGGTGAACAGCAGCGTTGCCTCGCGGCAAGGCTGCAATTTAGTATCCCGACTGCGACTTTTCTGTGTGGACTTTCTCCAGGTACTTTGATTTCCTCTCAGACCAAAAACATGCAAGTTAATTTTAGATGCTTTGGATCAAAGTGTCTGCAAAATAAATAAAAACAAACACAAGTGTGTGAGTTTAGCATGATGCACAGAGATGGGCTATATCTATGCAAAAAGTGGAATATGAAATTAGAGGGGAGGTGAGAGGAGAATGTAGCTCGGCAGCATCAGGAGGTAGACTGTAGGATCATTCTGGTACACTCAAGTGAGTTAAGGCTTAGGGAGAGATTAAATGGTGGAAGCTCAAGACTGTGTTCCAGCTTCAGTATCTATACCAGCAATAGGCCTGCAGAAACAATAACACCTAAAAGCAGGACAATCATCTAGAAGTCATCACAAAACGTTCCGCATCACCTTCATCCAATTTATATAAAACTCACAATTCCATCCTGTCAGGGGAATAACATGCACATTTTAGTAAGATGTTATTCATCTGATTCTTTATGGAAAGTATATTAACTATTACTTGCAAATGGGCATGTGTATGGTAAGCCACATGTTATGTAAATACTTAGAAATGACTTAATTTTTCATTAAAGTTGACATGAAGAAAGACTTATGAGATCATGTGAACCAGTGCAGACCAAGCTAAATCTCTGAATGTAGAGGGATCACGCTGGGCCAGAACCACCTTTCAGTACGGATCAGCACCGACTTCTCTCATGTGCTGCAGCAGGTGTCTCATCACTGGCTGCTTTTCCAGGAAAACCTTCTGCATCATCGATGATGCAAGATCTTTTGTTCCATCTCTGCAGAGAACCAAACACAAAAGCTGTAGAGATATGGATCTCTACTATGCATACAGAAACATTAGTCCAAAAGGAAAGTAAGGAAAAACAGTCATGATGGACGGTCTGAAGGAAGTCCAGAAAGTGATCTGCTGCTTATGAGACTCCCTGAGAGTGAGTGCTGCAGCCCCCCCCCTCAAACACAGACGCTGTAGATGCTGACACATCAACTGTTTGATCCACACAAGGCTCATCTGTGACCTCCTCCCAGTGACGGTTACAAATTAGCCTCCACATCAGTTTTCCATATCAGGCATTTCATCATTTTGTGGGAAAATAAGGAAATTTACAAAAACATTTAAATCTTTCCAGGAAAAGTCAGAAACCAGCTCAGACATGAATCTGAAGTGGTGCTGACTCCTAGTGGTCATGTCGACACATTACAGCCTCACAGCTCAGAGACAAGTGCTCAGGTCTTCATGCGATTGCTTTCCTTTTACGATCAAACATGTTGTGACTTAAATTGTCTCAGTTAAATCAAACCTGGAACTGACTTACTAAAGCTGGATCTGTTGTGTTGGATTAACATGGAGTCAGTCTATCTGAATGACTGAAAACAGACTAATATAACAGACTCAGTTAAACCGACACAAATAGTAAAATAAGTTGAGTCACTTCTAATGGATTCATCTGGAACAAATCCTCTATGGTGAATTAAAACACCAGAATTATTAATGCCAGAAATGAATGCAAACATGTGTTAAATCTGTTAATTATATTTATTGTAATTGAACAATTGTTTCTTTTTTTTGTAAGAGTTGATTTAAGAAATAGCCAACAAGAATATATCATTTAACAAAAATAAACTTGACATAAACATGTTTCTGAAACTCAGACCAGGTTATTTTTTAAGTTCTCCAAATGAGTCTACTGACTTCGTTTCACTGAAAATATCAACAATATTATAATTGGTAAATATCACCATTATTTAGTTTGGAAAGCAGTCCTTTTAATACTTGACTCTAAGGGAGATAATGGGATGCAGGGTGTTTTTCATTTGTATGCTACATTTAGTCATGGTAATAACTAAAGTTTAGTTTTATAACAAGTCACACGGCTGCTATGGAAGGATGTAAACACATGAAACCACCCAGACTGCTGTTTTTTTTAACATTTTGACCAAAATAGTAACTTTCAGCAAAATTAGAGCAGCAATTTGTCACCAGAGCAGCACGACATGATGCAGACTAACAAAACATTTACTCACAATTCATCTTCCTGGATTTATTTTTGTTTTTACCCATTTTTGAGCGATACGTCTCTCTAAGCCTGAAGTCACAGAGAACTTGGTTTTTCATGCTGATTCATCCAAAATTCACTTGTATCATCATCTTACACAGCTGGCCTAAACAGCAGCTAAGCTACAGTCGTTAGAAACATTTTAATTAAGACCATCCAGCTCCTCTGGAGCGGTTTCTCTGGTAGAGTCCAGGTTTACGTGGTGAACACGAGCGCTTTAGGATCCCATCAGAACGTCACCACTTTAGCCTGCTTTGGTTTGGCCTTCTTCACCGGAACGTGGACTTCCTCCAGGTCTGCACTCAGATTGTTAGACATCCAGCCCAACGTCACAGAGTTAGCTGTTAAACACCAGAACAGGAGGATGAATAAATGTTTTCTGTCTCCTGTAAAATCTCATTTATTAGGCTGCTGAGAATATATTTAATGAAAAACTGCCAAAGTATGAAACCTTTTTTGTTAACTGATGAGACTAAAACAATCTCAGAATCAGCTCTTTTAAAACTGAATCATTGTTTTTGTTTTAACTTTATTTGGGGGAAAAAACTATTTTCTTTTTTCTGTAAAATAGGAAGATCTAATAAGGACTAATAATCAATCATACTTCCTGAAAATATGTTCTCCCAAATCAGATATTTTTTGCATGTTGTTCTGCTATAAAATCTGCCTTTGGTGATAAATGAGTGATTTTTCCTGCAAATACTGATGCCACCACTGATTTCCCACTATAAAGTGGGTCTGAATGATCCTGTTTGTCATTTGGTCCAGACTGACTTGATCTTGGTCTGGATTCTGAGAATGTATATTTCACACAGAACCCCTGAACAGCAAATGTAACAGAAAACTAGATAAAATAAGGAAAACGCTCACTGGCAGCCTGATGCTCTGGACAGTCCTTCTGAAAATGTTCCACGGAGCCACAAACGCGACAGCATCCTCCTGCAAGCACAAATCCTCAACTCATCAGATCCAAGAGTCTCGCAGGAAACAAATGTTTAAAAAGCTACAGCTGAAAAACAGTGTTCACAAAGAGAACAGAGGTATGAAAGAATATAGCTAAATTAAGATTAAAAACACATCAATATAAACAAATACATTTATATTTATTTCTGATATTAAATTAATCCAAGAAGCAGATTAGAAACAGACATTGTGTCATACATGGGATAAATATCTGCACAAAATTAATAGAACTTCCCTGAAAAGCATCAACAGAATGACTGTTGATTCAAGTTCAAAAATAAGTAAATAATAAATAAATAATTTTGAAAAATATTGGAGAAACATTTTTTTTTCATTTATTTATGTTTTATGTGCGTACAGCATTTTAGTTAATCCTTTGTTCCATGAAAATTGCTTTATAAAGTTGATGATGATGAGAAATAAATTAAAATTCTCCTGAATAAATTATAGAAATATAAAGAAAAAAGTAGGCTAAAAATCTTTATTAGATCCAAGTTTAGATCATCCTTTGGATATGATATTTACAGGAGAACATGAAAAACATGGTGATCTCCAACAGCCTGTGGAGTTGTTACAGTTACACTTATGACCTGTGTGTGTGTATGTATATACCTTGTGCATAGAGTCCTTTGGGATTGTCAGGACAAGATCGGGACAGGTGTCCAGTCTGACCACAGATGAAACACTTGGCATACGGGAACTCACCTGAAGGGGACATGATGATTACAGCAGCACTAAAAGCAGATGAGTCACACTTGCACGCATGCACACACACACACACACACACGGCTGAGAGTCTCACCCATAGCTGGGTCCACTTTGGCTCTACACTTCTGGATTTCATGTTCCGTGGAGCCGCAGCGGTAGCAGATACCTTGGCCCATCTCCTGGTCCCGGTCAGCTTCAGGACAGTTGGCCAAACCGTGACCGGGCTTCCTACAATTAAAGCATAACTGGGGAGAGAGATAACCTGTTATTGTTTATGTTTTATTGGATAAAGAGACATCTTAAAATAATAAGGACAAAATCCAGTTGCATTTGTTTGGATCTACTAGGGTTCCCAATGCTCTGGTGTACTGAGAACCTTGATCAGAGTTATGGAGCCTCACGTACAACTCTGGATACCTCATGAGGTGATTTCTCTGAGTTATTACCATTCATTTAGTAAATAAGTAATACATGTTTCTGCCCATCTGTAAAATTTGGAAATTTAACGCTCTGCTGTAGCTGTGCAAGAAAGCAGCAAAAGGCGTTCAAAGGAGCCCGTCTTTTAAACGGGTCTTTGACGTTAACGGCTCCCTTCAAAAAGCCTTAAGCCGCATCAACACAAATCACTCACCATTTTATTCTTCTTGTCCTTCTGTCTCTTCACCCTCCTGTCCTCTCTCCTCTTGTCTTTCTTCAGAGCCACCTCCACCTCCTCTCTGAGCTGCTGCTCTCCACGCCCCCCTCTTTCATGCCCCGTGTGTCCGTTCTGCTGCAGAAACTCCAAAAATCCATTAACGTCCTCGTTGGTGTACTCCTTCTTCTTTCGATTGGGCTTCTTCACAGCGGAACCACCAGCCTGAGTCCTCCTCAGAGGGTCCGTCTGGGAGCCTTGTGTGGCACTGGAACTGTGACCTCCTCCTCCTCTTCTTAGCTGACCCCAAGGAGTGGCTTCTGCTGGTTTGTTTTTGTGGACGTTATTGGCTCTGGCCCACCTCGTCATGACTGCAAACAAAATATCCCACAGCATTACAGGCATTTCTTCAATAACCAAACACACACACACACACACACACACACACACACACACACACACACACACACACACACACACACACACACAGATATTTCTAAAACAAGATTATACCTGTAAAAGGTGACGCTTGAAGGCTTCAAAGACAACGACAAAAGCTCGAATCATCCATCAATCGCAGAGGAAACACATTGTAAGTATTTGTAAGTAATCGGATGCCGAGCTGCCATTCAACAAACCTGATATTTTAGGATGATCCAGTGTCACAAAAGGATTCAATGTTTTAAACATTTTATCCTAGTTTAACTGTGGTATCAGTTCGTCCAAAGTCTGTGGTTCTAGAGAATAAAATCAAATGTACCTATAAATAAGTTTCATTAGAAGTATTTTTGAGATGTTAACAACACAGATTTATTGTAATAAAGAACTCAGACGGTGGATCAGTAATCTATGTTGTTAAAGCTGAGTTAGCTTTTAGCTAACCACCGAATGTTATGGTTTGTCATTGGAAATACGTTTTAATAAAAACCTACACTAAAAATCTGAACGTTTGACTTCACAAGGCTGTAAATTTAGTCAAAATTGTCAAAGTAGCAGCAAAAGCATTACCTTCAGCCGTTTGATCCCATGTGTTTGTATTTTTACCGGAAGTGATCGGTACAGCTTCTTCTTCTTCGCCCGCAATTAGCGTTGTAAAAATGTCCGCTTTGTATGTTGTCGCCACCTACTGACGAAAATGACACGAGGCTCACGTTCAGTTGAGTAAAATATTTGTTGCACCAACCCAGTATGTTTTATTTTGTAAACGTTAGAACCACCTGTTTCATTTTTCTGTCATTGTAACAAAACTGGTTTCTTTTGGTGAACATCCAGACCTGCTTGTTCCACATTCGTCTGTTTTGTTTTGGGTGCCCAATTCTCTGGCTTTACCCGTCGCACAGCCAACCCTTCTGCCTTTTGGCAAAGATGACACTAGGTGGATTTTTAAGAAACTTTCAGAACATAATCACTGAATGTCCATCTATGTACACTTTATTAACATTTGGAGACACTTCAGTTACAGATGTCACAACTAATAGACATCTGAGAGAACATAAAATAATAAAAACAACTGTTTTGACAGCTATTGAGTAAGAATTTTTTTGTTAATTATTTACAACCCACACTATGAGTGGTAACACATCTTGTGATACTGCTTGAAATCACAAGAAATGTCAAGATTTCTCTAACACAACATAAAAATATAAAGCCAACGCCAGCACGCACGCACATTCATCTGTCACTGATTCAGACATGTCAGTCTGTGGATGAAGCCTGCAGCTCACAGCTGATTTCACTCAGTAGGATAACTGAACACCTGGAGCTTGAATCTTCTCAGTGAGTTTGTTCTCCACAGAGAACATGCGGCTCTGGCTCTTTGTGGCACTTGTGCTTGCTGAAATAGTCAAAAATGGTGAGAAATCCGAATAATGTTGTTTGTACTGTTAGTAACAAATTAAGGATGTTTGCCTGCTTTTGTGATGCAGCGGCAATGCATATTCATCACCCAGAGATCCTAGAAGGTGCGTTTTTAAAAAAGGTTATACATTTTAATTTCTTGACCAAGGTTTTATCTGATTTGGCTAACAACACAAAGTGTTTTTTTTATCTGACTTGTTGAAGCAGAAAAAGGTCCAACATGCTGGATAGTTGCTGTTAAGACCACGATTGCAACTCACTGTAGTAGATTTGTTCCTCTTGTACTCGTCTACATATTCATTTAAAATTTAGTTTTACTGGTACGAAACATTTTTGTCACAGAGCTCTTGTCTACTGTTGGGTATACACTGGCTTGTGGATTTAATTTGTGAAATAGCATTATGATTGTCTTTTAGAGCTGATGAGTGGCATAATCTCACCTGTGGTGGAGGGAGACATGCTATCGGTAAGTAAAACTGTACATCAAATATTCTTTCTTTTGGTCTTCATTTCAAATAAAATTCCATATAATTGTTTTATTGGATTATTTAGCATGTGTTTGTGGTTTTAAAAAAAAGATGTAACTGAATTGAAGCTCCAGCCCAGTGTTCTCAATAAGTTTAAAGGACTAAATTGATTTGAATATTGATTTTTGACCCTTTTTTTCCCCCAGAAAAGGCTGAAACAAACAAATCTGTATTTTCTTCATCCTTGTAGACGAGTAACACATTTTCGGAAGGTAAGTCACAAAATAAAGTGAGCCACTTTTGTGACAGAATGCAATGTTTGTGAACACTCAGACTTGTATTTTTTCTCATATAGCTGGACAGTTTAATTTTTTGTGGTGGTCCCCCTATTTAAAAAGGGGGAACCGCAGGGTGTGTTCCAACTACAGGGGGATCACACTACTGAACCGGCTTGATAAAGTCTATTCAGGGGTTCTGGAGAGGAGGGTCCGTTGGATTGTCGAACCTCAAAATCCAGGAGGAGCAATGTGGTTTTCATCCTGGCTGTGGAACACTGGACCAGCTCTATACCCTTAGGGGGGTCCTGGAGGGTGCGTGGGAGTTCGCCTAACCAATCTACATGTGTTTTGTGGATTTGGAGAAGGCGTTTGACCGGGTCACTCGGGAGGCCCTGTACTCTGGGAGTATGGGGTACCAGGCCCCTTGATATGGGCTGTTAGGTCCCTGTATGACCAGTGTCAGAGCTTGGTCTGTATTGCTGGCAGTAAGTCGGGCTTGTTTCTGGTGAGAGTTGGACTCCGCCAAGGCTGCCCTTTGTCACAGATTCTGTTCATAACCTTTATGGACAGGATTGCTAGGCGCAGCGGTGCAGCTGGGATGAGAATCAGCTCCTCTAAATCTGAGACATGGTCTTGAGCCATAAAAGGGTAATGCCCTCTCCAGGTTAGGGACGAGGTCCTGCCTCAAGTGGAGGAGTTTAAGTATCTCGAGGTCTTGTTCACAAGTGAGGGAAAGATGGAATAGATCTGCTGCTCCTCCACATCGAGTGGAGCCAGTTGAGGTGGCTTGCGCACCTGGTTAGGATACCTCCAGAATGCATCCCTGGTGAGGTTTTCCAGGCACGTCCAACTGGGAGGAGACCTAAATGAAGACCCAGGACACGCTGGAGGGACTGTGTCTCTCGGCTGGCCAGGGAGCGTCTTGGGATCCTCCCAGAGGAGCTGGCCCAAGTGGCTGGGGAGAGGGAAGTCTGGGCCTCTCTGCTTAGGCTGCTGCCCCCGTGACCCAACCCCGGATAAGCTGACGAAACTGGATGGTTGTATGGATTTATTTTAAATGTACACCCTCTGGGTTGACGAGGTAGTGGGTGAACAGTTTGAACACAGCCTGTTGGGTGTGATGACATTCAAATGTTGCAGCTTCAATTTCATGACTGGCTCTCATGCTGATCTTTTTAGTGTGAAGGTTTGATCTAAATTGGTGCTCATGTACATGTAATCCTAACCAGACTCTGAAATGTTTTCTAATTTCATAGAAGTTCTGAGGCCAGGTAGGACACCTGTCCTGTTTATCCTACCTGTGTTTGCTCTACAGAGGAGGAATGCTGTGGGAATTCCTTGGCCAACAAAAAACATACCGTATGAAATCAGCTCAGAAATGAGTAAGAAAATTCACTAAGATACCCCCCACCCCCCCAGACGTGAATCCTTGTTTCATTGCTGTTTTCATGAGCAGAGGACCAAACGCCCGACCATACGTCTGACATCCTGGCTGCCATGGCGATGATCTCCAAACACACCTGTATCTCCTTCCACAAGAAGAAAGCTGATGAGCCCAACTACTTGTTCTATAACATCTCCAAAGGGTATGAAGTAGGGATGCACCGATACCGATACTGGTATCGGTATCGGGCCGATACCGATACAGATACCGATACCAGAAAAAAAGCTAACCTTTCATAAATCTTTATCATGGCCTGCTGACACCACTTAAAACAAGGATTCACGTTTCCCAGTTTGTTATCTGATGGTCTTATGATTGTATGTGTTGCTCTCCAGCTGTACATCATATGTGGGCTTCTCTGGTGGCCAGCAGGCTGTGTTCATCGGACCTCGGTGCACTGTGGGTAACATCGCCCATGAAATCCTTCACAGTCTGGGTTTCCAGCATGAACACACCCGGTGGGACCGGGACGACTTTATCAGCGTTATTAAAGCCAACATCATAGCAGGTATTTGAACTACTGTTAAAAAAATGAAAAAATTATTATAGACTACATGACATGTTGATTGCAGGTAATCTTTTTAGATGGAAGGTAGTTAATAATTCAGCCTATTTTAATTTAAGTGTGTGTACTTGTATTTATTACATACCGAGGGCCATTTTCACTGAAATGTGTGGTCATTTTTCAAAGTGAGGATGTTTTTCTGGTCCTCACTTTTTAAAATGTCCACTGGTTGGTTTTAGCGGTATGGTGTGAATTAAGTTTTAGTTAAAGGGGACCTAGAATGTAAACCTAAAACATTTTTCTTGTTGAATAAGACAGCTTGGGTGGTCAACAGTAGCATGCCAAAAAGTCAAAGCCGTGTGTGACCTATTTTTTATGTAAATTAGAAAGTTGGAAAAAGGTGAGGTGTTCTGAGATAGCCTTCCTTAACACCTCATAAGGGGGAGCCACGCCTCCTCAAACCTGCATGTGTCTGAGGCCTTCTGGGAAACCAACCAATCAGCATGTCCTGGTCGAGTGGGAGGGGTAAACAGCTCATTTCACTGAAGGCCTGAGTAAGGGGGTTTAGAATGGCCTGTATCAGGGCTCCTGGGACAGATGAAAGCCATTTGGAGGCTCAAAGCTCTGTTTTAGATTGATTAATTGCATTCTAGGACACCTTTAAAGTTAGTGTTAGGAATAGATCAGCACTGGTTATGATTAGGGTATGGGTTATAATAATACAGTCACAAAAATGAATGGAAGTCAATGGACGGTCCTCACTAAGATAGAAAGACAAACTTGTGTTAAAAGTTTTTTAAGCCTATTAGACTTTGAAGGCCTTGTGACACCTGCCTAAATGGAGGAGACGGGTAGCGTAAGGTGTTATTTTTTTATTAGGGCAGCAGCAGCTCAGGAGGTAGAGCAGCTTCTCCAGTAATCGGAAGGTTGTAGGTTTGATCCTGGCTCCCTCCAGAGAATGCTGCTGTTGTGTCCTTGGGCAAGACACTTAACCCACCTTGCCTGATGGTGGTGGTTGGAGGGACTGATGGCACCAGTGCTCGGCAGCCTCGCCTCTGCCAGTGCGCCCCAGGGCAGCTGTGGCTACATTGTAGCTCATCACCACCAGTGTGTGAATGGGTGACTGATTGTGTTGTGAAGAGCCTTGGGGGGCTGTAGAACCCTAAGAAGGCGCCATACAAATACAGGCCATTTACCATTTATTCTGCAGGAGCCGCATATCCTGTAAATATCAGTGAGAAATCTAAAGTTTTGTTTTGTTTAGCAGTTATACCAAGCTGTGATATAATAAGGCATTACGGTCTGTAATGATAAATGACACGAGGGATACTTGATTCCCCCATGTCCCAATCAGTGATCTGGATTTACAGCAATTGCATAGGCTATAATTTGACCGTGTGAACAGCATGTATGGGTGGGATCTTCTTTAAGTATTGTTATGCTTTTAGGGGCGGAGGACGACTTTGAGAAGTACAATGGCAAAACTTTCAACATCCCGTATGACTACACATCAATCATGCACTATGGACGGTAAATGATCCTGACAACAAACCTCTGAGTTTAGATGCAAGTGTTAATTATTTGTTACTGTCAGGAATTTCTTCTCATCAAATGGAAAGGACACAATCATCCCAAAGAAAGAAGCAAAGGATATGGGCCAGAGACTTCAACTGATGCCGTCTGATATCGACAGGGTTCGGAAATTCTATAACTGTGGTACGTCCAGATTCTCTTGGTGCTCTGAACTATGCCGGGACACTGGTTTCTCTGTCCAGTCTTCAGATGTTTCAACTGTTGTCAGGCTTTTTCATTGCAGTAACTTGGGTAATGGCAAAAATGATCTGGTGGAACGATTGATTCTGAAAGAGCTGACATTAATGTGCTTAAAGAACAAACCATTGGTTCATCATGTCAGTTACTGATCACTGGAGATTTAAAAAAATAAACAGGAGGCCATCAGAAGACGCACAATAAAATCTGCTCATGATCCTAAATATTAAATCCAGATGGAGTTAAAAAACCTTTCATATCCTGACCTTTTTATAAATATAAGTGAGTTTGATATCCTGCTTGTAGTGAAAGTGTGTGGTCAAACCTTTTAACTTCATTTGCACTGAAAACTCACGACTATTTTTCTTTAAGATTCTGAAGAAGCAAAGACCAAAACGGAGCGCTGATCAAACCTTCTCTCTGCAGCACGTCAGCTCCTCCAGCAGGGGGCGCAGCATTACCACAGTCCAGGACTTCATCTAAACTTTTTTTATAAATAAACTCAGTTCTGTAGGAGTAACTTTAAGAATGGAGGGAGGGGAGGGGGTGATTTTAATAACCCAACCACAGTTTGAAAATATGGATGTTAATGTAAAATACAGACATCAAACATTTGAAATAAAGCGACAAACAATTTAACAGAGTTGAATAAATCTAATTTGTGTGTGTGTGTGCTCGTCTATACATCAAAGTGAGGACCATGACGAGCTTTTCACCTGTAAAGTGAGGACCTTTAGTAGCAAAGTGAGGACATTTACCCGGTCCTCACTTTTGTGCAATCTCACAGAGCTCTACTCGTTAGTTTTAGAGGTATGGTGTGAATTAGGCTTTAGTTAAGGTTAGGAATAGATCAGCATTGGTTAGGGTTAGGGTATTGGTTAGGCATAATACAGTCACAAACATTAACATGAATGGAAGTCAATGGATGGTCCTCACTAAGATGGTTAGGTGTGTGTGTGTGTTCTTGTACTTAAGATTAAAGCCATCAGTTGTCACACACACTGGTGTGTGGTGAAAATTGTCCTCCGTATTTGACCCATCCCCGTGGGGAGCGGTGAGCTGCAGACACGGCCGCGCTCGGGAACTATTTGGTGGTTTAACCCCCCAATCCAACCCCTTAGTGCTGAGTGTCAAGTGAGGAGGTATTGGGTCCCATTTTTTCAAAGTCTTTGGTATGACCCGACCGGGATTCGAACCCCGATCTCCCAGTCCGGACACTCTACCACTAGGCCACCAGAGCTACTACTACTACTACTTACTACATACTGAGGACCAAAACAAGTTTATAACCAGCAGAGTAAGATCATTTTTCAAATTGAGAACATTTTTGTGGTCCTCATTTTTTTTAAATGGCTACCAGTTGGTTTTAGAGGTATGGTGTGAAATAAGTTTTAGTTAAGGTTGGGGTAGGAATACAGCAACATTGGTTATGATTAGGGTATGGGTTAGGCACAAAAATGAATAGAAGCCAATGGATGGTCCTCACTAAGATAGAAAGAGAAGTGTGTGTGGTTGCGCACATGCATTTCCACATTGTGGGGACATTTTGCTGGCCCACACAATGCAAAACACCCTAATACTTGGTTTTAGAGGTTTGGTGTGAATTAACCTTTAGTTTAGGAATAGAACAGCATGGGTTAGGCAAAGTGGAGTCACTAAAATGAATGGAAGTCAATGGAGGTCCACACAAGCATATAAATACGTGTCTCTCACTCTCTGGTGAAGAGCTACATTGCAGCCACAGCCGCCCTGGGACACACTGATAGAAGCGAGGCTGCAGTGCATAGGCACCACCAGCAGGTACAATGAGGGTGAAATGTCTTGCCCAAGAACTGCAGAAGCCTGAATTTGACTACAGGACAAATTCCTGAGTCACCGTCACCGAACAGCAAAGAAAATCTTGATAAAGGTCTTAATTGAAATAGGACTTGTTAAAGTTATGATGCTAAATCAGATTTTAAGGTGTTGAACACTGTTTGTCACAAATGAAAGTGGATAAATTAGTGAGTCATTCAGGTATTTAGATTGTTTTCCAACATATTCTGTAAATATGCATTTTGAAGGTTAAGATCCTTCAGCTTTACTTAGTTAGCAAATGAATTTCATCAGAATGTCCTTAACTTAAAAAATAAATGAGCCAATAGCATTCTACCATTGGGTTTCATACCTTAAGTGAATAATATTTCACCAGCTGTTTTTAAAAACATTTACAATTTTCTGTTCACCATTACAGAGGAAACCACTGAAATATTATGTGTGTCTCTGATGTGAGCCCCTTTGGTTTCTGATAAAACTGGTGATCAATGTTTTTATATGGCAAAATATAATTGCACCATTTTTTTTTACCAGAGATCTTGTCCCAATGTCATAAATAGACCCTAAAAAGAAGAAACTCTGGTGGAAAACATCTTTGCTCTTTCAGCTTTAGTTCATAAAGGTTTCTGTCCCTCTAACCTCACCAGTAAGGCAATAAATGAGCTAAGGATAAATATTTAGAAGTTAGCTGAGATTACCAAACACCATTATTGTGGAACCTTTTCTTCTCTGTAAAGAGATTTAAGGGTCACTTTGCAGCCTTTTGCTTCTAATCTACAGAATAATTTAAAGTCAGAACAAACTTGGTGCCCACGAAGTCACTCAAGTGGGACGAGGGTGCAGCCGTGACCCCTCCAGAAATGAGTTTCTACCTGGTCCTCGGAGATAAGACGACCCTGCTGTAGTAAATGCATTCTGCATACTTATCAGCCCAAAGAGAGGAAAACTAAAGTGTCTTTATCCAGCATTCTTCTTTCCTGCAGAACCTTTAAAATCCAATAATCTGCTCTACATCAGGAGCATCTGCTCATGTTTTCTAAAAGCCTCTGAAGAGGTGAAGAGCAATCAGTCCAAATCCAAGTTTATCTCCCAGAGCAGATTTCTCTATTAGCTTCTTCAACAAGACGAACATTTAAAACAATGACTCAGATATTTCCAAGTAGGTTTTGAAGGTTATGAGCAATTAATATCTGACCTGCTGTAGATAGCTTTCTGAATTACCTCATCTAAGAAAAACAGATTAGTTCTGACCGGATTAACCAGCTAATGGGGATGTCAGGGGGTGTCTGCAGAAGAAGCATCCTACAAACACACCAGTGCATCGAGCTGATGGAGGAAAAAATGTATGTTCACTATGGATGACATGACCACGTCCATCCATCCATCCATCCATCCATCCATTTAGCACCCCCTAGTGTCCATTAGTGAAATCGAAAGTAAAACTTATCTCCTCGCTGTGCGTTCGTCTTTTTAACACCTTAATCTAACTGCTGAAATGTCTCCTCAGCCTTCATTAGTGTCTACAGGAGCGGTTCATCACTAAATCAAACAAATCAGCTGTGTTCATGATCTAAAACATGCAGGAAACATGCTGGAAGCAGACTGCAGCACCAGGCATGCCAGCTCCACTTTACTAAGACCAGCAGGGACTGGACCGCCACTCTGAAGTTGCAAATGTGGTATTCTGGCCACAGAGGGTGATGGGGGTCTGAGTGACATTTCATTAACTCTGTAAAGGGTCATTTTAGCACATACTGGCTCAAGAACATGATTTTAAAATATGAAAAAGCTGCATAGTATGGCTTTAATCTAAATACTAGTAGAGCCACACAGTTCTCTGGCTGTTTTCTTTGAAAGGGAGAAAGTTTCAGGATTTGTGTTCTTTGCAGCAAACACCTAACCACATGTGACTTGACTTTGCTGTTAGCCATTAAAAAATGTCGGACCCTCAATAAGTTTGGTAGGCATGGACTTGACGGGGTGAGGGTTGGTTCTAAGCTAATTTACCTTATTGTGACAGATCGTTTTAGGCATACAGTTCCTACAAGCAAAGAAAATGGATGGATGTTTTTTTCTTTTACAGCATCAGTAGAGACCCACATGGCAGCACAAAAGGATGCAAAAAGTCAGATGTCCGTTTTAATCAGTTGTTTGAGGACATGGCTGCCCTTTTTCATTTGTGTTAAGAAAATGAACGTAACATCTTTTAAAGATCATAACATTTCACAACAGTAAAACAAACTGGGAACTGATGAGAAATGTTTTTGCAAACTAATGAAAACCGTTTTTGAGATTCTGATGATAAAAATCTTTAAGCTTGTGACAAAAAGATGAGTTATGGATAACGTTAGACAAAAAGTCACTTCTACTGTCGGCTACAGTCAGGAGCTTATTTGTTTTGATTCATGTCAACCTTTTGTCTTTTTTTCCTTCAACATAGGACCAATGCTTGATGCAGAGTGGGTTTAAGAGAGACAAATGTTGACATTATCATATTTGCATCAGACCCAGAACATGTGGCCAGAATGAATATTTTCACACAGCTTTCCCACCAAGAAACAGGAAATCAGTGTGTTTTGGGTTTGTAGGTTGCTGACAGTCCTCTGTTTCATGAGTTCCTGCAGGTAGATGTCCAGATGGGACCTGGTGGAGCTTTAGACAAGGGGTCAATTAAGGTCAGGTGAGCAGCTGAAGGCAAGATCTGCTCTACTGAATAATGCTGAAGGATGGTAGCAGCAGGTCTGAGTCTGACTGACAGTTTAAGAGACTTTAGTCAAGCAGCAGTTTCAGAGGTGGTTCTCAGACTGATGAGTTCAGATAAACCGTGGTTCAGGTCGTTAAAACGACTGATGGTGAGAAACACTATGCAAGTGGTTTTTTTGTTGTTGTTTGAACTGGTGGAAACCTCTGAGTGACTTCCTCAGATAAACAAAAAATGTAACTAAGCAAAAATGGATTTAAGGTTGGTTTCAGACTTTAGAAAGAAAACAGCAGAAACACCTCCAACTTTGTTCCTGTAGCACATTTTAAAACAATAGGGTTGAGCCAAGTGCTTTACAAATTAGGGAAAAAATCAAGATAAAAATCATGACGCGCTTCACAAGAAACATTAAAACATTTTCTTAGAAATGATTTTAAAAGATTACAGCAGCAAATGATCTGTCACCTTTGGTCTTTAGCCTGGTGCGCTGCACAACCAGTAGGCTTTGATCACTGGACCTCAGGGACCTGCTGGGGGTGTAGGGACTGAGAAGATCACCAATGTATGATGGTGCTTGTCAATGTAAGGCCCTAAAAACCAGAACCAGGATCTAGAAATGAACCCTGAAGTTAACCTGCAGCCAGTGAAGCTGGAAGAGGAGCGGGGTGACGTGGGTGTGTTTGGAGGACTTGGTCAGCAGCCTAGCACAGGCATTCTGGACCACCTGTAGACGGTTCAGGGAGGTTTTGCTCAGACAAGTGAAAAGTGAGTTACAGTAGTCTAGTGGCAATCTGATGTAACTGATAAAACTGTTTTAACAACTGTGAACACTTGGTTGCCTAATTTAAAATCACAATTTAAAAAACCTGCAAGATTTCTGACAGTGAGAAGAAAGCAGAATGAGCCTCAGTTTCCTGAAAAACATTCACTTCTGTTTTCTTAGTGTCAGAAAATTCTGAGTTCACTATCTGACATCATGAATGTGGATGAGATCTTTTTTCTGGTTCTTTCCTTTCATAATTCTGTTGGTTAATCCATTCAGTTGCATTTCCCCTTCACAGTTCCTATTAGAATTTATACCAATTTATCATTTTAATATCTCTGGTGATTTATCATTCTTTCATTTGCTTTTCTTTGGTTTCTTTGCTTCTGTTATTATTAGGTTACACTTTCTCTGTCCTTGAATTATCTTTTTGTGTTCTTTAACTCATTATGAAGCACTTCATTTTACACCAAACTGTATGAGGTGTTTCATAAATAATTGATTGACTGACTGACATTTGTAAAATACTCAGATGTGTGTGTGTGATTTTGTCTTTATATATGTTTTTAAATTGTTTTTTAATGTGCTGACACTTTTATTCAAAGTGACTTACAAATAACCTTAATTGCATGTTTTTGATCAAATCTAAGAAAAAGAAGAGATTTTGGGAACAATCAATAAAAAGTTTATTTCAATGAAAAAAAATGTGTTTTATTATTATTTCTGATTATAATCGGTCACTCATGTAGAGTGAACATGAAAATGGTGTACTACAGCTATCTCCTGCATTAGCTTCTGATCGAAAATAGACGGTGAAACCAGGGGTGATTCTAGTATCAGAGGTTTTAGGGGTGCTGAGAAACCCAGAGAGCTACCCAGTCAGGCAAGATAAATTTCAACATTTTGTGCATTTTAACACAATTTCATTCTCATATTTGTGAAAAAAAAGAAGCACATCGTTTTCACAAATCAAATTACTGTTTTACTTATCACAGTCTATAGGGAGGCGGGGCAAGATTTGAACACGAAACGGGAAACTGTCAAAAATGTAGAACAGTGTCTCCATTTGCAGGACATGTGAAAACTAATGGAAATGTGGGACTGTTCTAGCCTGGCAAGCCATCCTATATATGTGAATATATAGTCTGGCCACGAACCATTGACGGCTCTCAGTCGTGAGGTGGGATCTACGGTTGTCTTTCAAAATGTCAGCACGCAATTGGATAGCGCTAGGACCAATCAGAGTAACGAACAACGTGACGTAATCACAGCGACGGAAAAGCGGGAGGCAGTAATGGCGTCTAACATCAATGATTTCTGTCGTTTTTGTATGAAAAACATGTGAATATCAGGTGTACTGGGACATTGCACTACTTAGTTTGATAAAAATAAGAAGCCGCTAAGTATAGCCGACAGACTTACGCACGTTGGAGTCTAAATAATCCAATGTTGATGACAAAGCCGTTTCAAACGAACGTGGTTCCTGCACTGCTGCCATGTTGTTTGTGTTCGCGGCCTCACCCATCTTGACTCGTGACTGGGAAGGCTGTTGTTGGTTTAACATCCAGGAAACTGCAGAGAATGTCTTGGCTGGTAGAAGCTAACTGTTACCATTAGAAACTCCAACACACAGCAGAACTCCTCCAGGCTTGTGTTATTTGTGGAGATAAATCATCAACGTTGCAAAGCAAATGGAGGCACTGGTAGAGTTGTGTTGTCATTATCCAGTCAGAAGTGAGATGTCCAAATATCAGGAAATGAGACTCCAAATCCTGCCGTCAGAAGCTCAACTCTGATCTGGATGAAACGGGCACACCGGAGCTTTGTTTCCCCAGAGTATGACTTACAAGGCATTCATTCCTACTAGAGACCACTGCAAATGTGTTAAAAAAAGGAAGGAATTGGAAGGGTAAAGTGGCTTTTACTCATCTTGCTCTAGAAAAAGTACCTGACTGGGTCATGACCTAGTGCAATACTGTAGCACTTCAGATGAAAAAGAAAGTAGCGTGCGGGTTTATGCTACTCATTTTGTTATCTCATCAGTCTGGTCAGGGCTAATCTGTATCTTTTGAAACTGATGCCTTTCACAGAGCTGATGTAAGAATTTCCACAGAAACCCACATAAAAAGATC
>SSNS01000190.1:576035-587008 GCA_006937985.1 Aphyosemion australe
CCCCCCCCCCCCCCCCCCCCAAAAAAAAAAAAAAAAAGATTTTTTTAAAGTGACATTAAGCGGAAAGCTGAGACAACTATCCATCCTGAGCAAAAACACTGAAGACGGCTGAACTCATCGAAGCTATTAAAATCTCACAGAAAGCAACAAGAAATGCAAATAAGTGAAAGTGAGCTGTGGAAGCCCCATTATTTCTCTGTAATCTCAGTTTCCTCCGAGCAGGTGTGATGAATTCAGATGCTAATAAATGAGTGACTGTCACAGAAAGTTTCCCACACAGTGGCATTATTCTGCTGCGTCTCCTGTGAATCCGCCCACAGACGGGCATACATTTCCATCATGTCTCCTATTGAGGACAAGGCTCTCATTCTGTTATTTTATTGAAGTGTTTATTTATTTTCTAACAAAATATATTCAGCTGTTTCTAACCAAACAGACTATTAAAGGGGTGGGATCATCTTCTAATTACAAAAGTTACTGTGTGGATCAATATTATAGAAAACCTTTGGGTCAAATTCAATTTTATTCCTGAATACACACATGGAAAGGCTGTGAGTGTAAAAGTGGGGTGCCTTGGTGATGTGTGGATTATTTTGTCTTGTTAAAGGATTCATCCAACATCCTAAGGTCCATAGCTGGGTCCCAGAGGACACAACTCACATGGTTCCTTATTTACGCTGAAAAAGCAACGTCTGGGTTCCTTGTTTTTGCAAAATAGGAGACAAATATGTCCTCAAGTTAGGAATAATATTCCCTTTTAGTCATCTACATTTATTTAATCTGAATAATAACTGATGGACGAACATGATATTTATCAGAGATGGGAAGCACAACAAATCAATATGTCTAAAATCTGCACAAATGACATAAAGGAAATGAGTGTACTACTGCATGTTTCAGGCAGACTACAGAAACCACATCTAGCTTCAAAGTTTCTGTGTATTAAGATGATCTGATTGTTGCTCGGGTGGATTTGGAAGCACATACAAAAACTGAGCTACATGTATTTTTGAAGGAAACTGATGAAGGGTAGTTATCTAATCTAATAACTCTGTTGTAATTTACATGTAATAAATTTCAATGCAGCACTACAATAATCAGATTCAAATCTCAGCTTTCAGATTGAGAGGATTTCTAATTAAAATATGTAAATTTGTGCAAATAAGGAAAAGGCGAGTTTTTCAGCAGGACCACAAAAAGAAGCAATCTAAAAAAAAGAACTACAGAACTTATTATCATTGCATGGACCTGATGCACTGGTTCACAATAATTCATATGTTTGCCTAAAATAACAAGCAAGCTAAACTGTGGTGGGAAACAGTAAAAGGACTTAATGAACACTAAATGGTTGCTAGTCAGTTCAGTTCATTCCTCTGACAAATTAAGCACCACTTCCTGCTCAGTGGTAACCATTTCATAATTAACTGGTATGGGATGGTTACCACATCTATGTACTTATCATACATGTCCCACGTGCATTTGAAGGTGCATGAAGTAAGAATGTTATACTGTGGTCAAATTTGGGTACTGCAGTCAATGTATCAAGACTCTCCCCCTCCTGTTCCTAAAGCCTAATTTATACTTCTCTGTCTGCGTAAGTACGGAAACATGCAGCGCCATTTTGCGTCGGCGCAAGGGCTCTCCAACAGGCCTGCAGAGTAAGTCTCATGCCTGTTTCCAGTTACAGATTAATGCTGAAAGATTCTAGATGACAAGTGAAGACGGGACAGTAAGTTGATAAGTAGATAAGTACATTTCACTGTAATATCGAGTAGTTGGTAATTGAATCGACTATTTGTTTCTAACTCACTGTTAGCATTGTTAGCACAAAGTTAGGCTGTGGCTTCTTAGGGGTACAAAAAATAACTTCTGGGCTGCTCATTTTACTGGCTGGCATACTGTCCCCCAACTCTGGCGATTTTTGCTGGCCGGTATCGAATTACAAATGCAAACGCAGCAGCGTTAGCTGGCGGCATGGGCATTTTTAGCCCATTTTTGGGGGTGCTGAAGCACACAACACACTGTCACTTTAAATAAAAGTGTCTGTAATATTATTATTATTATTATTATTATTATTATTTTTGCTCTTTGTGGATTTTAATTCAAAGAAACTTCACCATTTACTGAACCAGCAGCAGCTTCTAAGCTACCACCAGACCAGCAGCAGCTTCTTCTCAGACCAGCAGCAGCTTCTAAGCTACCACCAGGCCAGTAGCAGCTTCTAAGCTACCACCAGGCCAGTAGCAGCTTCTTCCCAGACCAGCAGCAGCTTCTAAGCTACCACCAGACCAACAGCAGCTTCTTCCCAGACCAGCAGCAGCTTCTAAGCTACCATCAGGCCAGTAGCAGCTTTCGGGCTACCATCAAGCCATTCTAGGATACACCATCGGCCATTAGGCCCAGGAGCCCCTAGCAGCAGCCAGGCCCAGGATCCATCAGCAAGTACCAACAACTAAACAGGTGTGTTTACATCTTGTTTTTGAGCCACCTACAAAATGCCACCAAAGAAAGGCACAGTCTCTGAGGATGAGATGGAAGAGATTAAGAAATCTCTAAATTACATGTCAGGAGAGCTTTCTAATATCTCCAAACAACAGAAATTGCTCTTGGACATGATGGGACAAATGAAAGAACTGCAAAAACTAAATGAAGAAAAGGATAAATAAATAGCCCTACTCGAGTCCCGTGTTGCAGATCTAGAGCAGTACACCCGTATGAATGACTTGATAGTTAGTGGAATGGAGACCAAACACAGAACGTATGCCAGAGCTGTAGTGGCAGGGGAAGGCAGTGAGCCCACCGAAAGTGACATCAAGTCTTTGGAGCAACAAATTGTCCATTTCTTTGGTAGCAAGGGAATTAGCATTGATAGTGAAGATATTGAAGCTTGCCATCCTCTGTATTGAAAGAATAATAGTGGAAAATCATCTATAATAATTCGCCTTGTGAACAGAACATCAAAAAATGAGCTACTAAGACAAGCTAAGAAGCTGAGAGGAACCAATGTCTACATAAATGAGCATCTGATAAAGAAAAAGGCTGACATAGCACGACAAGCACGAATACTAAGAAGACAAAATAAGATCAATCAACATGGACTGCAAACTGCAAGGTCTACATTAAACTTAAAGGAACACCAGAAGAACAAAAAGTTGTCATTAAAGAACTTTTAGATCTGGAATAATATTAAAAATGTCAAAAGTATGACACTACAGGAATAAATCATATAACATGGAAAAAAACTGTGATAATATTCACTTCTCTTGGCAAGGTGAAAATGAACCTTAACCATATATGAACAACAAGGATTTGGGACTAAAACCCTCTGAGTATACTGATCACAGACCACGGGACTTGGAAAATGAAATAGACCCTGACAACAATTTTTATATGAAAGGAAAAGTTTGCTTTTTTAGACATGAGGTTGTATGTGCTCCTTTGCCCACCCAGTGCTCTGTAAACTTTGACCCATTTCACACACACACCCCTGCTCAGAGATTCTCAGGAGAGAAGTGATTCATAAACGTAGTTCTGGCTTGTTTCGGGGGGCGATGTATCTGCGCCGTTTAGCCTCACAAAAGGATTTGCCTCTGAAAGCATGGCTAATTTACATCTCACAAACAAAGCTGGGTAAATTTACAACGTCACATTACAACGGGACTAGTTTTTGTCATTCGTATCCCTGCGCCGCTCCCCGCAGCTATAGAACGGGCTCGTGTCTGGCTGCTAATCCTAGCTGTATGAGTGAAACAACAACTTCTAAAGTCACTTAAAAGTAGTTTTTCTTAAATATATCGAGCCATGGTGCGTACCTGCAGTTTCCCGGGTTGTAACAATAAGGATGTTACAGGATCACCTTTTCGGTTTGACACTTTTCCTGCTAAGGACGTTTCTCTAAGGCATCAGTGGCTTTTAGCAATCGGCTACTCCAAGGATACTCGGCTGGAACGAGTCAAAACCTTTCGTTTGTGCAGTGCACACTTCAAAGAGGATGATTACATCAGGAAAAAGTTCGGGAAAAGTGAAAGACTGTTTTTGAAGAGTTCGGCCGTACCAGAAATCTGGGTAAGTTTTGTTTTTAAAAAATTATTTATTCCGCTATGTCTGCCGTATTCATGCAATCATCTTCGCATTTTAGCGCATTATTTATGCAATCATCTTTACACCGATGGTTGATCATAGACTGCAGTAGCTTTGTCAACAATCTGTGTTGATGTGTGTGTTTTGTGTAGCAAATGCAATTCTTCATCCGTGTACTCTGGCTCATAAAGATATCCTAGTAGTAAAATAAGTTTCTTCTTCATCTGATATAGTGTTAAAATAAAATTCGTCATCAGATGAGACGGAGTCTGACATGTTTTCGGCATTCGGCAGTGAAACAGCTGACATACAAAGCGCTGTTTAATATCCGCGGTGAGCGGCGCAGTGATACGAATGACAAAAATAGTCCCGTTGTAATGTGACGTTGTAAATTTATCTGCTTTGTTTCTGAAATGTAAATTAGCCATGCTTTCAGAGGCTAATCCTTTTGTGAGGCTAAACGGCGCAGATACATCGCCCCCGAAACTAGCCAGAACTACGTTTCTGAATCACTTCTCTCCTGAGAATCTCTGAGCAGGGGTGTGTGTGTGAAATGGGTCAAAGGTTACAGAGCACCGGGTGGGCAAAGGAACACATAAAACTTAATGTCTAAAAAGCGAACTTTTCCTTTAAGTACCTGGGTGTTCTGAACTGGTCCCACAACACAGATGCTCTGTATAAGAAGGGCCAAAGCCGCCTCCATCTCATGAGGAGGCTGAGGTCCTTCAGAGTTAACTCCCAGCTGCTAAAATCCTTTTATCACTCTGTTGTTGGTTCTGTTATTCATTCTGCTGTGGTCTGTTGGGTGTAGGCAGCTCTGACCGAGACAGAAAGAGACTGAACAAGCTAGCTACCAAAGCTAGCTCGGTTCTGGGCTGCCCGCTGGATTCTGTTGAGGAGACGTGTGAAAGGAGGATGCTGTGGAAGATGAATTCCATCTTAAGAAACCCCTCCCACCCACTGCACTCCACTGTGGAGATCATGGACAGCTCCTCCAGAGGTAGACTGAGACATCCCAGATGTAAAACTGAGCACTATCGCAGATCCTTCATCCCCTCTGCAGTAAGAGTGTAGAACTCCTCACTTTAAGCTGTTCTGGTATCATCCTGGTACACAATAACACCAATGCAATATTCAGTATGTGTTCTATACTTGTGCAATAACGGATTCACGTTGTTTGTCTGCGTCTCTTACAGTATGCTGCATAGTGTTGGTACCAAGTTTGTTTTCATCTTTGTGTTTTTTTTTTTTTTAGTGATCTAAGATTACAATACTAGATTACTGCCTATGTGTAAATACATGTATCCTTGTTTTTATCTTTCTTCTAATTACCCTTTGAGTGATGGTGCTGCTGTGACAAGTGAATTTCCCCACTGTGGGATCAATAAAGTCTATTCTATTCTATTCTATTCTATTCTATTCTATTCTATTCTATGTGAGAGAATCTGACTCCCTCAGGGTCCGAGCAGCACATGATAACTTTTCAGACTTATGATTCAACAATAAAAAATAACATTTTTACTGAAAATATTTCTATTACCAAAACTGGCATATCAATTGTGTTAAAAGTACAGCTTAAACTTGTAAAGTGACTTACAGATCTCTGTTTTGTATTTTCAAAAAGAACTGGCAAAAAATATAGTTTTTACAATATTTGAATGTCATCTTGTCAAAATTGATCTGTTATACGTATTACAGTGTTTTTCTGTTTTTATTACCGTTATTTTTTTTATCAACAAATAAATGTAATTATTTTCACATAATGTTAATGTAGATATAACATAAACATATTGTTAAATATTTTCCAAACATTTACTGTGATTACAACAGAATATTTGTGTTTTTTCAGTTTACAGTACTTTTCTGTTGTAAATTTACAGAGTTTTCATGTAAATTTCACGGTCATTTTTTATTGTGTAGACCTGACCAACTGCAGCAACCCCAGATCATAGCACTGCCCCCACAGTTGGCACTAGGCATGATGGGTGCATCACTTCATCTTCCTCTCTTCTTACCCTGATGCACCCATCACTCTGGAACATCTTTTCCACGACCACCAGATGTGTCTTTCCACATGGTTGTTAAAGAAATGAGAAGTAACTCGTTGCACCAGTTGGGGTTAAATAACTTGTTGCCAGCTGTAAGATAATCGCCCATGCAGTAATTATCCAATAGGAGGCTCGTACCTGTTTGCTTAGTTAAACCCAGGTGGTGACTATTTTTTGACTGGGCAGTGTATGTACTGTACATAAAGCAGAGAGCTCAGAGTCTTTTTGGTTGCAGTTTAAACCCTGCCTTGCTGCTTGGTGCGATAAAGTAAAACAAACAAATAAATAAATAAATGTAATGTTTCTGGCAGCAATAACTTCTGTACAGTGGTCTAAAACTATAGCTGCATTACTAAAGAGATGATCCAGGAAAACACAAGCTAGCATGAAGTCATGTAAGACGATGTTAAATTGTGTTCCAAAGAGCTGGCTCCAGGATCCTGGTACTGAACATTTCTGCATCATATTCTGCTTTTAGAAACTCTGTAAGTGAGGAAAAGAGTGTTTTTTTATGTAAACCAATGCATTTGATATTGGATTCATTTCTCTGGAAGCATTAGGGCATGTTCAGCATTTTGTCTCAGTTACTGTTAAACAAATAACCAGGTGTAATGTGCAGTGAAGTTTCTTATCTGGGGTTGTGTTTACTAAAATTTAAAAGAGGGCAAAAACCACAGGACTGTTCTTGCACAAAACTTTTTTCCCCCTTTAAAAACAGCAGGGGGACTTACTTCTTTCTATTATTGATTTGTGTCTTGGAACTTTTATAGAGATGGAAATAAGTACTTAAAAGCATACTTGTTTGTGGAGCTGTCTGTCACAAAAGTCGTAATTGTTGGTTTTAAAAGGTCTGGAGAAGAAGGATGAAGTGGTTTCTCATTGGAGTTGTTGACTGGAGACTGTCTACAACACTATTAGCATGAATACTAAATCATTTTATTCATGCTAATGGGCAGAAATTGCCTTTTGTCATGGCACCCAAAGTGATGACATCTTCACTGGATGTTTGGAGAGAGAGAGAGAGAGAGAGAGAGAGAGAGAGAGAGAGAGAAGCATAATAAAACATTGTTGTGATGACTCAATTGTTTTGGAAGTCAGGACTACAGGAAAAACTCAAAAAATTAGAATTTCATGCTGAAGTTCATTTATGTCAGTAATTCAACTCAAAAGGTGAAACTAATCTATGAGACACACTCATTGTATTCAAAGTGAGATCATTCAAGCCTTTATTTGTTATAATTGTGATGATTGTGGCTTACAGCTGATGAAAACCCAAAATTTAAAATCTCAGACAATTAGAATATTGTAAAAAATTCTAGACTCAAAGTGTCACACTCTAATCAGCTAATGAATCCAAAACACCTGCAGAGTTCCTGACCCTTTAATTGGTCTCTGTCTAAGTTGAATTACTTAAATAAATGAACTTTAGGATGATATTCTTTTTTTTTAGTTTCACTTGTGTATGAGTTGAGAATTAATTAGGAGGTAGCAGTGGCCGCTTGTCCAAAGGGGGCGCCGCCCTCTCTGACTTGAAAGGAGAAAAAAAAATCTAAAACGTAAATAAAACCACAATGTATATTCATATATTTACTATAAATATACCAGATTTGCTTAATTGTGAGTACCTACATGCAATCTGAATTATTTACACATCATTTTCACCAGCTGTCTCTAATTAAACAGCACATTTCCTCCACCAGACTCACTAGTTTCACTCCTGGGGCGCTGGGAAAAGCAATCCTGAATTGCAGCTAAACAGCCAATCAAATTTGGTTGCTAGGGAGAAATTGAGAATTTTGAGCAAATCAACATTTGTGAATTGAGTGCCTTTGGGGCACTGGCCAAAAGCGCATCTGCTACAGATAACAGCTAGCTAGCACACTAGAAAGTGCTGGAGCTCACATAGATATCATATATATCACTAGATCAGGGGTTCCCAAATTGGGGGTCGGGACCCCCAAGGGGGTCCCCACAAGATTGCAGGGGGTCCCCACAATTTTGTCTTTTCTGAGGTTGTGAGGTTAACAAGATTTTATTTGTAAAAATTACATTTATAAAATCCCAATAACACACCCTACAGTATAATCAGACCATATAAAAGTTATAAATATGTATGTCTGTGGAAAGTTTGTAAATCATCACATTTAATTTGTTTATGCATGTAGGAGTTGAGTTTGGGGGTCCTGACTTGTCTCGGACACGGGTAAGGGGGTCCTCAAAGGAAATATTTTGGGAACCCCTTCACTAGATGCCTTACCCGCGCTGTTCGTCGATTGGACGAACGTCCCTACGCGGCGGCCATCTTACTTCGGACAGCTGCCCCCTTTCGTAACATTGGTGTCAATGGTGCATGTACTATTTAAATAACTCTAACTTGCTCAATTTTCAACCAAATTTCAAACGGTTTGATTTGTTATAAACGCCAGAGATGTGGCTGTGAAAAATGACGGATTTGGCCCGTTAATTTAAAAATGTTAAAGTATGTCCTATCAAGCCTATGTGCTATAAGGTTTGTAATAATGCAACCCGCTTGTAAATCCGTTAATATTTAATCGAGTTAAGAGTGTTTTTGTTTAAGTTGTTCACTCACCTTCCATCTGCTACCATTGAGAATGGAAAGTAAGCTGTCCGAGGTAAGATGGCCGCCGTGTAGGGACGCTGTCGACTCCCAGTTAAGGCATCTAGCAATATATAGGATATCTATGGGAACTCATTTCACACTCTGTCACTTCCTCATTCACTCACACTCACTGTTTGTAAGATGTAATTATTTATTCTCATTTTATACAATTATAGTGTTTAAAACAGGATATCTAATTCAATTTCTATGTCGTGTAACTGCCACCTACTGGCCGAGCTGAGTGCTTTGAGCAGATGATTAATCGTTCCACACAGACTGTTGAAGACTGAAAACTCAAGATACAAAAAAAAAATGAAAAAACTAAGATAAAATGTAAANACAACACTATTAGCATGAATACTAAATCATTTTATTCATGCTAATGGGCAGAAATTGCCTTTTTGTCATGGCACCCAAAGTGATGACATCTTCACTGGATGTTTAGAGAGAGAGAGAGAGAGAGAGAGAGAGAGAGAGAGAGAGAGAGAGAGAGAAGTGTAATAAAACATTGTTGTGATGACTCAATTGTTTTGGAAGTCAGAAGGACTACAGGAAAAACTCAAAAAATTAGAATTTCATGCTGAAGTTCATTTATGTCAGTAATTCAACTGAAAAGGTGAAACTAATCTATGAGACAGACTCATTGCATTCAAAGCGAGATCATTCAAGCCTTTATTTGTTATAATTGTGGCTTACAGCTGATGAAAGCCCAAAATTTAAAATTTCAGACAATTAGAATATTGTGAAAAGGTTCAAAATTCTAGACTCAAAGTGTCACACTCTAATCAGTTAATGAATCTAAAACACCTGCAAAGAGTTCCTGACCCTTTAATTGGTCTCTGTCTAAGTTGAATTACTAAAATAAATGAACTTTAGGATGATTTTCTTTTTTTTTAGTTTCACTTGTGTATGATAAAATCTAATATAAAATCTAAAACGTAAATAAAACCACAATGTATATTCATATATTTACTATAAATATACCAGATTTGCTTAATTGTGAGTACCTACATGCAATCTGAATTATTTACACATCATTTTCACCAGCTGTCCCTAATTAAACAGTACATTTCCTCCACCAGACTCACTAGTTTCACTCCTGGGGCGCTGGAAAAAGCAATCCTGAATTGCAGCTAAACAGCCAATCAAATTTGGTTGCTAGGGAGAAATTGAGAATTTTGAGCAAATCAACATTTGTGAATTGAGTGCCTTTGGGGCACTGGCCAAAAGCGCGTCTGCTACAGATAACAGCTAGCTAGCACGCTAGAAAGTGCTGGAGCTCACATAGATATCATATATATTGCTAGATGCCTTACCCGCCCTCTTCGTCGATTGGACGAACATCCCTACGCGGCGGCCATCTTACTTCGGACAGCTGCCCCCTTTCGTAACATTGGTGTCAATGGTGCATGTACTATTTAAATAACTCTAACTTGCTCAATTTTCAACTGAATTTCAAACGGTTCGGTTTGTTATAAACGCCAGAGATGTGGCTGCAAAATATGACGGATTTGGCCCGTTAATTTAAAAATGTTAAAGTATGTCGTCTCAAGCCTATGTGCTATAAGGTTTGTAATAATGCAACCCGCTTGTAAATCCGTTAATATTTAATCGAGTTAAGAGTGTTTTTGTTTAAGTTGTTCACTCACCTTCCATCTGCTACCATTGAGAACAGAACGTAAGCTGTCCGAGGTAAGATGGCCGCCGTGTAGGGACGCTGTCGACTCCCAGTTAAGGCATCTAGCAATATATATGATATCTATGGGAACTCATTTTCACACTCTGTCACTTCCTCATTCACTCACACTCAATGTTTGTAAGATGTAATTATTTATTCTCATTTTATACAATTATAGTGTTTAAAACAGGATATCTAATTCAATTTCTATGTCATGTAACTGCCACCTACTGGCCGAGCTGAGTGCTTTGAGCAGATGATTAATCGTTCCACACAGACTGTTGAAGACTGAAAACTCAAGCTACAAAAAAAAAAATGAAAAAACTAAGATAAAATGTAAACAAAAAAAAAAAGGAAAATTACTGACTGCAGTTTAGGGTACTCACACAGTAAGATTGTATTTATTTGAGTATTATTACAATTATTGTCTACTTTATCTGTAAATTTGAAAAGTGACTTCTGAATTCTGAATATATATATATATATATATATATATATATATATATATATATATATATATATATATATATATATATATATATATAAT
>SSNS01000190.1:587014-605280 GCA_006937985.1 Aphyosemion australe
GAGAGAGAGAGAGAGAGAAGCATAATAAAACATTGTTGTGATGACTCAATTGTTTTGGAAGTCAGGACTACAGGAAAAACTCAAAAAATTAGAATTTCATGCTGAAGTTCATTTATGTCAGTAATTCAACTCAAAAGGTGAAACTAATCTATGAGACACACTCATTGTATTCAAAGTGAGATCATTCAAGCCTTTATTTGTTATAATTGTGATGATTGTGGCTTACAGCTGATGAAAACCCAAAATTTAAAATCTCAGACAATTAGAATATTGTAAAAAATTCTAGACTCAAAGTGTCACACTCTAATCAGCTAATGAATCCAAAACACCTGCAGAGTTCCTGACCCTTTAATTGGTCTCTGTCTAAGTTGAATTACTTAAATAAATGAACTTTAGGATGATATTCTTTTTTTTTAGTTTCACTTGTGTATGAGTTGAGAATTAATTAGGAGGTAGCAGTGGCCGCTTGTCCAAAGGGGGCGCCGCCCTCTCTGACTTGAAAGGAGAAAAAAAAATCTAAAACGTAAATAAAACCACAATGTATATTCATATATTTACTATAAATATACCAGATTTGCTTAATTGTGAGTACCTACATGCAATCTGAATTATTTACACATCATTTTCACCAGCTGTCTCTAATTAAACAGCACATTTCCTCCACCAGACTCACTAGTTTCACTCCTGGGGCGCTGGGAAAAGCAATCCTGAATTGCAGCTAAACAGCCAATCAAATTTGGTTGCTAGGGAGAAATTGAGAATTTTGAGCAAATCAACATTTGTGAATTGAGTGCCTTTGGGGCACTGGCCAAAAGCGCATCTGCTACAGATAACAGCTAGCTAGCACACTAGAAAGTGCTGGAGCTCACATAGATATCATATATATCACTAGATCAGGGGTTCCCAAATTGGGGGTCGGGACCCCCAAGGGGGTCCCCACAAGATTGCAGGGGGTCCCCACAATTTTGTCTTTTCTGAGGTTGTGAGGTTAACAAGATTTTATTTGTAAAAATTACATTTATAAAATCCCAATAACACACCCTACAGTATAATCAGACCATATAAAAGTTATAAATATGTATGTCTGTGGAAAGTTTGTAAATCATCACATTTAATTTGTTTATGCATGTAGGAGTTGAGTTTGGGGGTCCTGACTTGTCTCGGACACGGGTAAGGGGGTCCTCAAAGGAAATATTTTGGGAACCCCTTCACTAGATGCCTTACCCGCGCTGTTCGTCGATTGGACGAACGTCCCTACGCGGCGGCCATCTTACTTCGGACAGCTGCCCCCTTTCGTAACATTGGTGTCAATGGTGCATGTACTATTTAAATAACTCTAACTTGCTCAATTTTCAACCAAATTTCAAACGGTTTGATTTGTTATAAACGCCAGAGATGTGGCTGTGAAAAATGACGGATTTGGCCCGTTAATTTAAAAATGTTAAAGTATGTCCTATCAAGCCTATGTGCTATAAGGTTTGTAATAATGCAACCCGCTTGTAAATCCGTTAATATTTAATCGAGTTAAGAGTGTTTTTGTTTAAGTTGTTCACTCACCTTCCATCTGCTACCATTGAGAATGGAAAGTAAGCTGTCCGAGGTAAGATGGCCGCCGTGTAGGGACGCTGTCGACTCCCAGTTAAGGCATCTAGCAATATATAGGATATCTATGGGAACTCATTTCACACTCTGTCACTTCCTCATTCACTCACACTCACTGTTTGTAAGATGTAATTATTTATTCTCATTTTATACAATTATAGTGTTTAAAACAGGATATCTAATTCAATTTCTATGTCGTGTAACTGCCACCTACTGGCCGAGCTGAGTGCTTTGAGCAGATGATTAATCGTTCCACACAGACTGTTGAAGACTGAAAACTCAAGATACAAAAAAAAAATGAAAAAACTAAGATAAAATGTAAAAAAAAAAAAAAAAAGGAAAATTACTGACTGCAGTTTAGGGTACTCACACAGTAAGATTGTATTTATTTGAGTATTATTACAATTATTGTCTACTTTATCTGTAAATTTGAAAAGTGACTTCTGAATTCTGAATATATATATATATATATATATATATATATATATATATATATATATATATATATATATATATATATATATATATAAAATACTTATTACAGACTAAGCAGAGAAATGGTTCACATACAACCCCACTCCAAAAATGTTTTTATCACCAATTGCCACTGGGAGGTAGAGAAGAGGGCCCTCTGTCTGTTTCACCTCTGGCCCCAAAGTGAATAAATCCGCCCCTGGAGGTTCTCGTCCGTCTCTTCAACACGTTCGTGTTGGTCTCTTTGTGTTTGCTTTTCTTTCCCCAACAAATTTGAAAGCCAAAATGTGCCTGGGGCCTTCCTTATCCACCCACACCAGGTGGAACAGGACAGTCTGTCTCTGTCGGTAGACAGAATGTCACAGCTGACTGTTTAGTGTCAAGGAAAACAAAAAAGACCATTCAGAAGCTGGAACAGAATTTGCGCTTCAAATGAACATGCTTTTTCAAAACCAACATACTGATGTTGCTGGTTTCTGACAGATTTCAGAGTCCCGCCGCTCCCTTGCTCCCCGGTTTTATCCCCTCCACCTTTAACCTGATTCCCAGGGAGGACGCACGGCGCAGCTGTTTGGAGTACTGTGCGTAAAGAGGCGCGTCGGTGAAATCCGCATCAGTTCCTCTCCATCTCCCTCTGTGAGCAGCAGAGCCCTCCAGAGTGGATCGGAATACCTCCGTCAGGGCGCGGGAGGTTTTTTCTTCGTCACAGAGGAGGCGGAATCCTTGTTTCCTTCTGCACACACCGATAACTGAATCTGATCAGCGAAACAGGTCTGCGTGGAACAGCGCGTCCATCTGCGACGCGTTACTGGATGCTTCTCTTTAAAACCCTGCGTATCCGCGAGGGAGGATAAACTTTTGCAGATTAGATGAACGTGTGAAAATGAAGATCTAAGAGTCCCAGTAAGTGCAGATTCATCTAACATTTCTGATTGTTGAGCTGATAAACTCTCTAAACGTTCTGTTCTGGTAAAAGTGTTTACTGTAGAAAAAGATGCGCATCTGCTCCAGATGTTATTCATGTGAACTCACAGGTTTGTTTACCGTTTTAAATATTGTTTCCAAAATTAGGTTGAATGCTAAATCAGAATTTAAACAGAATCCATTCTTTACACAGAAACCACTGGCATGGCAAAGCACCACAAAAGAAACATCTTAAACGCTGTTTATTCTCATACAAATATGTGAGTGTTAAAAACTCATTAGGAAAAAAAGTCCTTTGAAGTTTAGCACCTTGATATCAACCATCTGCTGCTGCCTTATCAGCCAGGATGTCCTGTGTGGGAAACGATCAGTAAGAAGAAAATATTGCATTTTTATCACGACTAAAAGTGCAACATGAAACACTTCAAAGAAAAAAAAAAGTTTGATGTCTTGGATGCAAAACAAACAGAAATGAGGGCTGGATTGAGACTTTTGCACAAGATGTTTTGTCAGTTTAAAACTGTTTAAATTGGTGATTAGTCGTTTTTTTCTTTGTACCTTCTGCAAAGCCTGTAACATTTTTTCCAGCCTGACTCCTGAATGTCTTCATTAATTGCTGTTAATATGCTGACAAAATGATGCCATGAGCATGTCTATTTTATAGCACAGATGTGTTTTATAAGCAGCGTCTGAGCTATAAAGAGGATGAAAGTCACATTCACTTTAATACACAGGTGCTTTTAAGCAGCAATTAATTGATACAACTATCTAATGTGAAAAGGTGAACATGCAAGGTTAATTCAAGAATAAACACCTGGAAAAAAGATGATCTATTTTTATTTTCTAACAAATATCTCATTCAGTCTTGAGGGGGCAACGTTTATAAAAAATTCTGAAACCAACCATTGGAGGGAGCATGACTTGCTTGGGCTTCACTGTCCAGATGCTATTCCCAGGTTGATGTCAAACAGCATAATAAGTAAGGGCGTCTAAAGTGTAGCCTGCGGGCCATGTGCAGCTCTTTGAGTGAGCTTGTGCGGCCCTGTAGGTGGTGAATCTTTTCCTGCCAGCACAGGCTGTTGATGCATATAAAAACATTTAAAAAAATGTATTGAAATTTTTATTAACGTTTGGCTGAGAAAAAAAATGTTGATTATTAAAACAATCTTTTACATGGAAAATGTTAAGTACAATGCAGAGTATTTGGCCTTTACTGACCTTGTTTTTTTATTTTTAATTTAATGTTCATGGTATCACAAATTCTCACTGACTTTTACTAAAAAGTAGACTTGCGGGCATCATTCATAAAACAGCTATGAGCCAGGAAATGTTTCCGTGCTTGATTCTGATAAAAGGCTAACATTTATCTCCAAGAAGAATAAAACTATTACATCAAATTTGATGCTCTTCTTTTGTTAATGCCTGCAAATACTTTCCCCTGGGCAATTTTGGCCTGTGTCTCCAAGCCTTTGGACACCACTGTTTTAAAGGTTTAGTGTGTGGGATGCAGAGACATCTAGTGGCTGAAATTAGTCAGTCATGGGTGTTTGCATGAAAGCCAACTGGTAGTGCATTCATTTCAGGACATTTCTGTTATCGTCAAAAGATGACAGAAATATTTCAGGTTTTGCAGTGAATTTGAGAAAGTCAACATTGTTGAGAAAGTTCTGTGAAAGAATTCCAGATAGCATAATGATGTGTAGGCTAAGTCAAACTTTACATTTAAAAAAAAATCACTCAGTGTTTTGTTGTCATGAAGCTGCACAGTGATGTCAGTGGTGAGTTCTGTCACCTTAAATGAAAAAATGTCAACTTCTAACCTCAGCTGGGTTTTAATCTGCATGGAGTTTGTATGTTCTCTCCATGCAAGTGTGTGTTTTCTACAGGTGGTTTTCTTCTACAGTCTAAACATGAACTTTAGATGGTTAAACTGACTAAAATGATTTTATCTTGGTTGTGTTATCTTGTGCATCCCTGGTGGTGGACTGGTGGCTTGGTCAACTACCTACTACCTAGAGCAGTGGTTCCCAACCTTTTTTCCACGAGGACCCCCATGTCTGTGTCCAAGTCAAGCATGCCCCCAACTCCTACCTGCATACACACATTAAAACGAATTATTACAATCTTTTTACAGACATATAGAGTTGTTACTCTTATAGAGCTTTGATTATACTTTTGGGTGTGTTTTGGGGATTTTATAAATATATTTTTTTACAAATAATTTAAAAATAATCTTTGTAACCTCACAACCTCAGCACAGGCAAAATTGTGAAGTCCCCTGCAATCTTGTGGGGCCCCCCTTGGGGAGGCCACAGACCTCAGGTAAGGGTCCACTGACCAAGAGCGGAGGGCAGCAGAACCCTTTTAAGTAATGTTTCACTGGAAAAACAAACAAACAAATCATAAACTTGTAATGAGCCTTTTAACTTTGGTTCTTTTTAAAACACAGGTAGGAGATCTTATTACCTTTTTATGCTGACGTTTCGGCCATACACAGAATGAGCGTACCGAAAATGAAGTCACATTGCTGTTATCCAATCCAAGGTGAGATGTCCAGATATCAGGAAATAGACTTCAAATCCTGTCATCTACAGCTCAGCTCTGAGTGTGTCTCACTTTAAGTTCCTGAAACTGGTGCACCAGGGCTTTTTTTCCCCCATAGTATGAAATACAAGGCATTCATTCCTACTAGAGACCACTGCAAATCTACAGAACAAACTAGCAAAACACGATCACGGAACACTCACCCCTCCTGTCGGCAGTCATCCCTGGGCTACATCTGCTGGAACTGGAACTCGCATTGCCAAAGGAAACAAGAGAGCGCTAAACCCTAGTTGCCGTTTTCTAGGTCCAAGCATAATTTGTTGTCCGTGATCTCAAATGGTGTTTTTCTTTTTGGGACTCTGATAGTTTGTCCTAAAGCTGAAATGGTAGCAGCTGGCTGTTTCTCCTTCTCTGATGTTATTGAGTGGAGAACCTCTCACACCAGTGATGTTGATTGATTGATTGATTATTTTTATTTCAAGCCACTTGCCAGTTGTACACAATTGTTATAAGTCTATATATATACATATATACACACATACACACATATACACACACACACATACGTACATACACACACATATAAACACAAATTCCATATAAACACAAATTCCATACATAATTTAAGATAGCTTGAAATGGAGTGAGATGAAGAAAACTTATTTACGCCCACCCCCCATTGCATTCCATGAATTCCATAAATGCATGAGCACGTAATGAGTGGAGGACCCAGGTAAATGCAGAAGTGCGGCGGTTCGGCGAGACTGACAACCAGATGGTCAATTAGTTGTTTTAGGACCGAGCCGTTTTATTGGTGGAGGTTTTGAGACAAATGCGAGAGAACCACGTCATTCATTTTTTTCCGTTTTTTCTTTATCTCCACAATATATTTATAGCTATACGATGTTAGAACATTGTTAAGAGGCATGATAAAAAATGTTTAAGCTAGCTTGTTTTGCAGATTTGCGATTGTAGCTTTAATGATCATAGGTGAGGGTTTGCATGTAGACAGACAAGAAAATCAAGAGCCATGCCATTCAGCTCCTTCTTCACTATGATGGACAAGAGCAAAGTCCTTATCACTGAGGACAAAGCTCCTATCTGTTGATCTTTCACTCTATCACACCTTCACTGTACAAGACACCAATATACTGAAAAGACTCACTCCCAATCCAAAGGGAACATTCCATCATTTCCCTCTATGCTGAATTTCTACCTTAATGTGGTGATCCTGGGGGCTGGGTTGTGATATGTATAGCCCCTGTTAAGGCCTCCCTTGTCAAAGCAGCCTCAGGGGAGGTGTCAGATTAATAGAAGTTCAATGACTTTGATGGACATGTAATGTTGGTGGAGTTGGAAGGACATTTTGGTATTAAGGTTTTACTGCAGGTGCAGAAATTGATAAAATGGCTACTTTTATCTTTTTGTTGATTAAATTACCTTAAAACTAGAGTTTTTAATTTGAGAAAATATGCCTACTTCTGACCATAAGCTGAGTTTCTTCTGACTCATTAAAGATGAAAAAGCATGAAATCAGTACCATGTAAATGGTTGTGAGTGAAGGTGGACGCAGCTGCAGGCCATGTGCTGCTGGAGCGAGGGTAAAAGGTCAGGTTTACTGAGAAACTGTGTAATAATTGTTCTTTTAAATATATGATTGGTGGTCACTCTGAGTTTAACATGTATGCTGACCGTAAAAATGGTCTTCTTCCTGTTTCCTGCATTAGCCACCAAAGGAAAACATACAGGGAAACTCTCTGTTGTTGACTTAGCATCCAGGAGAGAGCAGAGCACATCTCGGCTAGTAGAAGCTAACCATTAGCATTAGCAACTCCACAACATGGCAGAAACTCCTTCTGGCTTGTGTTATTTGTGGTGATAAAACAATAGTAATGCAGAGTGAATGGAGGCAGTGGAAGTGTTACATTGATGTTAGCCAGTCAGAGGCAAGATGTTTGAATTTTATGAACAGAGCAAGACTCAGAATCCTGCCATTTTCTACCCCCCACCCTTCCAACAAACTTCTACTTCCTGAAACAGAAGCGTCAGATTTTGTTTTCTGTGTAAACGACTCAAAAGGCATTTATTTATTCTAGGGGCCAGCAGATTTGTTGAAATCTACAGTACAGGTTAGTGTAGAGCTCTGTTCAGTGACTTACTGCAGTCATTCTAAACCTGCAGCACAAACAGTTCTGGTGTGTTTTGCATATTTTAGTAATGCACAGCTATTTTAGTTAGCACTCATAATTGTATATATTTCATATTAGGTTCTGCTAAATGGTCACCTTTTACAGCTGCATGTTAATATTTACATGTGAATAGTTAACTAAGAAGCGACATGTGATTATGTTTATGAGGGTTTGAGTTAATGTGTTTTTTCGGAAGCATTTCTATCATGATCAAAACATGTTTTTTATTATCCTTTTTTAGATCAAGACATCATGGCTACACCTTAACCCAAACGTCCAGCCTTATTCTCTGGGAGAGGACACCCAGGTTCACCATGGTTTGCGGCACAGCTACCCCAGTGTTGTCTCTAGTTCTGTAAGAGACTTCTGATAAAGTTTGACGTTGTCCCCAACATGGCTGCAGCACCAGACGCACCCTGCCTGTCTGAGCTCAGTGGGCTCCCCCATCGGAACCTCAGCCTCATCTCTGGAACCCGACCCTGCAATCGGAGCACCACCCGGCCCTCCCACTACTCTCCACAAGCCACTGCAGCCTTTGCCATTTCCATCACCTTCATGATGATCCTGACCATAGTTGGTAACATCCTGGTCATTATTGCGGTCCTTACTTCCCGATCCCTGAAAGGTGCCCAAAACCTTTTCCTGGTCTCGCTGGCTGCAGCAGATATTTTAGTTGCCACACTTATCATTCCCTTCTCCTTGGCAAATGAGCTGCAGGGCTACTGGGCGTTCAGCTCCATTTGGTGTGAAATTTATCTGGCGCTGGACGTTCTTTTCTGCACGTCCTCCATCGTGCACTTGTGTGCAATAGCTCTAGACAGATACCTGTCGATTTCTCGACCTGTGTCTTACGGTACCAAACGTACGCCCATACGCATTAAGGTGGCTATCATCATAGTCTGGCTGATTTCTGCTGTCATCTCGTTCCCTCCTCTTCTCACCCTGGACAAGAGCGATGGAGGTGAAGAGAAGTGTGAACTCAACAGCGAGCGTTGGTATATTCTCTACTCCACTATTGGGTCATTCTTTGCCCCCTGTGTGATAATGATCCTGGTTTACATGAGGATTTATCAGATTGCTAAGCAGCACACTCGACACCCACCTGGACAGAAGCACAATGCAGTAGAAGGAGCTGGTGTGGCAGTGAGTGAGCCTACGGTGAAGCCATCTGAGCAGGTGCAGAGAAATGACAACCAAGAAGGCCCTGCTGTCACAACATCCCCATCTGATTCCACACAGTCATCTATTAAAAAGCCACCCAAAGAAACCACAGACCCTCCTCAAACCCCACCTCCAGTCCCACCATGTGAAGTTCAAGAGCTCCCAGCTGTTTCCCACACTGATTCCCTAAAACATCCCAACTCAGGATTGGAAGCACATCCTGACAACACCTCCAGCGCTGGCTCTGAAGCTGAGCTGGACACTGAGGAGGCCGGTCCCCAGACTGAGGACGTCCAAAGAAATGGACACAAGTCTGAAGACCAAAATTTGGAAACATCTGAAAACTGTGAAAACAAAATTCCGGTTCTGAATCTGACCTGCAGATACAAAAACACAATGACTACAACATCCGGAACCAAACTGGTACCTGAGGACATATCTAAGACTCAAGGGACGCTTGTTTCCCGCCGTAAGGCTATGGCGAACAGGGAGAAGAGGTTCACCTTTGTCCTGGCTGTCGTGATGGGCGTGTTTGTCATCTGCTGGTTCCCATTTTTCTTTTCTTACTCTCTTAAGGCTGTGTGCCCAGAGACCTGCAGCATCCCTGATCCCATATTTAAATTCTTCTTCTGGATCGGCTACTGCAACTCCTGTCTGAACCCGGTCATATACACTATCTTCAACCAGGACTTCAGGAGGGCCTTCAAGAGAATACTTTACAGGGACTCAAAGGGTACGTTCTTCTAGAGAGGAGGCTGGTACTGCCTGCAGATGACAAAGCCTTCATCAGAAATGATTTCCTTCTTTTAACACTGCCTGTACTTGATGGAGATTGATTTTTGTGCTGCATGGACATAAACACTTGTACATTAAAGAGGAAATTGCAACCCTGTTTATTTTCTCACTGTCAGCTGCTTCAAAGCATGTGCTGACAGAGGGGGAGACGCCACAGTCAAGAGACTGAATCAATGGTCTTTAATCTTATTTAACAGTGTAGTGTAATTGTGAATTTTGTGTTTTGACAAAACCTTGATTTGATTACACCACGAGACTGAAATCTAAAAAATGTAGGCATGTTTAGTAATTAAAAGATTGTGCTGGTGAGTGTGTGTGTGTGTGTGTGTGTGTGTGCTGGTGTGAATGCGTGTGAGTAGAGGAGAGTTGCCTAAGGGTCTTGGTGACAGAGAACAAATAAGTGTCCTTTATCAGAGATCAAACGGACACTGAGGGAACAAAAAGACGAGGGTGAACATCTTCATCCTCTACAGCTTCATTTCTTTTTTTCTCGCACGTCTTCCTGAAAATAGCTCATTCAAATGACAACCAGAGTCTTTAATAGAACAAAAAACTAGAGCAGGACAGTTTAAATCCAAAGTCTGCATGAATAGAGCACACGTTAATGTGGGGTCCAAAGTGACGGCAGCTGGGTTGTTCATTTTTTTTTCCAGTTCCTTTTATCTTTTTGCCCTTCAGTATTATTTCATCTGAATGTTGAGTGAGAACCTTCATGTGCTTCAGTTTCTACTAAAGGTGTATTTTCAGAAAGCTTTAGTACTTTTAGGACTCCATCAAAGTCTGATTTATCAATTAAGTATACCAAACCCCCTGATCTCAGGGTGTTAACGGTTAATCATTAAATCAAACCAAGTAGGGTCGGGGCTTTGGGAGTCAATGGCTGCCATTGAAGATTCACTGTTTACCCAACCAGACTAGATTCATTATTGTTATTTAATGAATTCTAAATAAGAGGATTAAAATATTGTATTAGATGAAACAATCAAAAAAGGTTATTTTGAGATTAAATAGAGAATTAAAAACTCAACCAGTTCCTAGAACTGCACTTTTCTGGACTGAGATGTCTGATGTTTTTCCTGGGATCTACTTTAGCCACTCCTCCAGTTTGGGGGTCACTGCCCCGAGTGCTCCGATGACCACGGGCACCACCAATGTCTTCACTCTCCAGGCTTTCTCAAGTTCTTCTTTGAGGCCCTGGTACTTCTCTAGTTTCTCAGGTTCCTTTTTCCTGATGTTGCATCACTTGGTATTGTTACATCAACCACAACGGCTGTCCTCTGTTGTTTGTCCACCACCACAATGTCTGGTTGGTTCACCATCACCATTTTGTCAGTGGTCTAGAAGGACCACAGGATCTTGGCTCGCTTGTTCTCTACTACATTAGGGGGTGTTTCCCACTTTGACCGTGGGGCTTACCAGTCCATACTCTGCACAGATGTTCCTGTACACTATGCCAGCCACGTGGTTGTGGTGTTCCATGTATGCTTTCCCTGCCAGCATCAAGTACCTTGGCATCCTACAAGCAAATGGCAACCTCGATGAAGCCACTAGGAAAGGAGCCACAGCCAAATACCTACAACAAGTAAGGCAAGTCCTAAGAAGTCAGCTCAATGGCAAGAACAAGATCCGGGCAATAAACAGCTACGCCCTGCCAGTAATCAGATATCCTGCAGGAATAATAAGCTGGACAAAGAAAGAAATACAGACCACAGATGTTAAGACACGGAAGCTCCTAACCATGCATGGAGGGTTCCACCCCAAGTCCAGCACCCTGAGACTGTACACTAGCCGTAAGGAAGGAGGCCGAGGACTAGTGAGAATGAGAGCCACTGTCCAGGATGAAACATCCAAGAGCCATAAGTGGGAAAGTGGGAAACACCCCCTAAGGTGGTAGAGAACGAGCGAGCCAAGGTCCTGTGGGACTTTCAGATCCAGACCGACAAAATGGTGATGGAGAACCAACCGGACATTGTGGTGGTGGACAAACAACAGACGACAGCCGTTGTGGTTGACGTAGCAATACCAAGTGATGGCAACATCAGGAAAAAGGAACACGAGAAACTAGAGAAGTACCAGGGTCTCAAAGAAGAACTTGAGGAAGCCTGGAGAGTGAAGACATCGGTGGTGCCCGTGGTCATCGGAGCACTTGGGGCAGTGACCCCCAAACTGGAGGAGAGGCTAGAGCAGATCCCAGGAAAAACATCAGACATCTCAGTCCAGAAAAGTGAAGTTCTAGGAACAGCTAAAATACTGCAGAGAACCCTCAAGCTCCCAGGCCTCTGGTAGAGGACCTGAGCTTGGAAGGATGAGACCACCCACGGAGGGTAAGATAGGAATTGCATATATATATATATATATATAATTACTGCTTTCTCATCTGAGAATATTAAATGCTTTTAAAAGTTTCATAAAAACCTAAAGACACTCTGCTGATTTATTGGCTGCATCTTTGGAACATTACAAGGAGTAAGTCTGTATCTTTTTCAGTGCCAAATTAATACAGAAGGAGTGAACTCAGTACTGACCTTGAAGAAGAGCAGAATCCCTGATGGAGATGCTCCTCCTCACTTTGGACTGATCTGAGTGTGTGTGTGTGTGTGTGTGTGTGTGAATAATCTGTGTGCAACTGCATGTTTTTTAAAGATGCATTTCTTGTCTTTTGGAGGTGAGCAGAAGCTGTCTCATGTCTAGATAGATTAAATAAATAAAATTGATATTTCAGCCTGCTTTTGTAAATTATTGCTTAAACATTAGTAACTGTATTCTTGCTCATCATTTCTATGTTCAACTGATAGTAAAAAGCATGTTTTTTCTGCCTGATAAGCTTTGTTGTTGACATATTGTGTGCAGTGTTTTGAGGAAGAAGAATTTACACTGACATGTGTTTAAGTCTAAACTAAACCAAGGATAGAATTTAACTATCAATTTCTTACTTTTCTACAAGGAAACACATTTAAAAAGTATCATTTTGACACCAATGTTGATGCACGTTGAATGATTTTTTCACCATTTGCTGTAAAAAACACACACACACACAGCTTATGATAAATGGGTCAAAGAATTTGGCCAATCAAATGTAGGCACTTCAAAGGAAGTTTTTATTTTAATAATCTATTTCAGGGGTTCCCAAATTGGGGGTCGGGACCCCCAAGGCGGTCCCCCCAAGATTGCAGGGGGTCCCCACAATTTTGTCTTTGCTGAGGTTGTGAGGTTAGCAAGATTTTATTTGTAAAAATTACATTTATAAAATCGCAATAACACCCTACCGCATAATCAGAACTCCATATAAAAGTTATAACTCTGTATGTCTGTATGAAGTTTGTAAATGATCGCATTTAATGTATGTATGTGTGAAGTAGTTGGGTTTGGGGGTCCTGGCTTGTCATGGACACGAGGAAGGGGGTCCTCAAAGAAATTGTTTTGGGAACCCCTGATCTATTTGAACCCTTTAAAGCCTGATACATGAAATCACAATAAGAAATGCACTTTATTTTTTCAAAGCTGGATCTATTTATATGCTAATATCAATAAATCAATTATAATAATTATTTAATTATTGGAAACATTTTGTTATGGAATTATTAAGGATGTTTGATATTATCAGTCTACTATTAATATCAGCCGATATCGGCATTACAATTTAATATCAGAAAATATTGGTTATGAGTCTTTTAAAGGCCCTATGTGGAATAGTCATAGAAATCATAGTAAAAAATGTGACTCTTTAGCGCCATGCAGTTCAGAGTAAGTATTGCAGCTACGGTGGCCCACTCAAAAAGGCAACAACCTCCAGCATTCACTCCCATAGATATATATATCACTAGATGCCTTAACTGAGAGTCGACAGTGTCCCTACAACGGCGGCCATCTTACTAGCGACAGCAGACGATCCGCTTTCAATGGTAGCAGATGGAGGGTGAGTGATAACCTACACAAAAACACTCATAAGTCGATGAAATATTAACAGATTTACAAACGGTTTACATTATTACAAACCTTATAACACATAGGCTTCATAGGACATACTTTAACATTTTTAAATTATTGGGCCAAATCCATCATATTTCACAGCCACATCTCTGGCGTTTATAACAAACCAAACCGTTTGAAATTTGGTTGAAAGAAGTTAGAGTTATTTAAATAGTACATGCACCATTGACACTAATGTTATGAAAGGGGGCAGCTGTCGCTAGTAAGATGGTCGCCGTGTAAGGACGTTCGTCCAATTGACGAACAGCGCGGGTAAGGCATCTAGTGATATATATGATATCTATGTTCACTCCAGCCATCTGATCCGTTTTTTTGTAAAAAGCATGAGATTGATCTATTTTCAATCTCTCTAGCCTAACCCACACAAAGCATATAACCACTCGACCAGTTAAAAAAGCATTTTAAATTAATTATGACTATTCAGTGTTAGTGCCTACAAAATGCCACGCCCCCCCACCCCGACGAGGACACGCGATATTCCCCCCTCCGCTCAACAAGTGTCACGGCTGGAAACATTTCTAGGGGAAACACTGCTGTTAACTGTTATATCCATAGATATATATATCACTAGATGCCTTAACTGGGAGTCGACAGTGTCCCTACATGGCGGCCATCTTACTTCGGACAGCTTACGTTCCGTTCTCAATGGTAGCAGATGGAAGGTGAGTGAACAACTTAAACAAAAACACTCTTAACTCGATTAAATATTAACGGATTTACAAGCGGGTTGCATTATTACAAACCTTATAGTACATAGGCTTGATAGGACATACTTTAACATTTTTAAATTAACGGGCCAAATCCGTCATAATTCACAGCCACATCTCTGGCGTTTATAACAAACCAAACCGTTTGAAATTCGGTTGAAAATTGAGCAAGTTAGGTTATTTAAATAGTACATTCACCATTGACACCAATGTTACGAAAGGGGGCAACTGTCCGAGGTAAGATGGCAGCGAGCGTAGGGACGTTCGTCCAATTGACGAACAGCGCGGGTAAGGCATCTAGTGATATATATGATATCTATGGTTATATCAACCTACCAGTCCTGAAGGAAGCTAGCATAGCTGCCACCAATTCACACACGGAGACGGGGTGGCATCAGCTGGGGGGTCCGGTGTCACATGGATCTGAGAGCAGCGGAGTAAACAAGCTTCTGCTGGTTAGCCATTAGCTGATCATGGCACACGGTGTGAGCCGCAGTGAAGATGGAGCAAACATCAACCACTGGCTGTTTAGTGATCGGATAGCTGATGAGGTTTGGCTGGAGCCGGGGACACGCTGTGAAGATGATGTAAACTAATGCTAATGTAGCCACCGGTTAGCGGACGACCGCTGAAGCGTGTTGGGTGAGACACGGCAGGCTGTGGTAAGAGAGTCCTCTCTTAATAGAAGGAACTTTCTTGAAGAAGGACTTTGGAACTGATATGTTGGGACCGGATTGGGAGCTTTATTATGAAGAAAAGAAATGATCAGCTTGAGGTGAGTCAGGAACAACACTTGGAGGCTGGTGTCTAGCTGTTGCGGGCGGGGTTCTCATCATATGCGGCTGCTGAGTGTTGGAAATCAATAAGACCTGACATATTTGATGTGTCTTTTGATTTCATTGTTTGTTATTCAAACTAACAAAGTACAGCAACAGTGTAACAGCTAGTCTCTTCTTCTTCTTAGTTGAATTGTCAGACGCCATGCTTCCACGGCGCACTGCTGCCCTCTGCTGTTTCTTTCAGGTTACAGTCATAGTGCAAACGCATAACGTGGAGCTCATATGTCCTTAAACAGCTACCGTATTTCAAGATGGAGGATGACCATGGAGCGTCGACCACAGTTTATGTATTAAAAATGTAAAATTTCAAGCTGAGAGGAATATTTAGAATTGATGTTGGTGAGAAATATTATTGAAAAAGGACAAGTTTGTGCACTGGATACACAGAATTTGGTAGTAAACAGGTAAAAAGATTACACACCGGGGCTTTAATGATGTTCGCTATTATCAGTCTACTATTAATATCGGCCGATATCGGCATTAAAATTTAATGTGGGAAAATATCGGTATCGGTTTTTGGTCTTTAAATGACCCAACTTTTACATACCATACACATATTATACACTGCTCAAAAAAATTAAGGGAACACAAAAATAAGACATCCTAGATCTGAATGAATGAAACATTCTCATTAAATATTTTGTTCTTTACATAGTCGAATGTGCTGACAACAAAATCACACAAAAATTATCAATGGAAATCAGATTTATCAACCAATGGAGGTCTGAATATGGAGTCACACTCAAAACTAAAGTGGAAAAACACACTACAGGCTGATCCGGCTTTGCTGTAATGTCCTTTAAACAAGTCAAAATGAGGCTCAGTAGTGTGTGTGGCCTCCACGTGTGGTGCCTGTATGACCTCCCTATAACACCTGGGCATGCTCCTGATGAGGTGGCGGATGGTCTCCTGAGGGATCTCCTCCCAGACCTGGACTAAAGCATCCGCCAACTCCTGGACAGTCTGTGGTGCAACGTGGTGTTGGTGGATGGAGCGAGACATGATGTCCCATTAACAATGATTCCTGCTATAATTATTCAACTATTTACATTTAGCAGCTCCATCGTCATCACAGAAAATGTATAACTATAAATAATATTAAAATAAAGAATAAATGAAATCAGTAATGAAGAAGTAATTAATACTCGAGTCACATGAACAACCAGGGGTGGAGCCAGGGCCTCCAGGCAGGTTATATGTTTATATGTTTGCTTGATTTAAATCACGATTGTAATAATTGTAACCTGTGTGCCAAATGAGCAAAGAGCCAACCTTGAGAAGCCAAATCTTCGGCTGGGATGTAAGTCATGAGCTTTAGAACAAGAAAGAACAAGGTTACTTACACATGCAGCTGAAATCAGTAATCTCCTCATGGTGGCTGGGTTCAGTCTTAGAGGAAGAGTGAGGAGTTCAGACATCCAGGAGAGACCGCTGCTTCTCCACAATGACAGGTGTCAGCTAAGGTGTGGTGAGGATGCCCCACCTTCTCAGAAAGGTGTTTTAGGCACGTCCTGCTGGGATGGCACCCATGGGCCGACCCAGGACACAATGGAAGGAAGTGTTGCTCTGGATGAACTGGTGAGGGTGGCTGAGGAGGAAAGTCTGTGTCTTACTGGTAGGGATGCTGCCCCCTTGACCCAGACCTGGACCCGACCTGGATGAGCAGAAGAAGACAAGAATGAGGGTAAGTTAATTTATAGATTTTATGTAATAGATGTTTTTTCAGATTTTTTATTTGATGTTCTGTCTCCCACTATGAAAGTGGAATTATCATAAAAATTAGAGACGGTTCATTTCTGTAACTGAGCACACTTTAAAAATCAGCAGGGGACCAAGTAATTATTTCCCCTGCTGTAGTCATGATTAGTCAGTGTCTTATATGAGAAAACGTCTGGAGCTTCCTCTGGTGGGTTATTTATGATGAGGAAGCTAAACTAACGGATTCCTATAACTGGGTCAAACAATTATTTACAATATGAACCGTCCATGTAGAAACATGACTTTTGGTTCTTTAAACATGTTCCTATATGTAACCTAGCGACAAGACTCATTCTTGTCATGATAGTAAACCTTTAGAGGTCAGATGTTCATGTATGATCATTTTTCCCTTCTTTTGTCTTGTTGCATGATTTAATTTGTCATTACCTAACATCTAGGATCAAATAAAATGCATTATTGAGACTTAAATATCAGGACTGATTTGTTTCAGTCAAGACTAGATCAGATCGACTGTGAGCAAATCAGACCTACTACAATTGTCCTTGTTTGCTTCAGTAACATCTGAGCAGAGTGTAGAAACAGCATAATGACACAGATATATGCAAGCATCTTACCACCTGTGTAAAATAAGCTAAACATGTAACTTCAGTGGGATAGATGGTAATTAACATGCATGGTGTGGTGTAACTTCTGTGAGCTGCCACAGATCCAGATGAAAACATGTTGTTTACATCTTGCTGTAGAAATCCATGAATGTTTCAAGAGGAATGAAAGGTGTAAGAGCCTGCCGATGCTATAATTTGCTGTAATTAGGACAGCTTATGTATCACTGCCTAATGAGGACGTTTAGTCTCAACAGGCTGGGAGAAGCTTTTAATAACTTTTAAAATAAATCACATCTACAAAGCGGTGTTTGATCAGCACAGTTGTCTGGAGCTGCTTCCACATGAATCAGCCCATCTGAGCAGATTTATAATGAATCATCATCTACAGCCTAGCAGCTATTAACTTCTGGAAAATTGACATAAACATTAAAAGCTGGTAGAATTTTGCAATCTTAGCCAATTTCCTAGCCTAGAATTTAGACCGTCATTTGCCGAAGCAAAATTGACGGTCTAGCAACTCCATTGGAACCTCGCAGCCCCGGACAGTATTGTGGCTGGCCAATCACAGCACGTTTATTTAGAAAAACTATGTTTTATTTTATGTTTTTTATGTTTTATGTAGTTCTTCCACATAACTCTCCGTTAACAACGCTGCGTCCTGCATTAACTCTCCTCCGCTGCTCCTCCTGGATAACCCCACGACTGAGAGCATCGTTA
>SSNS01000190.1:611148-623648 GCA_006937985.1 Aphyosemion australe
TAAATCAAACAAATCAGCTGTGTTCATGATCTAAAACATGCAGGAAACATGCTGGAAGCAGACTGCAGCTCCAGGTAGGTCCAACAGACAGGACAGCCGCTCTGAAGTCGCAAGTGCGGTATTCTGGCCACAGAGGGCGGTGGGGGTCTGAGTGACATTTCATTAACCCTGTAAAGGGTCCTTTTTAGCACACACTGGCTCAAGAAAATTATTTAAACATATGAAAAAGTTGCATAGCATGGCTTTAAGACATGCAACATGTAGATTTGTAGCCTGGCAAGCCATCCTATATATGTGTATATATAGTCTGGCCACGAACCATTGACGGCTCTCAGTCGTGAGGCGGGATCTACGGTTGTCTTTCAAAATGTCAGCACGCAATTGGATAGCGCTAGGACCAATCAGAGTGACGAACAACATGACGTAATCACGGCGACGGAAAAGCGGGAGGCTTTAATAGCGTCTAGCTTCAATGATTTCTGTCGTTTTTGTATGAAAAACACGCGAATATCAGGTGTACTGGGACATTGCATTACTTTGTTTGATAAAAATAAGAAGCCGCTAAGTATATCAGACAGACTTATGCACGTTGGAGTCTAAATAATCCAATGTTGATGACAAAGCCGTTTCAAACGAACGTGTTTTCCGAGTTGCCGCCATGTTGCTTGGGTTCGCGGCGTTCGCGGCCGCAGCGCTGACGTCATCGGCTACTCCCGCTCTGTGATTGGCCCATGATATAGAGCGCTGTGATTGGCCCAACCAAAACTATAGCGAGTTGTGATTGGATAGACACAGCAGTGGTTTGGGCTGCGAGGGTTCCAATGAAGCGTGCCTAGACCAAACTCTGCAAAGCAAGAATTGGTCTAGTTCACTAGGCTAGTAGATTTGTCAACCAGGAGCCAATCTGGTACCAGTCAGACACCTGTGACTAGAGCACTCCTGGCAGCACCTGAGAGCATGATGTGTGGAATTATGGGACATTTTTGAGGGGTGCACTGCTACCGACAAATTTAGCTCAGTTTGTGGATGCATGACCCTTTTGAGTTACACCTGGTAGTAAAAGTGACTTATCAGGATTTCTAATAACATTAGACTTATTGCCAAGAAGTATTGTTACAAAAAGAAATCACAAATCGCCTCATTGTGCTAAGTTTAGTTCTGTGAATTTGACCTGCCTAAACCTACAACATTAATGTGTCTCATTTGAATTTGAACCTAATCTGGAAGAGCTTGTTTCAACTCCAACGCATTTATGTATAAAAGTTTCCAACAATAAAAGGTAACCATGTAAAAAGTTATTAAAATGAAATTAGTAATAACGTTGAAATTAGAATATATTAATGAGCCATAAATGGCTCAAATATATTTTATTGAAGTCTATTATAAGTATTTATATTACAGTTAGATTGTGAAATGTGTTAAACCATAGGAAGCCATAAATTACCACCTTAAAACGACTTAATTAATTACTCCCAGTCAGGATGCTCTTTTACTGATATACTGGTTTGTTGAGCTATCTAATTAAATCATTACCTCAAACATAGCTCAGTTTCTATTTATCATGTGTTAGCTTGTATTCTTTATCTACCTTGCGTCGTTACTTTAAAGCTGTGTGTGTCTGTGGGACATCTTCTCACTTGTCTTTTCAATGACGTCCTTAAACACATACATGTTCCTTTGTGATAGTCAGGGAAGAGCAGCAGTGAGTGACCTCTTGTAACAGGGAGGCTCAAGCAATAAGGAACAGGAACACTGGCCTTTTCTTTATCAATTTATTGCTTTGTTTCATTGTGGCGCTTCTGCTCCATCATCGCCTGTGGTGCTTCCACACTGCTGCTTCTGCCTCAGGCGACGGTTTACATTGTGTCTCTGGTGGACTGCGTCTACAGATAAAGGACGTGTGCTGATTGGAGCCAGTCAAAGGGAGAGGGAGACAAACTGATGTGTCGTACCATTAGATGGATGGGTGAGTTTTGAGTGAAGCCAGGAGATTTACTGGTATGTTCTACAGTCACTGCAGGAATACTGTACAGAGAATGTCCTGAGGTTTGTTAGGCTGGACTGATTTTATTTCTCTGTTCTGCAAGATATTTGGCCCACTGGCTGATTTAACTTATCATCATGCATTTGGAAAAGAAAGAAAAAACAGCAACTTCACATTTTACATAATGAAAAGCATGAATTATGTCACAAAAAATAATCTGAAAAAACACAACAATTGAGCCTGGGCCACGATGTGCATTGTTTGGCCTTCCAAGTAAAATCTCTCATGGTGACAAAAAAATGGTGAACATGCGGGTGATTTCCAGGTCTGTGGCCATCCAGTTTAACCAGCCCAGGAACAGCTTATTGTGCACTCTCATGGCCAAATTCAGCTTCAGTCTTCAAGCAGTGTCAGAAAATCTACAACTCCTGTCTGCAATCGACCATTGAACATAAACCCAGGGAGTGATGCAAATTACTAGTGACGAGAGTACAATGCAAGATTAGCATTAGCAACACTAGCAACAGTTTAGGCTACACGAAAGACTCCTTCTTGGAGTTTGGTTCAGAGTGTATTAAATATCAACCCCGAAACAATGGACAAGGCTAAGGCAGGAGCTTTTGAGAGTTGGGTGGATGGTTGATACAAAGGTAATGACCAAAATCAAAGGTATCAGCAGCAACAACTGAGCAGAAAGATGAGTTCTGCCCACAAAAGGAGAAACCCACTTGTATAGGAATAGGAATGTGTTTTCCTTGTCTATTTTGTTAATGCATATGTTGGTTGACGTGGCTCTGCAATATTGGACATCAGGGGCAGTTCCATGGGATTGGCAGACCGGGGTGGTGGTCCCCCTATTTAAAAAAAGGGGACCGCAGGGTGTGTTCCAACTACAGGGGGATCACACTCCTGAGCCTCCCTGGTAAGGTCTATTCAAGAGTTCTGGAGAGGAGGGTCTGTTAGATAGTTAAACCTCGGATCCAGGAGGAGCAATGTGGTTTTCATCCTGGCTGTGGAACACTGGACCAGCTCTATACCCTTAGGGGGGTCCTGGAGGGTGCGTGGGAGTTCGCCCAACCAATCTACATGTGTTTTGTGGATTTGGAGAACAAGTTTGACCGGGTTTCTCACGGGGCCCTGTGGGGGGTACTCCGAGAGTATGGGGTACCAGGCCCTTTGATACAGGCTGTTAGGTCCCTGTATGATCGGTGTCACAGCTTAGTCCGCATTGCCGGCAGTAAGTCGGGCTCATTCCCGGTGAGAGTTGGACTCCATCAAGGCTGCCCTTTGTCACTGATTCTGTTTTTTATGGACATGATTTCTAGCCGCAGCGAAGGTGTTGAGGCTGCCATTTTGGTAGCCTAAGGATCAGGTCTCTGGTTGTTGCAGATGATGTGGTCCTGTTGGATTCATCAGACCGAGATATCCATCTTTCACTGGAGCTGTTCTCAATCAAGTGTGAAGCAGCTGGGATGAGAATCAGTTGCTCTAAATCCGAGACCATGGTCTTGAATTGGAAAAGGGTAGAATGCCTTCTCCAGGTCAGGGACGAGGTCCTGCCCCAAGTAGAGGAGTTTAAGTATCTCGGGGTCTTGTTCACGAGTGAGGGAAGGGTGGAGCGTGAGATTGATAGGCGGATTGGTGTTGTGTTTGCAGTGATGCGGGCGTTGTACCGGTCTGTCGTGGTGAAGAGAGAGCTGAGCCGGAAGGCAAAGCTCTTGATTTACCGGCCGATCTATGTTCCTACCCTCACCTATGGTCACGAGCTTTGGGTAGTGACTGAAAGAACAAGATCGCGGATACAAGCGGCCGAAATGAGTTTTCTCCACAGGGTGTCTGGGCTCTCCCTTAGAGATTGGGTGAGAACCTTGGTCATGCAGGAGGGGCTCGGAGTAGACCCGCTGCTCCTCCACATTGAGAGGAGCAAGTTGAGGTGCCTTGGGTATCTGGTTAGGATCCCTGATGGATCCTTCCCTGGTGAGGTTTTCCGGGCACGTCCAACCAGGAGGAGACCCAAGGGAGAACCAGGACACGATGGAGGGACTATGTTTCTCAGCTGGCCAGGGAATTCCTTGGGATTCCCCCTGAGGAGCTGGCCCAAGTGACTAGGGAGAGGGAAGTTTGGGCCTCTCTGCTTAGGCTGCTGCCCCCGCAACACAATCATGGATAAGCAGAGGAAAAATGCATTGATGGATGGATGCTGGGATCTATCTATAGTCCTACAGTTGGCTTCCATACGTTCTGTAGTCATTGGGGAAAGGAGGCATTTTACTTTACATTCTCATAGCTGGAGGTAGAAACTGACCTCAAATATTAATAAGAGGCACAATCAAAAATGGGGATCAGCACTGAAGAACAGCTTTCTGAACTTTTATCTATTTTTAAACAGCTGAACTTACTTTTTCCTGGAACTTTTTGGTTTGAGACTTTTATCTTTTGTCATTTTTAAATAGGTTATTTTATTACAATATTTTTGTAAGCTTCCAGTCAGCATGCTGTCTGCAAACTCAGAGTAACAGATTAATATTAGTGAGTTACACAAACAAAACATGAATGTTTCAAGCACATGCTTGCTAAAGGTGTTGAATTGGCTAGACTGTTTTGTGTTCTTGTGAAATTACAACAGAATGCATGAGTAAGCATATCTGAGGTTATAGTCACCATATTTTATTATCTGCTAAGAGGATTTTCTTTAACATAAAAGTATCATGGACAGTGGTGTTACTTTTTTAACAATTCCATATGACATGTAGAAAAGTACATAATACTGTAGTATGAGTGTAATGAAAGATGAAGCTGCAGCCAGTTCTTATGCTGTACCACAAATCCTCTGAATATTGTTTATCTTGCTAAGATAACAGTCATGTCACAGGTGCAAAATTGGCTAATTTTTACTTTCACATTACTTAGGATTAGTAGGGCTCATGAGCATGAAAACAGTCATTTGTAACTGGATCTGCAGGAATAGCTCATAAATAATAGCAATATTTTAATGCTAATGAGGCTAGTCACCCTGAATAAAGTCAGCAGGTCAAAGACATTTTGGGTAAATAATGGAACAGCTGGTAGTTCATTGGAAAGTGAAACTATTTATCCATTCATTTGCTGTTGTTTATTTAAATGGTTCTCTGTTGATTAGTGGTTAGTGTTAAGAGGCAAGAGGTCTTTTGTTTTGTTTACATTTTCTCTCAGTGGAGGTGTTTGTTTTTTTCTGGGCAGTCTAGTTTCCTCTTTTAGTCTAAAAACATAAATCAGGTAAATTGATGGTTCAAATGTGACCTTCAGTGGGAGTGTTTTCATGGTTGTTCTCTGATGTTTCTCTGAGTTGGTCCACTGATGGACTGGTGACCCTCACCTCACCTGTGCTGGTGGCTAGTGAAGCTCATGACCCCGCCCCTTCTGAACAAAACAAAACAGGAAGATATATTAGATTGTTGTAGGAATCACTGGTGTAACTTTTAACATTAAGTGATTACATCTGGGCCCTGTAATGAACTGGTGACCTGTCCAGGGTCTAATTTGGTTTTTGTCCAGCAGCTTCCCGCGACCCTGAACAGGACTAAACAGATCCAGAAAATGGAGGGAAGAATGGTTTCATTTAGCTTTTATGTGCTGAACATTAAAATGTGTAAGGGGAGAAAACAGGAGAAAACCTCTGACTAGGGGTGTGTGTGTGTGTGTGTGTGTGTGTGTGTGTGTGTGTGTGTGTGTGTGTGTGTGTGTGTGTGTCACTGCAATAATCCAATTCTGCTCATCCCAAACAAATAAGGACGTTATCCTGTTAGAAAGTGTCTTTTGTGCTTGGGGGGTGGGGGACGGGGTAGATGGGGGTGAAGGCTTGTTGTGACATGGTTAAATGTCAGACTCCATCTCTGAGGAGACTAATGGGATGAGAGCACACAAACACAGTCACCCACACACAGTCCAGAAAAGTCACTAATAGTGAACAGTGGCTTGGTTTGTAATTCTAGCTTCTGAGGTTTTTGTCTTAGTTTGCAGGAACATGCAGTTAAAATGTACACTCACTACAGTACTCACTACTCACCCGCCTTTGGCAGAGCTTCTCCAGCACCTCGGATGCAGAGGATGGGGAGTTTGAATGGGCTGTGCTCTGGTCCTCCATTGCTCCAGTGTGTCTTCACCACTGCTGATGCTGCACTGATCTGTTTAGGTAAAGAGAGCTTCAAGTCCAAATGTGAAGCTGTCAGTTTACCAAACATCCATGTTCCAACTCTCACCTCTGGTCACAAGTTGTTCAAATTAAGTTTAAGACATTTGGGAGGAGTTAGGAAAAATCCACAGTCATCAAAAAACAGAGCTTCCACATCATTCCAGGAATTATCTCCCTGATGCCCATGCTCTTTCTTGTAGTTTTCTTCCAATGTTGTGTTCAAAATTTGCATTGGTGGAAGCGGGTCCTGTGTCAGTCTACATCATAGACTGTGCTTATATCATTTTATTATTTTTGGCAGTTTAATTCATGCTTAGATCTGTTTTTACAATCTGAGTATTGCAGACCACATTTTTAAAACATCAATTTATCATTTAAATGATCAAATCTGACTTAACATTTGATATTGTCATTAATCATGTATGAATTCTAAATAACACAATCTGATCCATTTATTTAATGAAACTTTGGAAAAAATAAACAAATGACAGAACACAGGTCTGGTCCTGGAGCTCATGGGGCCACCATCCTGTACGATGTAAATGATTACAACAACACAGACATGCAAAATTAAGATTACCTGGAGACCATTTATTAATACATGCTGCAAACAGTTTTATATCATAAGTTACTATGCATTGCCTATTCATCCACAACCATCAACCCAAAAGGATTATACGAGTTAATTAAGATATTGAATGAGAAGCTAATTCAGTTTATTGTCATGATCTTTAGAAACTATTTGCTAAAGTTTGACATTTAAATATTAATGGTCAAGCTCCTTGGGTGCTCTGTGACATTGTGGTTCCATGCTGAGCCACTGGCATCCAGTGGGAACTGCTAGGTGTCTTAGCAAAAATATGCATTCAGGAAAAATACTTTTTGGGTATAAGAAATAAATTAGGATTGACCAACTAAAAATAATCTCTGTCTGGCATCATTTTAGGTCAAGAATGAAAATGTCTCAAGAAACTTTTCTTTCTGATCTTACAAAGTTACTGTAGTTTATTTTCTTTCCTAACCCTAACCCTGTATCACATCTTAATAACTACATTTTATTTAATTAAAGGCCCATTTTGGGAAGGGCACTGCAAACTAGTTTAAGCTCAAATGTTATCGTGTACATATTAGTACATAGTAGTATTTGTGAATACTAATCACTTGTTTCAGACTGGATAAACAGTTTATATTTGTATTCTTCCCCAAGGTATCCAGTGTATTTAAGCAGTACTGTACCATTTATCACACATTTTCACTAGCATGTTTATACCTTTTATATGGGTGATGATGGATTGTCAGTTTCAGATGTTAAATAAACAATTTAGACAGTTAGACTAACATCAGCTCTGCATCAGAGAGTATTTTTAGTTTGCAGAGAACCAGAAGAGTGGCTGAAGTGTTTGCGTGAATGTGCAACTTCAGAACAAGCTGGAGGGCCGTTCACCAACACAAGTGGCAGATAATTGATTTTGGGAGGTGGTTCAGTGGATATGTACATCAGTGGCAGCTCGCGGAGAGCTCAGGGTTACAGATGTTAGTCATGCATTTATGCTGCTGGTGAGTCAAGCAGTCTTTGTGAAACGCATTCTGCTTACGCCGCAGTTCTTTGGGGTCACACAGTCACGCTTTGCTCACACATTGCTCCGGAGATTTTTCTGGATGTTTGGCACTTTTTCAGTTTGAGTGCTTGTCGTCTCTTTGACCCCTGCAGTCATCTGTTCAAAGAGACTGATTTAATGAAGTTAGTTGGATAAAACTCTACAGGATACGCCGTTTAGCTGAACCTGAATTGAGGAAGCTGATTGGGTGCTCTGTTTGCTGTAATTTTAACATCAAATACAGTCAACTGTACCTTTATGCATACATGGTCATTTTCAGACTGTTACATACATGAAAATGACAAAGAGAAGGCAATGGTCAGAGGCCATTCTTCAATAAATCAGCACAAAAAAGCGAACACAAGTCTGTTTATTGGATCACCGTTATCTCGCTGTCTAGCTGGTGAAGACATAGGAACCTCAGGGCCAGGGCAGCACAAGGACAACATCCCGACTGCAAGTTTCTCAGAACATCTGTCAGGAGTCACCTCACTTGGACACTTAACACCTGTATTGTGGTCAATAGTCTCAGCAGTGGCTCTACTTTGTACAGCAACTAATCAAAACATGTGCCTGCAGAGCTGCCTAGAGCCTTTTACCACTGCTGCACTGAAAGTGTCATAGCATACTGTTTGACAGCCTGGTTTGCAAACTGCACTGTTGGAGGTCGTAAGTTTTCACAGAATCATAACACCCCCACACCCCTCATTGTTTCACACTGTCCTCCCTGGAAAACCCTTTGTTATAACATCCATAGAGCCAACAACATCCTGTCCCTTCTGTGTCACTTTGTGGCACTTAAAGGTGCTGGAGCACAACTCAGGCACATCACAGGAGAGCTTCCTTGTACTTGATGCACTGACAGTAAAGCCATTCATTCAAATGTCCTCAGGAGAAGGGAGTCTGCTGTTGGTAGTTTTGGGCAGATCTAACCACTCTTTGCAGCTCTTTTATGGCGCTTACACACTAGCACCGGGTCGGCCCCGATCGGTCGGCCTCAGTCGGCCCCGGCCCCGCCAGGTTGTTTACACACGTTGTCCAGGACACCCTTTGGAATGCGGACGAAGTCTGCGCTGCGGAGAAGTCTGCGCTGCGGAGAAGTCTGCGCTGCGGAGAAGTCTGCGCTGCGGAGAAGTCTGCGCTGCGTCTTCCTTATTAGAAAAGGCTGTGTGGCAGCACTGTGTGTGTGTGTGCTGCGCTCCTCACAGCCGACGGGGACAGAGAAACGGCTGGGTGGGTCAAAGGAGCGCGGAGAAGTCCACGGTCTCTTCCTTATTAAACAAAGGCTGTGTGGCAGCACTGGGTCAGTGTGTGTGCGTGTGTGTGCGTGTGTGTGTGTGCGTGTGTGTACTGCACTGATCACAGCAGATGGAAACAGATAAAACAGCTTCAGTCAGAGGCTTGTTAACTCCTCCGCATTCAGTGATAATGAAGCGCGCATGCGGGAAGCCCCCACTGGCGGATTCTATCCGCTAATCGGAGGTTCCCCCTAAAGGTAGGCGTGAATTTGAGCCGACCAATGAGTCGGCAATGTGGGTGTGTTGGCCCGGTTTCGGCGCGAGTCAGACCTCCTTCAGATGAGGGTCAAAAACACGTACGGTTCAGCTCCGGAAAATCCCGGGCCACCCGGATGTGAAAGGAACTTACCCAATCCCGCCTGTTCCGACCCGGTGCTAGAGTGTAAGCGCCATTAGTCAGCCTCAAAGCAGTCCCCATACAGGAATATGATAGATGTCCACCAGACACCAGTAAGAAAAAGTTAACACAGCAGAATGGGACTGGCATTTTTCAGCCTCATAAAATAAAGATGTTGGAGAGCTAATGATGCTGGCTGTATTAGTGTTAGCTTATGTGTCATCTGCAAACTTCACAATGTGACTGCCAAAATATCGTTGATGACGTGTATTAGCTTTAAGGTTTCTTGGTAAATGTCTCCGTAGATCTTTAAGATAAGACAGAAAATCCAAAACCTGACAGGAAAACCAGAAAGAACTTTCTCTTTCTGACTCATTTTTTTCTGCTGCAGCAGTCCTGATTCAGATCTATGGTGGCAGTTTAACAAGACAACACTGGAGGGATGTTATTCCAGTGGCCTAGCCAAGTTAGTCGCCTACTGTCTTTGCCACATAAAAAACCTCTGGTGAGTTGAATCAAGAAAAATTGAACTTTTAATTTATGAAGATGTTTTACTTTTAATCCAAGAATCCATCTCAGTTGCCTTTCATTAAAGGTCAACATCACTGAAAAAACATTTTTTAATTATTATTTCTGCTCATAATAGGCCACTCTGAGTTTTTCATGCAGGCTGAACATGAGAATAATCTCCTATACCTACCTCCTGCATTAGCTTCTGATAGAAAATAGATGGTGAAACTCTAGGATTTGAAAAGCCTGACAGATCTACGTCACACTGTCACTTAACATTCATGGACTCACCCATCCCAAGGCTGTTGTTGGTTTAGCGTCCAGGAAACAGCAGAGAACATCTCAGCTAGTAGAAGCTAACCGTTAGCATTAGCAACTCCACTACACAGCAGAACTCCTCCAGGCTTGTGTTATTTGTGGAGCTAAAACATCAACGTTGCAGAGCAAACAGTCAGTGGTAGAGTCGTGTTGCTGTTAGCCAATCAGAGGAGAGATGTCCACATATCAAGAAATAAGACCCCCCCATGGACAAATTACAAGACATTCATTCCTACTAGAGACCACTGCAAACGTATTAAAAAAATGGGTAAAGTTGATCTTTAAACTGAAGAGGAAGGCCGAGTCATTATGGCTGAGATGCTACATCAGCATTCAACATTTAAAAGTAAATTAAATGTGCAATATGAGTTATTGGAAAAAAAACATTAAAACAAACTGCATTTTGAAAAAGGAAAAATAAAGTTCAAACCTCCGACCCCTGTCTTCAGGTGTCACAGAATCTGATAGTTGCAGAATATCGTATAACACCGGCTTGCGTCACACACGCGAGAATTAGACACACAGCTCTGCTGATTGGGCTGGCTGTTCAAGTCAAACTTCCAGAACCAACTTTGACCTGAACCAAACCTGTTATCACTCACTTCCTGGTCGGCTGCCTTAATTTAGCATGCTAGCTAATATAGCATATGTTGTTTTTAAGGTGACAAACAAGGCAGTTGTTTGCTTTCTTTGTTTATTATTAACTTTAATATCACAGCAGTTCAGTGCCATCAACAATCTGGGGAAGCCCCACCTCTAACAAGTAGAAACTTCCACAACCCGACCCAAACTTGGCGGCACACACACACACACACACACACACACATACGTGCACGCACACACGCACGCACACACGCACACACACACTTGCACATTTGTTTTGCTGCATTCATAGACAACAGCTCCATCACCCAGACATTAACAGAACCAGACTCTAAATGAAATTTGCAAACAGAAGGACATTCCCTCCGTTAATCTAGGCACCTCAGCTAGCTTTGTTTTCTGTTCGGCTAATCTGAGTCATGATTGTACGACTCATGCACATAGAGGGTGTTATGTGCAGCGGTGTGAGAGATATTCAGAGGAGCAGTTTGATGGATGGTTTATGATCCAATCATTGAGAACAGCATGTGCACAATGATTGGATGAGGTTTTTCAGGATTGTTCGCTTCAGCGGCGATTCAGGCAAAAAGGTTCCAGAAAAACATCACATAGCCTACCCCACCTTTAAGGCTCAATATACTTTCATTACTCCTCAATCTAACTTTGCAGGACTCTCCTTAAACAACTCTGCAGAAATAGGGCAGCAAATCAAATATAGCCAACAAATCATGTTTCAAAACTAATCTTAAAACCAATTTCTGTTGTATGAGGAAGGGCTAAAAGAATCATCTTCAGAGACAGAACATCTTCAAAAACTTCTTCATTTTCCAATCAATAAGTATCTCATTGGAGTCCAATACTGTGACCTCAAAAAAACATTTTACTCTGTTCCCTCCAGCTTTGCGTTTTGATCTGCCCTCACAGAGGATTTCCACCTTGAGGAGCAGAGGACCATATCATTTGCTGCTTTTGTTACCACTGCCTTCAGGCACACACTCTCTCTCTGTGTGACTAACTGCCTTTAGTTACAGTCCAGAGAGGGAACAGAGGACTCTGAATCCTGGTATTTGTATCTCCAGGTTTCATATGTTAGCCTTAAAAGCAAAAATGTCTCACAGAGAAGTGTCTGATATGGTTGCATTTGTGTTTCTGAAAAGGACTCTTAGCTAAGATGCTTGACAGTGCTGCTGCTGGCTCAGAAGACATGAGTCGGAGTCCAAATACTTTCTGCAGCACCCCCTAGTGCATGGACATTTTGTGTGTCCATCTTAGAAATAAAAACTCATTTTGAAAACATCCAGAATACCAATTTGGGAAAAAGACAATTCAGCAAATCATTTGTAATGCCTTTGCGCTAAAAACCAATGAATCACAAACTTAAATGTATCATTTAACTTTCTGACTGTGTGAAAAAAGTATGACCATTGTATTATAAATCAATTTACATTTTCAAAGCACAAAAATAAGCAAAAAGCTAAATTTCTCATCTATTCAGCTGAAATATAATTTTCTTTTCAATTAGAGCAAAAGTGGAGCCGCACCAGTACCACACCACTGATGAGTGACGTCTGCCTGTCATTTAAACAGTGATTCATCACGGCCGCTCACCACTCACAATCTGCACTTTATTCAGATTTGTTGTAGATCATCCAACTTTATTCCACTTTTGAAGCAGAACTAT
>SSNS01000190.1:629199-669489 GCA_006937985.1 Aphyosemion australe
TGTAGGTTGTGCAGAGTGGATTTAATACAGCACTAGCTAGATTAATGGGGAACCTTTGCATGATTTGTTCTCACTGTTCTGACACGTTAAGTTGTTGAAGAGAGGTAGTCGTGTAAAACCATGAGAAGATAAGAAAACATTCATGCAGCTCTTCTTCTGAAATCTCAAAAGGACCCATAAGCAACTGGAAGCCCGTTTTAAGGAGAACAGCTCCTACGTGTTAGACATGGAGCTTCTTAATAAAATCAATAAAAACAAATCAATGTGTTGTTTTTCCTACTGCATCAGAGCCGTACAAACCGAGCCATCCTCCTGCTCTGACAGAACTCTGTCGCTCAGCTCTCTATCTAATCCTGTCAGCAGTTCTCTCTGAACGCTGCGAGTCCTCCAGACCTCAGCCTGACCTCCTATTAACTACCATTTCATAATTACATTACAAACCAAGGGTTGAAAACACATTTTCAACTTATTGTCCTTTTCTCCTTTGTGGGATTCAGTTAATTTAATTTTCAGAGCATTAAGCAGCTGCTTAGAGGTCATGATGATTCAACAAGTCACAAGGCCTCGTAACGGTTTTCTGAAACAAAACTATTGTAGTTTTGTTTGTCATGATGATCAGTTTTGGGTTTTTTTTTTGCTCAATTTAATGGTAAAAACATCGTTCCAAACGCTGTCACTTCATTAAGAGAATACTCCAGATTAAAAAAAAGGTAACACTTTATTATAAGGGTCCCTTTATTAATGTTACTTAGTGCATTATTAAGCATTAATAAAGTAATAAATAAAGTATTAACAAATGATTAATATTAATGATAAAAATGCATTCCAATGCAAACTCATTTAAGGTACACTTTAAATTTTTTTTTAAATTTTAAATAATTTTCTTGAGCCAGCAGGTGCTAAAATGACCTTCACAGCAGTGGTTCCCAACCTGGGGTGTGACCCTCCAAGGGGGGCCCACAAGGCTGCAAACGGCCCCCACATTTTTGTCTGTGTTGAGGTTGTGAGGTTACCAAGATTATATTTGTAAAAGTTACATTTATACAATCTCAATAACACACCCAATAGTATAATCAAAATGTTGTACAAGAGTAATAACTCTATGTCTGTATAAAGTTTACATTAATCACTTTAATGTGTGTATTAGGGGTGGAGCCGAACCCGAATACAGTATTTGGAAAGGCACAAATAACGTGGTTTTTTACAAATATTTATTTCTAACAAATACTTAAAAATATATTTGTATTCAGGAACAAGAGAAACGTTATATCAAAACTCAACTCATGAGATCGCAGCGGAGGAGTAAGCAATCCGTGTTCTTCTGTGCAACCAAGAAATTGGTTGGTGTATCAGGGCCACTCTGTAAAAAAGTGTTCAGGTGATGTAAAAGTATTTACAGAAATAATTAAAATACTGTTTCCAGATTCATTTTAAAAGGGATATATTTTGCAAAACTCACCTTTTGCATCCTTTTGTGCTGCCATGTAGGTCTCTACTGCCTCTATAAATGAGCCAAACGTGAAAAACACCCATCCATCCATTTTCTGTGTTTGGTTTTAGGAATTATGTGCCTAAAACAAGCTGTTTCAAAAAGTCCCCATTTGTGACATCACAAATGGGGAAAGTAGAATAGAACCAGCTCTCATGTGTAAAAGAGACCCTCCCACATATCAGAGCTCCTCAGCATATAGCAGCCTGAGTGGGAAAGGGGTGGGCGTGGCCAGCTCCAGCGTGTTTTCTTATAGTGACAGAGCCCTGAAACGACTCATTCTGGACGGTACTGAAACTGTGAAGAATCAAACTGCTGGAATTGCTTTATGTCAGAGGGATTTTATGCAAAAAACATAATGAACAGGTTTTGTATCAACCATAAAACTATTATAGGCTAAAAAATGTCATATTATGTCCCATTTGACATTTTAAATATTGTATTTTAAATAAAGTCGTTATTTTGAGATCAAAATAATAAATCAACCCCAGTGTAAAAAGTTATGATACTTTCAGTAAAATTAAAATTGTGACTAGAACAAACACATTTTTCATCAAGACCATAATTATGTGGTGCCTAATTCTCATTGTTAGGAGGTGTTGTGGGTGGAGGCATAGAGTGTCGTCCACTTCACAACTTTAATAAAACACCACGGTCCCTTTTCATCAGAGTCAAGTTTGTGAGAGGAGTTTTGGCATCATATTTGATCAATTTGAAATGTAAATGACTGCAAAAATAATCCACAACAAACTACTTCAGCGTATATAAAGGACCACTTCACACATACTTACAGATGTGTTTTTAAACTCTTCCTCAGAGAAAGCTGAAGCACGCATGCCGCAGGTAAACTTTCACCTGTAGCTGTGACGTANCTGTTTGACGGTTTATTATTTACAAAGACGGGTCTTTGTGTGTTTGTTGTTCATCGTTTCATTCGAACAGGCATCCTACAACATTGGAAACTAGATTCTACAGAATCCAAATAAGAAAAGGTTTAATACAGGAAATGTTTTAAAAAGAATCAATTTTTGTTTTCTTGTCATTTTTAAGAAGTAAATGCCTTAAGATGAATTGAATGGAACTGCAATTTAAGAGTAACTGTATAACTGATCATTCCAGTCGCTGACATGATCCATATGGGGCAGCAGTAGCTCAGGAGGTAGAGCGGGTTGTCCAGTAATCAGAGGGTTGTAGGATCAATCCCGACTCCTGGCAGAGAATGCTGCTGATGTGTCCTTGGGCAAGACACTTAACCCACATTGCCTTCCTGGTGGTCGGAGGGTATGTCCCAGGGCAGCTGTGGCTACATTGAAGCTCATCCCCACCAGCGTGTGAATGTGTGTGTGAATGGACGAATGATTCACTGTAGTGTAAAGCACTTTGGAGTCCTATGATTCTGAAAGGTGCTATACAAGTGTGGGTCATTTATGATTATCCTGATCAGCTAGTCCTTGAATGGGTGGTACCAAGAGGCCCTTCACTTTGAAATCATTTTTTACTTATTTTTGAAAATGATCAGTCACTCTGAGTTTTTCATGCAGGCTGAACATGAAAATAGTCTCCTACACCTATCTCCTGCATTAGCTTCTGATAGAAAATAGACGGTGAAACTCTAGGATTTGAAAATCCTGACAGATCTACGTCACACTGTCACTAAACATTCATGGACTCACCCATCTTGACTCATGACGGGGAAGGCTGTTGTTGGTTTAGCGTCCAGGAAACACCAGAGAACATCTCAACTAGTAGAAGCTAACCGTTAGCATTAGCAACTCCACCACACAGCAGAACTCCTTCAGGCATGTGTTATTTGTGGAGATAAAACATCAACGTTGCAGAGCAGAGTCAGTAGAGTGGTGTTGGTGTTATCCAATCAGAGGAGAGATGTCTGAATTTCAGAAAATAAGACTCCAAATCCTGCCGTGTGAATTCTCCATGCTGAAAGGCGCACCAGAGCTTTTTTTCTCCACAGTATGACTTAAAAGGCATTCATTTCTACTAGAGACCACGGCAAATGTATTGAAATATGAGTGAAGGACCTCTTTAACCTGGATTTTACCTGCCTGCTGCTGTTTTTACCTGTGTGCAGGGGTTTTGCCACCAGAAATCACAACAACTCACGGAATTACTGTAGGTGTTGAAATATTTGTTTTTTAATTTGAATGCACAGAAGGGTATCTAAAACGTAAAACCCTTCAGCAGTAGCTATAACACAAAGAAACAGCATTGTATCAAAAAAGATTCCATGGTGATTTCATTAACCTGATATATTTCTATTTTCAGAGGCAGTGAACTTTCAAAACACAACAAAACATGCAAAAACATGAGAAACTATTTGTGAGCATTGATTAATTAACGTGCTAACTGAACTACATGATAACCTCAGTCCATATTTATATATATGAATGTGTGTGGTTTTTAGCAGTTTAGCAATTTTGTAACAAATATGACAGTTCATTTTATAACTCAATATCCTCCATCACATTTGATCAATTCTCATTCAACACAGCCAAAATGGCTAGAAAATAAATAAAACCAATAGCACAAAATGTCCCCAAGACCTCTTAATGGTTTAAAGAGAGGTTTAAAAGATAGTGAAGCAGCATGTAATCTCCTCTGGGGGAGTACAATCCCTGACAGAGAAGCACAGTCTCTCCTCTTCAGGCAGGATTTAAAGAAAAAGAGCCTTATCTGAAAATCTAAACTGTGGCTAGAAGCACTGGGTGTTAAATGGTCAGTGATATATTTTGGTTTAAGACCTGCTCAGACCTCAGAGGTCATCAATAAAATTTTAAAATCAATTCAAAAATGTACTGGAGGCCAGTGCAGGGAACTGGAGACAAGAGTAATGTCCTATCTTCTCCTGATTTTAGTGAGATTCTGGCATCTGCCGTTTAGATCAGCTGTTCTCCATGAACTCCATTCATCTGATGTGTCTATAAGCAGCAATAGTTCAAGCAGAGAGAAATGAAGGCAAGAATCTCAAGATTCACCTGGCTACCATTAAACTAATGTTAGAGGCTGCTGAGCTGCAGAAAACAGGACCGACTGACGGATTGAGTTATCCCAGTCAGCAGTTCTGTTCCATACCAGTTTTAGTTCTAAAGCACATTTACAAAACATCATGACAGCTGACCAAGGTGCTGCACAAGAAGAGAGGCAAACAAAAACTGCTAGGTACAGATATAAACATTGCACCAGAGAGAGAAACTTCAGATCACCCTACTGGTAAAACTCAGCTGTGGAGGATCACAGTGCAGAGAGACTAAACAGATCTCATGGTTTGTTTCAACCACTAAAAGTTTTAAATTTTGTTTATAAAGGGCTATCAAAGTTGACACATTATTATCGTGTTAGCTAAATGAACACCAACAAATATCATATTGCACATTAACGCATTTCTTTAAATTGTTTCTAAAGTCTGTTGCTCACTCTCTCTAAACCAGTGGTTCTCGGAGGGCCGGTATCCAGCATGTTTTAGTGGTTTCTCTGCTCAAACACACTTGGTTCAGGGGTTGAATCACCTGTTCAGCAGCTCATCAGGCTCTGCAGAAGCCTGTTAATCACCTGCTGATTGAAATCAGGTGTGTTGAAGCAGAGTTAAAACTAAAACATGTTGGATTCCGGTGCTCCAGGAGCAGGACTGAGAAAAACTTGTGAACACACATTCTGAGCGTGCAAACACAGAGCAAGTCAGTGTGATACGAGGGAGTAGGTTATAAACTCGTGAGTGAAAAGACGGCCTTTCTGCTCTGTGAGGGAGGAAAATCGTATTTGCTTGAGTGACTGTCCACCAAACCACTAACGTAGCTGTGATAGCGAGCACACGGCTCTCTCTTCCTGTATCATGTCATGGTACTTTTATAATATGTAATTAATTTGTGATTAATCATGATTAATTGTGAGTTAACTATGAAACTCATAACAATAATCGCGATTCAAATTTTTGGTCGATTGGCGGCTCTAGTGTTAAACAACAGTTTGCTCTTGTGTATTGGTTCTGAGTTTATGTTTTTTTTGGACTAGCCTACTGTATGCAAGTAGTTAATTATTTTTACAGCAACACATCTTCAAATCCAACCTCAACTTTACAAATCTCCATCTCCTTCTTCCAGATTCCACTGATGTACTNCCAGGTATAAAATGTTACAAAGCATGTGGTTGGACAGAGTGGGGGATCTGTTTTTACTCTGGTACAAGGAGTCAAAAAGAAGTTGGTAAAGAATGACCACAGAAAACTGTCAAGACAAAGTGTGCTTTTAGTGCACATTTACTGTAAATTAGCGGATTAGAGAACTCATTGTACTTAAAGACAAACGTTCAAGTCCAAACAATTACACCCTCAAAGGTTGTTTGCTTCATAAAGCGAATATTCTTTAAAATTCTCAGGAGCTGACTTTCTGTGAGACATCACTTTGAAGAGATGAATGGAAACGGTGCATAATCTCAAGCATTTTCCTGTCTCTGCTCTTTTGTCCTCAGACAGCAGCTGCTCATAAATGCTTTTCCCTCTGTAGTTTCTGACACTACAGGCACCATCAGACAAATGATTCACTCACAGGGAAGATGGGTGAGATTTTTAATATGCCACCATTAAGCGCTGCCCACTGCCGCCTCTGGAGAGCTCCTATATTATGAGCGTCTCCCCTGTGGGACCCTACGTGGGTGCCATTAATTCTGCTTCCAAGTGAGAAGCTGTCGTGCTGCTCTCTTTCTGTCACTCCTGATTGCTTTCCATTCGAAGCAGTTGTTGCGCTGCTGGAGTCATAATTTTGCCGAATTACGTGCAGCTCCTCGGGAAACTTGCTGGCTGAAGTTCAGCTTGTTGACTTTCATTACTTTATCACCAAAAAGGCACCAAACAATGGTTGTGGCTAGTTTTTAGTTGGTGTGCTCTCTCGGCTGCAGCCTTCTTTGTGCATGTGTGATTTCTCCAGCTGTGTGTGTGTATGCCTGTGTGCGTGTGTACGTGCATGCATGCGTGCATGTGTGCAGCAAATTAACTCAGTTTTGTTGGAACATACTTAGAGTAACACCTGCTTTCTTTTAGACTTGTACAGTAATGAGCTGATCCCATCCTCCACTATTGATAATGTTTATTGATTGAAATGTCCTGAAACCTGCAGTCATAAACTACATGTTTCTGTTATACTGTTATAGCAATACTGAGGAAAAGGTGGAAATGTAGCTACAATAATTGGGAAACAGTATGGAGGAGAGGAGCCAGTGCTTTGGGGAGCTAATCAAATCTTCCAAGTTAAATGTAGTTTGCAGCGGTCAGTGAGAAGGATTTATTGGAAAGCTGCGGGCTCACGTAAAAAGTTTAAATTTGAGAGGATCAGCTAAGGTAGGATGACATTTGCGTGGGGTTTAGTGAACAGTACGTGTTTATAATGTAAGAATATTACATTTCCTTTGGTAGATGTTGGGCTTTTTTAATTGGGCTCACTTTTAGTTCAAATGTGAGATAAATTGGAGGCCATGTCTTCAACAATCATTTAGCATGCTTTCTGTTGACAGACAGCATAGTAACTTTGTTAGTCGGATAATAAAAAACCAGCACATTACTGGGTAACACTTTACAATAAAGGTCCCTTTATTAATGTTACTTAGTGCATTGTTAAGCATTAATAAACAAAGGATCCCTTATTAACGTTGCTGTTATTGTTAACTATTAAGTGTCCTTAATAATTAATAAAGGCACCCTTATTGTAAAGTGTTACTCATTACTGAAATAATTATTTAGAAAGTTTAATGACTTATTTTTTAAAACCTCACTTTGTCTTAATGTGTATAGATATATATAGCTATGTGTATAGCTTATTGAGTGTGTTTATTTAGCATTTAATATGTTCAAAATTGTCCCACATTTTGTTGGTTTGGATCTTGTCACCTTAGATGCACCCAGAAGCATTCCTGCAGCACTTCCAGCATTTTATAAGAAGAAGAAAAAAGGCTTTATATCTATACTTGAATGACTATCCCAGAGTATTCGATTTTAGAGCCAGTTGGGAGCACAAGGTGTAATAATGCTGTCCAGGAAATACATTCGTTCATCCATTTTCTAGAACCGCTTTGGGCTCAACGTGGACAGGTTACCAGTTTACCACCAACACACGCACGCACGCACGCACGCACGCACGCACACACGCACGCATAGGGTCTATCTATCTCTACATAAACTCACATGTGTAGTGGTTTACATGGCTGTGCTGTTTCCTATCTAAAACCTCAATTATTATAGTTTTCTCCCTCAGTAAAGTCTCAGGTGTGTTGAATGTTTTTACATGATAGCCAGCAGACACAGGAAGTAACTAGAGCTGGGTTTTCTGTGTTTAAAGCTCATTTAAAGTAAAAAGAAAAACTGCATGAAATACATTTTGAACATTTGCTCTAAAATAGAAAATTTGATTCAAAATCAAAAGACCAAATAAATAAATAAAAAATAAAAAAATAAAAACCCTGAGAGGCTAAATGTTTAGGATAAGTTCCCTCAAGTGATAAATTCAAGACTCAAAGCTGCAGCGATCTCAAAGGATGCACAGCTTGCAGTGGAGAGAGTTGTGCAGCTGGCTGTTGTTGAGATGAGCATCATGATGTGATGTTCTGACCAAAGTGTTTACATTTCAGAAATGCATTATCTGCCTCATCTCCAGAAAACCATCCAATATCAACCAGATTGTTGCAACGTAAACTAAATGATCTAAAAATCACAGAGCAATTTAAGTTATACAAATGGTTTATTTTGTTATTCTTTAAATTGGACACAAGCGTGTCTTTCCTCTGAGGTACCTTTGAGAGTTTTAGCTTAAACAACATTTTGAGGAGGTGCAGCTGAAAGGATTTGCCTCTTCACACAGAGATGTTAGAGTTTAGAGATCTGCAGATGAACAAATGTGCCGTCCAACCTCTGTGGTATTAGATTTACCCACACACATTCATCTCCACACAACGCTCGGCTCTTTATCTCCCACTCTCTCATAATTTACTAGCTGCACTTTGGAACCTTTCTGGAACAAAGAAATACAAAAATTGCAGGTCAAAGGCAACAATTCACAGTGGAAATTTTCTTTCCCCTGCAAAGTGCTTCTAACTAGAAAAATGTTCCAGTGTTTCTGCTCTTTATTGTCCCTGCCTTCACATCTCACGATATGGTAATGAACCAGGATGAAAAACAGCTTTTGTTGAAAAACTTCACACTGCAGATGCGTGCAGAATACCAATGAGGTAAGTTGTTATACGTATACTGAATATTTGCATTCTGCCTTACTAATGCAGAGCTGTTGCAGGAATACTGTTATATTATTTTCAAGAATATAATTTTGCTTGCATTCTTTGTCTTTTTTAGGGTTGAGAAAGTGAACCCTTCTCTAGTTATCACCAGGCAAGATTTTCAGTCCATAAGAACACAAGTTGCATGATTAAAAAATATCATAAATCAAATGCAGATGAGTAGGCAAGAGCTGTATTTAATTGTAAATTATTGACTTAAAAGACTTAAAGCATGATGCATTGAGCTATACAGTAAAACACAGCAGGAAAAAAACAAGGTATGAAGCAGTAGGATCTTACAGAGGAGCAGAAATCTAAGGTTTTAAAGAGCAAGTCACCCCTAAATCAACTTTTTTTGCTGATAAATTATAGAAATGGGTGTCTAATAGTGCTGTAGACATGTGTATTCATCTTTGTTACATTCGTTCTGTGTTCCTTATCTGACTAGTTCTTCACTTATACACAGAGTAAATAGAGCTTGTTTTTACCTTCTTTCTGACATGTTTCAGCGACAGTGAGACTGTATAAACTGCATCTTTGTTGCAATACTGTTAAAATAGTTGGTATATTACCAAATACAGCTATTTTGAATTAATGATCTTTGTAAATCGTTCTCAAGGTAAAGGTAAAACGACTTATTAGCATATATATTGGTGAGAAAAACCATGTTACACATCCTGTATAACTTTGCAATCAATGAAAATGTATCTTTTAATTTAATCATTTAGAAATTTTGTTTAAAATTAAAAACTCCATGAAGCTCACTTGATTTTCTGGGACAGACTTGTGAGTAACAGCATAGTTTATTTGATGATGTGAATTAAGTATTGGTTATAAACGGCTGCTGGTTTAACAGAAAGAGACACTGATCCCTGATATTTAGCTTGAACCCTGTAGGTGTCGGGATTTCAGAGTAGAACACAGAGAAGCTTTGCTGGACTGAATAAAGTGAAATGAAAAGAAGAAATCAGATAAGTAACCGACAAGCAGCGTGATTGGAAACTCAGAACTCTGCCTGTTCTCACAGAGCAGCATCACCAGGCTTGTTTATATCTGATTTATATCACGGATGTATAATAAATGATTACATAGCTCAGTGATGAATGCACTTTCAAAAATATGCAGTTCTGAAATCAATACTGGGTGTGTAAAGAGACAGCCACGCTGTACATAAAACTGTTTGCCTAGTCAGGAAGGGCCAGCCACAGGGAGCATCCGTCTGTCTGGTTCCACTCTGGATACAAAACAACGATAAACCTGCTTCAGCTTCCAGTGACAACCCTCCTCCTGCACCTTCATGGGTTTGTCTGACTGTAAAACCAGGCAGAACCTGTCAGAAGGGTTAAATAATATTTCAAGTCAGACGAAAACAAAAACTGAAAATCAACCATTGATCTTTTTCATACATTTGCAATAACTTATTTTTCAGCGCAAACTGTTTGACTGCCAAAGCTCAGAGTCGATCGCCTCCTTAAAAAAATGTCCTCCTTCCCTCCTTTCTTCTAGTGATCGCGGTGGACTGGAAATCCTCCAGCATGCTGCCGTTTCTGAGTTTGCTCGTTCTCCTGAGCGGTGAGTCTGCTGTGTGTGTGCGTGCGTGTGTGTGCGTGCGTGCGTGCGTGTGTGTGTGTTTGTGTGTGTGTGTGTGTGTGTGTGCTCATGGGCACGCATGAGTGTGAGCACATGTTAGTGACTCATTTTTCTGACTGAGATACTCCCAAAGCATGCGAGGGGGTTGAGGGGGGTGCTGTCAATCACTGCCTCAGTGCCACTCTCTCAGTCTGCCAGGCGACGCCTCCTTTAGGCACAAAAGGATGCGTGGGTGCATTAAGGCCCAATCCGAGTACTTGCACGGCGCCCTACGCCCTTCAGTGAAGTGCACTTAGAGGAAGTGTGCAGTAAGGCTTCGAGCGCATAGGACACAAGTGTGCCGATTGGGACAGGGATCGACCGTGATGCATCCTGGGATGCCAGTCACTGTTTGTGCTACTTTTTAAAAAACCTTTATTAACAACTTTCAAACAAACAACAGTTACATTCATTACTGTCCACATTAAATCTTAGTCTAAAACATTCAGAGCATGAATAAATATCATTAATCCTCTTAAAATGAACTTCTTTCATTTGAAAATACATGTTTTCAGAAAAGACACTTGAGCCATTGCTCCGCCTTCTTCTCAAACTTCCCACGCAGTAAAGAATTGTGGGTAATACCCTTGCCCAAAGACCGCATCGATGTGGACTTGGGTGAAGTGCAGATTAAGGGTGCAAAAGGGGCGTGGTCACCTTCCGCACTTGAGAATTGGGACAGCTTACACACTCACACCCCTGACCAGGAATGCGCAATCTAAGGGCACAAGGGTGGAAGTGCGAGTATTGGAATTGGGCCTATGTCTTCACCGATGGTGTGACTCACCCTTTAATCAGCTGACCTGTTCTCTCTTTGTAATCACTGCCCACAGTTTTAAAGTGCTCTGGTTAGTTCTCCAGTTGTGAGGTCCTCCTGTTGTTATACCCGTTGTAATTCTGGTGTCAACGTCTTGTTTTCCTTCTCAGTTCTTATCCCGTTTTGGTTCATTGTTTTAATACAACAGAACATCTCCGGCTTCTGCTGCTGCACCAAACGTGAAATGAAGTCACTGGAAATGGTCTTCACATCTTACAGCTGTCAACATGGCTAATACATAGATTTGGTATTTTCTGTGGTAACAAAAAGACGTGAAACCTGGACAATAAAGAAAGAAGAACAAAAGAAGACAGGCTTAGAAATGTGGTGAAGGAGAATCAATACCATGGCTGTTTGGAAGGACAAACAAATCAACTGTGGAACAGAATAGAAACGACATAGAGAATATCAAGACCAGCAACTTGATTGCCTAATACAATCTCAATAATGGTGGAGGAAACCTCAGTGGACGAATAGGCTAATATTTGATTGGTTTTCCTAGAGAGCATTCATCCAGTTCCCACGGATTGAGGTTGATGGTTGTTTCAAGCCTGTGTCACATTCCAACTGAAGCTTTTAACACGTGTTAATGTTGCAGTTCTTTATTACTAAAGGATGTGTGGTGGTATGACACGGCTAACATTAAACTTCATTATTTGACAGAATATTGGGCTCGACACACGGGAGGCGACAAATGACCGCGATCAGCGAAACTCATTGCTATCACTTTGATGACCTGACACATGGGAGGTGACATGAGCAGTGGCAAAAGCCAGGGACGCCTCTGTTCCAGGGTGAATAGCGAGTCTTCCGTTGTTTTTTATTGGCTGTCAGATTGGAGGGAATTTTGGGTTATTAAAGCAGTTCAGAGTCGAAAAAGCAGTAGATATGAAGTCTCACAAGGTTTTGCTAGAGTTAAGGGAAGTCTTGTAAAGCTCTGGGACATCAGACACGGCAAGTATTAACGTTTCCTGCATGTTTGCCCGGAGATGTACTGAGAAGCATCCTGTCCCCTCATTGGTCAGTCAATGAAACCTCCGCTGATTGGTCCTTGTCCGAGCGACAGCGATGAAAAGTTGAACTTTTTCAACTACCTGGGATCGCGTCACACGACACATGCATGAGCGCAAAATTTCACATGCATGTTTTTGCGTTTCGCTTAGCAGGAGGGAAACCCGTGATTATCGTTTTGTCGCACATGTCTCATTGAAAATGAATGGAGGAGAGGTGATGTCGCCTCCCGTGTGTCGAGACCATAACACGTGAAATGACCTGTGTTGATGTGTTTATTGTAGATCTTCACAGATGTTTCTTATAGTAACTTCTTGTTATTTGGTTCCATCAGATGCTGATGGATGACAGTTCCTCTTAGAGCAATAATGCTCAGTTTAGTTTTTCTCAGCTGAACATTAACAAGTTCTGTGTCTGCAAAACTAAAAACAAACCAACAAATAAAGCCCAGATGTTTTTTAACTTAGAAAATGAATACATCATGGGGTTTACGTCGTAGAATTGCTCTTTTAACTAAAACAAACCAAAATACAGAAGCGTTTAGAGGAAAAACTGCTAAAATTTGGAGGTTGTTTTAAATTTGATTTCAGTAGAAATATTTTCTTTAAAAGGTTTATTGGTTGATTATTTCATTGATAGATTTATTGAAAAAATATTCAAAAACCAAAGTCATGAATCTTTGCAGCCTTAGGAAACTCGTGGCCTGATGCAGAAAGATCACCCAACCACAGCGCTGTAGAGATGGAGCCACAGAATAATATTTCTCCGGCAGCTGAGTGTGTAAAATTGTGCAAATGCATGAAGGAGGAAAGCATTGTGAAAAATGATCAGAAGTATCCATTCATTACAGAGACTGCTGACCTAGCTGGAGGAGGCACGTAGCAAAGAAAATCACTGAGGAATAGATTCAATCTCTCTCTATCGTTCTCCAGCCAACTGCCTTTATCTATTCTCATCATTACAATCTATTTCCCTCCTCTGCCTCCTCTGTAGGAGATACTTCTTCATCACGCACATCATCCTGAGAGTCACTGATAATGTGTTTTATACATCATATAATACACATTTAGAGAAATTCCTCCACTGATTGGTTAAGCAGCTCTTATTGTGGCATCACTGACCTAAAAGTAATGGTATGGTTTCAATCTGCAGAGCTTTATGGTTTAGAATAATCAATTCTGAATGAGATTTCTACACTTTATGTCACTGGTTTCACATGCAGCCCGTCTGTAAATGTTTAGAAAGTCACAGCATTGTTGACTCTCTCTGTAATTACTTTGGCTTTTGGGGAAGCTACAAGCTGGCATTTCCGTGGCTTTTAGAGAGCACAGTGAGCAGATTGATGAGCTGCAAGGCTGCATTCAGATCAGCAGATTTATTTTTCTGTCCTAAATGTGGCGATGATCAGAGGTGCCCCGTGACCTGCTGTGGTCCACGAGGCTGAAGACTGTCCAAATGCTGATCTCATAACTGGGACGAGTTCAATTAAATAAAACACAAGTTGTGTTAGTATCATAAGTAATCAAAACAAATCTCAGATTGTAGATAAATACTCTTGTGAAAGACGTAGAAAGAAAACAAAAAACTTCAGCCCAAAACTTTAATGTGGGTCTATGTTTTGTAGGGTGTCTGATCAAGTTTTTGTCCACTGATCTGAGTCATTTCAGATTAAGTTTCAAACAGCGTTCATAATTTTCCATTGAAAACAGTAACATTATGCAATTCTAGTCATCTTCAATATATGTGTGCTGCTTGTGGATCTGCTCCATGGCGGACAGTATTTGAGCCTTTGGGGAGGGGTGAGGGGGTGGCTGAATGACTCTGGGATGGCTGTTGCTGACGGTCCTCAACATGTGAAGCGCCTCACGGAAGTTTTTGTTTTCATAAGCCTGAGTGGTTGGTGCCCTCCTGGCCACTTGGTGCCCTACGCATGGTGTGTGATGTGTGTGTGCAGAATGTGAGAACATGGTTTTTAGTCAGAAAAGGGTGGAATGCCTTTAATGGTAAGGTGCTGAGTCTACAGTGATGTGGGCATCGTACCGGTCTGACGTGGTGAAGAAAGAGCTGAGCCAAAAAGTTAAGCTCTCAATTTATCAATCAATCTATGTTCCAACCCTCATCTGTGGTGACGAGCTTTGGGTAGTGACTGAAAGAACGAGCGACCAAAATGAGTTTTCTCCACCCTTTCTCTGGGCTCTCCCTTAGAGATAGGGTGAGAAGCTCAGTCATTTCTGGTCGATACAAAACATATTCATGAAGTTCTTTGCATAAAATCCATTTCACATAAACCAGAAGAAGCTTTATTCTTGTTCTGTACCATCCAGAATGAGCTGTTTCAGGACTCTGTCACTTTAAGATAAACAAGCTGTTACTGGCCACGCCCACCCACCCCCTCAATGACTGCTATGAGGTGAGAAGTTTGGAGGGGTTCAGAGTAAAGCTATTGTATCCTCCATTCTGGAGAGGTGAGAGTTGGTTCTATGCTAATTTCCCTTATTATGACATCACAATAGGGGACTTTTTGAAACAGCTTGTGTATGTACATAATTCCTAAACACTGACATAAGAATGATGGACTGTTTTCATTCCCATTTTGGAGTGTTTATAGAGGCCGTAGAGAGCCACATGGCAGCACAAAAGGATGCAAATGTGAGTTTTGCATTTGTCCCTTCTAAAATCTTTGTCAGCTTAACATATTTTATGAACCTCTAGATTCATAAAAGCAACAAAAAGACTCAGTTGAGAAACTTTAAAACTTGTTAGAAATTGTCTGAGCTTTGTTTTTACTACATAAGTGGTGGTCACTGGTAAGTCTGATGAAAGCAGCGGTTTATGGTTTTTCATCTGTTACCAAAACTGATGGGGTAGTGATTGTATTGTTTGCAAACATACATCTTATAAAATGAAAATAAAGATTGTAAAACATCTACTAGCAACACTGGAGCTAATAGATGGTTTTATAGTCCCAGTCATCTGAAGCTGAGAGACCTACAGAAATATGTTATTGTCTATTATATAGACAGTACTGCAATTAGACAGCATTTAAACATGAGACAAACAGAACATTTTCATTCACTGTTGCTAATCTGTATTGCAAAGAGATACAGTATGTCTCAGATAATAGCATTATGGGGCTTGCACACTGAAACAGTGTGTGCCAAGCCTGCCGCTGGAGCCTGCAGTGAGCCCTTTTGTTTCACAACAGATTTCTGGAGAGTTTTGTGCAAAATAGGTATGGTTCTGAAAACTGCCGAGAGGGGAAAGCTCCTGTATTACAGCAAATGTATGCCTAAAAAACCTCCAACTGTCACAGCTTGTGAGAAGAAAAAAGACAAGGAGCAAGAAGTGTGTGTGAACAAGAGATCATTCAAGAGCTGTTTCCATCTACTTTGGAATGTCTATTGGCCGTAAAAGTGTTTGGACAGTGTACAGTGTTCAAAGTTTAGCCAAATTAAATTCTGACCATGGCAAGATTCACATTCTGACAAAGGCTGCAGTGCACAGCGCTGAGCAAAGTGCAAAGCAAAACAGTTTTTTGCACAGAGCATAAAAAACAAATGGATGGGTTTTAGATCTCAGCATCAGCTTTGGTGTGCAAGCCCCTCGAGAAAGAGTTATTTTTTTTAGTAAAAGTGTTTTGGTCGGTTTCCCAACATGAAAGCAAACACCCATTTGGCCATTCTGCTGCTGTGTAATCTAGGAGCTTTGAGCTGGAGCCTCAGCTTTTCTTTGTCCCTAGCTTGTTGAAGCAAATCACTTAGAGCTTCACCGCTTTAGGCTCAGATCATGAAGCTCAAAACACTTCAGATTTACAAAACACTTCAAGCTGGGCCAGAGATGCCTTCTGGCTGTCTTGGTGTGATATCTGAAAATAATAATGAGGCATGGGGCGGCTGCCTCTGTTTTGGGATTACAGCCACCAAGCAAGGATGTTACCTCAGCACAGCAAGTAAAAACTGGCATTGCAGTTTGGTATGATGTACAGTCTGTGTGACCAGCTGGTGACGAGATTCAAAAGCTTCAACAACAATAATAATAATAATGGAGAATTCTTATAACAAACTGTTTTGCTTTCCCCACAAGGTTCATCCATGTTATTAACAGAATGACGTGATATCAGGAGATCTTCATCACTTCTTGTGTGTATTTCTTTCTCCACATCAACAGTAATGAGTTCCACTCTACGGCTCCTTTGGCCTGTTATTATGGAGACTTGTTAATGAAATGAAGTCCCAGTGAGAATGCTGTAGCTCATACAGGGGAAAGATAAATAATAAACAAAAATCATGTTAATAACTCATGTGAGAGTAGGGAACATTCAAATAAGGCTCTTGAAGAAAAGTGAAAAGTTCTCAGTGATGCGAAAGCTTCTGAGAAAACAACTGCAGGCAGACGCGGCCTGTTATTTGATGAGGTGTTAGTGTGGCTCATTTCAAGTCGCGCTGTCTTCAGCTGATGAGATGAACAGCAGACAACACAGACAGCTGGCGCCTTCCTTCAACCTTTGTGTTACTGCATCAGTCATTTGCAGAGGAAAGTGTTTAGAATACAGACAGAATGCTCTGTTCCTCTAGATAAAGTAGAGTTTGGTTCACACAACCACCCGATTCCTGGTCCCAACCCCAGTTTGCTTCTTAAATCCACAATCTTCTCTTAAGAGGGTTGAACAACATCCATCCATCTTTTTGGCAGCTAGAACAAGTGAAGGGCCTTATCCTCTCAGTTTAGAAGCTCAAGTTCGACTCTGCCTAATGAACATTGCTGTCAGCACCTGATGTTTTGTGATGATGATGATGATGATGCAAAAAAACATGTATATTAGAAAATCTTTACAATTTTACATTTCACAATGAGCTCTGGGCTGATGCAGCAAGGTTCTAATACAAGTAATTTATCTTCTACACTAAATATAAACGTAATGTCTCTACAGGTGCTTCTAATGCTCTTACTACTGAATTCTAAACCGCAACAGGTAAAATATGCATGAATGCAACTTTAATGTTGGTCGGACCTAAGGTCATGAGGTGACCTTAGGGCTTGTGCATGATATCATCATCTGCCTGCTGGTAATTATGGCTGACATTTACTAACTCATATTTGGGCTATTTCGGGTGGGTTCGTTTCTGCAAAACAGCAGATGTTGTGAGTCTTTATAAATCCGGAGCATTATTATTCACAGCCCAGAAAGATTCTTTCTGCAGCATCAGATAGAAAAGAACAGGATGCAAAATGAAAACAGCATGATTTAGAATATGTCTAAATTATTAGAAAACATTATGAAAGTGATGCATAATTATTCAAACCATGCAAAAGACAACATTTAGTGTGGTTACTTTGTGGATTAGGTATAGATTGACGAAGGTGACGGGGGGATAAATAAGAAGAGGCAGGTAGGAGGAGATCAGTGACAGACAAACAGGAGCTGAGGGGAAACAATAACCATCAAATACTAAACTAAAGTACATAGAGATGTATAAAGTAAAAGCCCAGGCTAACTGTAAGACACCGCTGTAGATGTGTGGACTGCAGCCTACATTATTACACCAGTGCTAAACTCATGCAAGTGAAAATACCATGAAACAGGCCCATCCATCATGTTTTTGTCAGGGAACTGAAACTGGATTCACAGAGTAAATCAAAACATGCACAGGGAGAACACTTCTCACAGAAGAACCCAGTCCAGATTCACATCAGATGTGATGATGCTAAGCACCGCACCACGAGCAGCTCTTACAAATTTTCACTGACATTTTCATCAGAGCAAATGTTTTGATGCAAAAGATGCTTGACTGTTTTATGTAGTGAGTCCCACAGAACTTGAAACGATTTATTATGTCATTATCTATTGAAAAAATAGTTTTAATCATAATAAAAAAAAACAGTGTTCCACTAAATAAATACAGAAATAAAAATTCTAAAGACATTTCAGCAAAATAACTTCCATGTCTGTACTGAACTGATGTCGACCATCACTTTTAGAGGTGCTTAAGGTGTAGTTTAAGGACATGAAAGTAGGGGGGCAGCTGGGGGAACAAGGCTCTACAACAGGGGGGACCATTTGTAGTTCCAGACCTGCTTCATCGCGGCTCAACCTTGACCTGCATCTAAACTACAGCTGGTAAAAGCAATTACCGGTAATTAAATGATGAGGCCATGAAGGGAGTTTTATTTAAAGCAAACAAATTAATTCTAAATTGAGACATGAAATTTTATTGTTAGAGAAAGCCACCTGAAAGCTGGCAGCAGCCCATAATTTTATTCAAAGGAAGGAGCAACCATTGACAAGATGGAGGCAGTATAGTCCAGGTTTGTGTGATCAATACCTGCCTGGTGCTGCAGCTATGGAGAAAAGATGGAGACGGTGGATGAATATGTCATTCATGTGTGATGGTGCTGCAGCTCGTTACAGTGGAGAAGATCCCACTTCTACAGAATAACTCCAGATTCCAACCAGAGAGTTTGCGTGTTTTGCACCAGCGATCCATTTACATGAGTCATTATTATCAGCTCATGATGAAAGCGATGAAGGCGTACATGTCTCTATATCATAAATCTTGCTGTAAATCATGGTGACTTTTTGTTTTTCTCAGGCCACCCTGCTGGAGCCCATATATTACATCTACTCCATTTATTCATGACTCTGTGGCCCCAGACATATGCCATGTCACCCTGAGAGATGGAGGAAAGAAGTCATTTAAATCAACATGCACAGCTAAAGAAAAATAAGGTGCTCTCATGCTGCTCTGGGTCTCTCGAAAAACCAGGGAATATGATTGTAAGGATAGATATCAGGGGAAATAAATCAAAGCCATCCCTGCTGCTGTCCCACTGTTTGACGGTTTATTATTTACAAAGACGGGTCTTTGTGTGTTTGTTGTTCATCGTTTCATTCGAACAGGCATCCTACAACATTGGAAACTTGATTCTACAGAATCCAAATAAGAAAAGGTTTTAATACAGGAAATGTTTTAAAAAGAATCAATTTTTGTTTTCTTGTCATTTTTAAGAGAACAGAAAGCGGAACTAAACCGGAAGCACGTGCCAGTGACGTAACTCTCCAGAAAACAAAAACAAATCATCTTGCGACATCGTTGTTATTCTTTTCTGGACGTCCTGATTGTAAAGATATCCTAAATACATCCTCCTTGGCGTTTTGACTCCGTCTTCATGGTGAGACTTTGTGTTTCTACGCGGATTTTGACTATTTTGACGTTTGTTCGATGTTTGTTGTCCTAACAGAAGCTAATGTTAGCTAACCGCTGCTAACCTGACAGCAGCTCAGACAGCCAGCTGAAACACTACGTTTGTGTTACTGAGTGTCTCTCTCTCTCTCTGTGTGTGTGTGTGTGTGTGTGTGTGTGTGTGTGTGTGTGTGTGTGTCCTCCTTCCCGGGTTGTCCTCTGGTTCTCTCTGAAGCTGTAGTTTGTTGAGAACAGCTCGGTACCAGAGGGTTAGCAGCCATGGCTCAGCACAGAGGAGTCAACAGCCTGCAGTTCAACCAGGACCAGAGTAAGTTTCTGACCTGATTTACTGAATTAGCAGCGATCGTTTCATATATTTAAATACAAAAATATAAGTGTGTCCAAAAGCACTTGGCTGGACCCTCTTTTCCACTCAGAACGTTCTCAGTGTCATAAATTCAAGGTGTTGGAAACATCCCTCGGAGGTTCTGGTCCATACTGACATGATAGCATCATTCTGCTGCTGCAGATGTAGCAGCTGTACATCCAGGATGTAAATCTCCACCATATTTTAAAGGTTCTGGACTACATTGAGAGCTGATGAATGTGGTGATCACCTTAGTCCAGAGCTTTTATGACATGGTGCATTATCCTGTTGGAAGTAGCCATCAGAAGATGGGTCCACTGTGGCCGTAAAGGGATGGACAAGGTCAGCAACAATACTGTGGCATTTAAGCCAGGCTGGCTGGTATTAAGAGGTCCAAATTCCCCACACCATTACACCAGCAGCAGCAGCCTGAGCCATTGATACAACAAGTCAAGATGGATCCATGCTTTCATGTTGGTGACACCAAATTCTGACCCGAACATCTGAATGTTGCAGCTGAAATCCAGACTCATCAGACCAGGAAACATTTTCCAATCTCTTATGGTCCAGTTCTGGTGATCCTGTGTGAATTACAGCCTCAGTTTCCTGCTCTTAGCTGACAGGAGTGACACCTGGTGTGGTCTTCTGCAGCTGGAGTCCATCTGCTTCAAGGTCAAATGAATTGTATGTGACTTTGGTTGTAACAAGTGGTCATTTAAACCACCGTTGCGTTTTTATCTTCTAGAACAAGTCATCCAAATGTCCTCTCAAAGAAAAGCCCAAGTCTAGTCCACAGTTGATGCCAAAGCTGTTTCAAATGAGCCACCGCCATCTTAGTTGTTCTGCTTCATAGCATCATCCCACCCACCAAACCATCAGAGCGCTGTGATTGGCACGCCACCAGACTGGTCAGGGCTGCAGAAGTTCCAGTGAAGCGTGGCTAGACCGGCATGCAGAGCATAATCATTCTACTCCTGCTACTGTCTGTCTAGATTTGTAGGCTAACGCTAGAGTGGATTAATTATCAAGTATCGCTTTAAACTAATTATGTAATTGTTACTGACTGTTAAACCAAACCAACCTATTCAATGTAGAGTTCCACATGGTTTTTACTATAAAGAAACATTTTAGCTTTATTTTTATGTGAATCTTTGCAGTTTTGTTTGTAAAAAGAATGAAGCTCATCATGACAGCTAAAATTCAAGACAACCAAACTAACCAAATGTCCTCCTGCTCCTCCTCATCAGGCTGTTTCTGCTGTGCAATGGAGACGGGCGTCAGGATTTACAACGTGGAGCCGCTGATGGAGAAGGGCCACCTGGGTGAGTCTCTATACTAACATCAGAGGCTTTCATGCTTCATTTGTTTGTCCAGAGGAGGTGGCTATTCACACATTTTATTTGTGTTTTTGAACATCTGGTATTGTAAAATGTTTTATTAGTTTATTTTTTAATTTGTTGCATATAAATAACCAGTCAGATGTTTTGCAACATTTAATAACCCAGTAGGTTTTTTTTACCTGTCTGAATGGTTTGACTGTGTTTGCAGACCACGAGCAGGTGGGCAGTGTGGCTCTGTGCGCCATGCTGCACCGCTCCAACCTGCTGGCAGTAGTCGGAGGGGGCGTCAACCCCAAGTTCTCTGAAATATCCGGTGTGTGCTACCATAACTTCTTCTTAAATGTTTTCTTGAAGTCCTATAGAGTTGTTTGTTTTTTTATCCTCTGTGTTGTTTTTTCCTAAAAGTGACTTGAGTCATTATTAAAACAAAACTGTTCTGCCTGTTTCAGTTCTGGTCTGGGACGATGCTCGAGAATCTCGAGACTCCAAAGACAAGCTGGTGCTGGAGTTCACCTTCACCAAACCGGTTCTGGCTGTGCGCATGAGGCGTGATAAGTGAGTTTCCTCTCCACGCAGCATTTTTTCTGCTGCCTGATCTTGTGTAGTCATATTAAACGCAGTCCTCTCATGGTCACAATAACATCTGCTCTTGTAGGATCATCATTGTGTTGAAAAACAAGATCTACGTGTACAGTTTTCCAGACAACCCAGTGAAACTTTTTGAGTTTGACACCAGAGATAACCCTAAAGGTGACAACTCTGCTCCCCTTTTCTTGTATTTCATCACTTTGTGCTGCTTTTAACTGCACTGAACTCTTTTCTTTCAGGTCTGTGTGATTTGTGTCCCAGTCTAGAGAAACAGCTGTTGGTCTTTCCAGGCCATAAATGTGGCAGCCTGCAGCTGGTCGTAAGTCGCAAACACAACCCCTCTGCTCTTGGGTTAATGATAAACAAAAACACATTGTTCCTGTCTTTCAGGACCTGTCCAACACCAAGCCTGGCACATCATCTGCCCCTTTTACCATCAACGCCCATCAGAGCGAGATAGCCTGCGTGGCACTGAACCAGCCGGGCAGCGTTGCTGCTTCTGCTTCNATCTTGACTCATGACGGGGAAGGCTGTTGTTGGTTTAGCGTCCAGGAAACACCAGAGAACATCTCAACTAGTAGAAGCTAACCGTTAGCATTAGCAACTCCACCACACAGCAGAACTCCTCCAGGCTTGTGTTATTTGTGGAGATAAAACATCAACGTTGCAAAGCAGAGTCAGTGGTAGAGTCGTGTTGGTGTTAGCCAATCAGAGGAGAGATGTCTGAATTTCAGGAAATAAGACTCCAAATCCTGCCGTGTGAATTCTCCATGCTGAAAGGCGCACCAGAGCTTTTTTTCTCCACAGTATGACTTAAAAGGCATTCATTTCTACTAGAGACCACAGCAAATGTATTGAAATATGAGTGAAGGACCTCTTTAACCTGGATTTTACCTGCCTGCTGCTGTTTTTACCTGTGTGCAGGGGTTTTGCCACCAGAAATCACAACAACTCACGGAATTACTGTAGGTGTTGAAATATTTGTTTTTTAATTTGAATGCACAGAAGGGTATCTAAAACGTAAAACCCTTCAGCAGTAGCTATAACACAAAGAAACAGCATTGTATCAAAAAAGATTCCATGGTGATTTCATTAACCTGATATATTTCTATTTTCAGAGGCAGTGAACTTTCAAAACACAACAAAACATGCAAAAACATGAGAAACTATTTGTGAGCATTGATTAATTAACGTGCTAACCGAACTACATGATAACCTCAGTCCATATTTATATATATGAATGTGTGTGGTTTTTAGCAGTTTAGCAATTTTGTAACAAATATGACAGTTCATTTTATAACTCAATATCCTCCATCACATTTGATCAATTCTCATTCAACACAGCCAAAATGGCTAGAAAATAAATAAAACCAATAGCACAAAATGTCCCCAAGACCTCTTAATGGTTTAAAGAGAGGTTTAAAAGATAGTGAAGCAGCATGTAATCTCCTCTGGGGGAGTACAATCCCTGACAGAGAAGCACAGTCTCTCCTCTTCAGGCAGGATTTAAAGAAAAAGAGCCTTATCTGAAAATCTAAACTGTGGCTAGAAGCACTGGGTGTTAAATGGTCAGTGATATATTTTGGTTTAAGACCTGCTCAGACCTCAGAGGTCATCAATAAAATTTTAAAATCAATTCAAAAATGTACTGGAGGCCAGTGCAGGGAACTGGAGACAAGAGTAATGTCCTATCTTCTCCTGATTTTAGTGAGATTCTGGCATCTGCCGTTTAGATCAGCTGTTCTCCATGAACTCCATTCATCTGATGTGTCTATAAGCAGCAATAGTTCAAGCAGAGAGAAATGAAGGCAAGAATCTCAAGATTCACCTGGCTACCATTAAACTAATGTTAGAGGCTGCTGAGCTGCAGAAAACAGGACCGACTGACGGATTGAGTTATCCCAGTCAGCAGTTCTGTTCCATACCAGTTTTAGTTCTAAAGCACATTTACAAAACATCATGACAGCTGACCAAGGTGCTGCACAAGAAGAGAGGCAAACAAAAACTGCTAGGTACAGATATAAACATTGCACCAGAGAGAGAAACTTCAGATCACCCTACTGGTAAAACTCAGCTGTGGAGGATCACAGTGCAGAGAGACTAAACAGATCTCATGGTTTGTTTCAACCACTAAAAGTTTTAAATTTTGTTTATAAAGGGCTATCAAAGTTGACACATTATTATCGTGTTAGCTAAATGAACACCAACAAATATCATATTGCACATTAACGCATTTCTTTAAATTGTTTCTAAAGTCTGTTGCTCACTCTCTCTAAACCAGTGGTTCTCGGAGGGCCGGTATCCAGCATGTTTTAGTGGTTTCTCTGCTCAAACACACTTGGTTCAGGGGTTGAATCACCTGTTCAGCAGCTCATCAGGCTCTGCAGAAGCCTGTTAATCACCTGCTGATTGAAATCAGGTGTGTTGAAGCAGAGTTAAAACTAAAACATGCTGGATTCCGGTGCTCCAGGAGCAGGATTGAGGGAAAACCCGTGAACACACATTCTGAGCGTGCAAACACAGAGCAAGTCAGTGTGATACGAGGGAGTAGGTTATAAACTCGTGAGTGAAAAGACGGCCTTTCTGCTCTGTGAGGGAGGAAAATCGTATTTGCTTGAGTGACTGTCCACCAAACCACTAACGTAGCTGTGATAGCGAGCACACGGCTCTCTCTTCCTGTATCATGTCATGGTACTTTTATAATATGTAATTAATTTGTGATTAATCATGATTAATTGTGAGTTAACTATGAAACTCATAACAATAATCGCGATTCAAATTTTTGGTCGATTGGCGGCTCTAGTGTTAAACAACAGTTTGCTCTTGTGTATTGGTTCTGAGTTTATGTTTTTTTTGGACTAGCCTACTGTATGCAAGTAGTTAATTATTTTTACAGCAACACATCTTCAAATCCAACCTCAACTTTACAAATCTCCATCTCCTTCTTCCAGATTCCACTGATGTACTAAAATTTCAGGAAATTGTAAATTAGTCTTTAAACAGTTCAAAGATTATCCCTGCCTTTTTCTGAATTTGAGTTGCAGTTCAGAGTTTGTGAATCCTCTCAGTGATTGCACACTAATAGCAGACACTGCAGAGGCGACTACATGCTTGTATGACAGCAGTAAGCTGCAAGCACAGCACCTGTGTCCACATCCCAAGCTGACTTTGCATAAAACACAGAAAACTCATTCAGGATGCAAACATCTGTTTGTTTTGTTTTCTTTTCTTTGAACCCTCTTGCCACCATGACCAGTGAGACATCACCCATATGAAAAACTGCTTCTGTGGATCAGGCTTAATGTGATTTTTTTGTGTGTGTTGTATAAAAGACCTTATCTACCCAGACCTTTTCCCTCTGCTCAGAGTGCCGGCTAATAAAGAAGGCGATAAAAAGCTGACTTCAGCAGGAATACAGCATGTGTATGTAACCTGTTTCATCTATCCAATAGTCTGAATTTGTCCCTTTCGATTTGTCAAATGCACATCCTCCTGCAGAGTCATGTGACTTGGAGCCACTATGGCTCAGGTAGCTCCGCTGGCTGAATCCTGCTGATTACGACTGCTGCTACTTTAAATGACCTTAGTGAACAGAAATTCCCAGAGGGAGTCACATAAAGTTTGCCATTAAATATTTGCCATTAACTCCTCTGCAGCAGAGGTTTAAAGGGGCTGCATATAAAACAGTGATATCATATTCGGTCCTTTGGTAGCTGCTGCTGAATCATTAATGCTAGGGTGTAGTGGGTCAGCAGAGGGTCTGCTCATGTGTGACTGCAGTCACTGAACCTTTTGAATACTGCATGCCCATGCCCTCATTTATTCAGATGGGTCATCATATTAGCTCTCTGTTTATCTTCACAGCAGGACGTGCATGCAGACAGAGCTGTGAAGACTCCTCACAGACAGATGATTTCCTGGATTTAATTTGGCAGTTAAACTTCCTATTGTGAGGGAAACTTTATAGAGTACTTTGTTTCTTTGTATTGAAGCTTTAAATCAGCATTAAAATGCATTATGTCATCTGCTGCTTTCATCTTCCTCGTCTCATAAAGAAGAGAAGGAAGATGCAGTACTGTGAGGACAATGAAAATGTTGTGGCAGAAGGATGAGGGAGAATCTGTTGGTGAGACTTTGCAGCCAAGTTCCATAAATGATGTTTATTAATTATAGTAATAATATCAGAAGGCCATTGATGCATGGGTATCATTTAGAAGATAGACACAGTGTTCCTGTTTGGATTTTATGTCCATTTATCTTAAGCATTTTCTTCATTTTATTTTTAGTTATTTTCCGAGGCGTCTTCATGAAAAGCTAAAAGAACCTCTGTTCATCCAACACCTCTGTTGCTTTTCAATAATTAAACCAAGGTGACTGGAGAATCCTTTCATTTTCAAACAGAAGTAAAAGCAGGGGGCGTGGTCCGTGACATTTAGGTGACATCATGACTTGAGTGATTCATAACTCTAAAAACTGCCAGCTGGATTTCTTGACACATCATACAGACCCGTGACAAAGTTCAAGGTGTAGGGTAAATGTGTGTTCAGTGTTAGTGTGCCTTTGAATAAGGGTGTTGTTTTGATCAGATACAAAAGGCCTGTTTCATCCTGGCAGATATTTAGATTTGAGAAAGTAATAAAGGTACAAATTTAAGTACTAAGCAGCACTTGTTACATCTCTGAGAGACTTCCAGCTTTGAGCAGGTCTGTGCGGGTCAGTCATCGTTGCCTAATGAAACAAGCTTGCAGCAATACTGGAGTGCTGTTTCTCCATCAGGTAAAACCATAATCACAATTATTACACAAGAAAAACAACACAATGTTTTAATAATGATGGGGCGGCGGTAGCAGAAGAGGTAAGCACTCGCTCCGTAACCAGAGGGTTGCAGGTTTGAGCCCTGTCTGTCACAGTCGTTGTGTCCTTGGGCAAGACACTTTACTCTCCTTGCCTGCTGGTGGTGGTCGGAGGGACCGGTGGCGTCCTTGTACGGCAGCCTTTGCTCTGTCAGTGCACCCCAGGGCAGCTGTGGTTACACTGTAGCTCATCATCACCATCAGTATGTCAGTGTGTGTGTGGATGAATGACTGTTTGTGCAGTAAAGTGCCTTGGGGGGCTTGTAGGATCCTAGAAGATGCTACATCAAATACAGCTCATTTCCCATTTAATGTTATATCCATTTTATTCAGTAGTGTCCAAAGATTATGGGTAAAAATGATCAAGTTAAAAGGACTCTCAAGCCACAAAAATTTTCATTTTTCAAACACAAAATAAAAAAAAATTATTCTTTTACCTGCTCAAAAACTCATTACAAATACCATATTTTACTGAAAATACAAATTATTATTTTTTCTTTTTTACGAAATGATTCCATAAGTCTTAGTGGAAATTTGACAGACATCGTTTTGCCTTAAAGATGTGGTTTCATTTGTTTAATTAATACATTTGCAGTGGTCTCTAGTAGGAATGAATGCCTTGTACGTCCTACTCTGGGGAAACAAGCTGCATCATTTTCAGGAACCAGTGTGAGCCACATCAGAGCTGAGCTTCAGACGACAGGATTTGAAGGCTTATTTCCAGATATTTGGACGTCTTGCCTCGGATTGGTTAAAAGCAACCAGGGAGGACCTGTCCTTTAAATCTGTACCAGTTTCATTAAGGATCTACCACTGACTCCATTTGCTTTGTTGCGTTGATGTTTTATCTCCACAAATAACACAATCCTGAAGGAGTTCTGCTGTGTGGTGGAGTTGCTAATGCTAACGATTAGCTTCTACTAGCCGAGATGTTCTCTGCTGTTAAAAATAACAGCCTTTCCCGTTGTGAGTCAAGATGGGTGAGTCCATGAATGTTCAGTGACAGTGTGACGTAGATCTGTCAGGATTTTCAAATCCTAGAGTTTCACCGTCTATTTTCTATCAGAAGCTAAAGCAGGAGATAGGTGAAGCCTGGATGTTGAACTTAAAGTGACCAATCATTTTCAAAAATAAAAAGTAAAAATGGTTTCTCAGTCTACCACACCTTTAAAAAAGTATGAATTAGTTGGGTCAGTTGTTTTTTGGTTTCTTGGGCTTGAAGATAACTTTTAGTCTGTTTTAGTTGGTAGAGTTTATTACATTCTTCTGGAGTGGAGGAGTGCTGGAGGACAGATGTGATGCAGGTGTTTGCTTTGCAGGTAATGTCCATCTGGTCAAGCAACTAGCATGCCTATTTAAGGGTCTAAATGACCTTTTAAGGACCCTAGAGCGAAGAAAATGAGGGGATCCTACTTTTGGTTTGGCTGAAGTCTAAAGGTGACCTTGCTGAAGTCTTCCTCCCCACCAACTTTATGGTCACTAAACACCTCCACCCCCACCCCACCCCCACACACACCATGCACACTCCGATTTACTGAAGGAAATGAAAAATGAGCTGCAGCTCTTCCTGCAGTTGTTTTAAAAGAAATATTAGCTTGGGTTCAGGTCAACCATAACACACTGCTAAAGTGTGTTTTAATCAAAGACTTTAGTCTTAAATCTTCCTGTATTCTTTCTTTTTTTTTTTTAACCACAATCACATTCTGACGTATGATTTGTTGGGGCAGGATGAGAAGCTGAGATAGAAACTTTAAGTGTGTGTCACGAAAAGAATCCTGAGAAATTATTAACGTCATAAAACCATTCATTTTAAAACAATTCATCAATCAACAAATTATTCAGCAGAAAACATGTTAACCCCACACACTCAAAACTAGGTGAGGGGATCATTCAGGTGATTTAAACCTCAGGGTCCTGTGTGAGTCCCTCTTTTTAGGTCCACTTAACTGCCTGGACTAGCTAAACAAAAAGGAACTCAAGTAATATTCCTCCTGGAATGCCAATAATACATTGTTGTGCCTGATTTTTGAAATAAAACTAAAGAAAAATGCAAAATTGCACAAAGAGCAGGGCCTTATGTTGAGTCAACAATGACACAGTTGAAGAGGAAAAGTCTGAAAGGTGAAAATGACGTTCCTAAGAATGGGATACAAATAAAACTAGATAAATTGCATTTCTTGCAGAAATGCGTTTGAATGCTTTATTGATGAAAATTATATCTGAAGCTGCTGAATAGATGCATTGAAGTTGAAATTAAGTTTAGTTGTCAAAATGAGCTGAATGTATTTGAAGAATAAAAAGAAACAACTAACAAGTTTAATAAAATGCAAAAAGTAGATGAAGAATGAAGAAAAAAATCTCAAACAGCAGAAAACTGAAATCTCTGAACAGAGTTTAAAAAGCTGGACAGCTGAAAAGTTTAAACAGTTGGTATTTGAGTAGGAATAGTTTAATTTTCACAATTAGCTGAACTGTGAATTTAGCAGCATCTGCTGAATTCTGAAACTGATAACTGAACATGCCTAAGAACTGAAGTGAAGTTGAAAATGAGTTCAATTGTAAAAGTTAGCAGAATGAGATCAAAACAAAACAGTTAGAAAGAGCAGAAATTGAACTTTGAAGTTTCAAAATTCTGTCAGCCAATCAGAGAACAGGGATAGTGGACGGCTGGTTTCCTGAGACCAAGCCGATCGATTTGATGTATAATATGTCTGGGTGTGTATTTCTGTTAACCAAGAAGAAGCTTGAACTCTCTCAGCCAATCAGAGAGCAGGGATGGGCTGGGGGGGGGCACTGGGTTCATGAGTCCAAGCTCAATTTGATGTATAATATGTGTGGGTGCATATGTCTGTATAGCTAGAAAAAAATTGAAAACTCACAGCCAATCAGAGACGGGGGAAGGGTAGAGGGAGAGATAGAGGGAGAGAGACAATATTGATTCTGACTTTGGTTTTGGTCAGTGTTCTGGGCCTGGTTCTAATCTAGCCCTGGTTCTGATCCATATGCTGGTTCTGGTCTGGACCTAGTTCTGGTGTTGGTTCTGATCCTGGTTCTGGTCTTAAATCAGATGCTGGCTCTGATACTGGTTTGCTGAAACAAGTAGACAGACTGATAGAGAAGCCACAAGGCTCCAGTAGGATTGTACTTAAAATAGCTTTTCTGTATATCAGCTGTCAGACAGTCTAAATAGCGGGAAACGTCTGAACCAATCAGAAAGCTCCATTATCACACCACTGCTCTGCTGCTGTTAGATGCAGCAGGCAGGCCCCTTAATGAGGAAGGCTTTGGATCTGTGCTTCAGATGTCAGATCAGAGGCCTCGAACTTCTCATCACCATTCGAAAAGTATTGTAGGAGATATGACGAGAACATTTTAGCAGTCTGACAGCGACAGAAGCACAAAATCTCTGGATCATTTGCATGGGCGCCAATGGGAAAAAATCTGGCTCACTCCTCCTTCTGAGCCTCATAGCGCAAAAACCGTGGCAGCTACAGCAAAATCGAAGACCTCCGATCGAAGCAAAAGGGCTGCTGTTACCTTGATCCTCAGTTACTCAACTTCTAAACTCAGACTCAGTCTCAAACTCTTTTTCCTGCCCTTGGCGAGAGCGGACACTTTGCTCTTTTCTCTTCCCCTCCTCCTACCCTGCCTTCGCCTGCTCTTTGTCTTGTAGTCTATCTAGAGCACCTCTCTGCATTTTCCTCTGAATTTCTTTAACCATGGATCTGGTCAGCTGGTTTCTGAATGCCACCGGTAAAATTGTTTTCAATGTTAAGAATGGAGAACCTCCTTCCTTGCCCTGACGGAACGCACCCAGTAGGATATATTATGGATTCCTGGAACGAGTGGAAGATTATGTGTCTGTCGCTGCTGTCTATTGAGGATGTAGAAAATACTTACAGTATGTAATTGGATTCATGATAACCGGGTTTCTGCTGTTTGAAGCGTGCGGGTTCCTGGTGTATCGCAAGATTCAGAAGCTGTCATGAGCAATTGGAAAATTTCCTGGCTTCTATGAAGGGATGTGTCGGGCTGTCAGCACTCTCACACTGAACAAACATAACTGGAAGCTGGATGCTCCGATCAGCAAACTGGCTTTGCTTTCTGAAGTCATCCATGAAATGGATCAGAGCTTGGAGAAGTTTTCAGCTCAGCTTGATAGAAATTGACCCTATTTTGGCTGTTTGGAATTGTACCAGAGATCGCTGAGAGACTGGAAGGCAGACACAACGACCTTTCACCTGAAACAAAGCAACTGTTATCTGAATTTGGCACCCCCATATTGGCCTTGCAAGGTCGCTCATCCAAAACTCCCCTGATGTTTCTCAGACAGATGCTTTAAGGTTATCGTAATAGTTTTACTGTTCTGGTTGCCCTTACCCCTATGGTCACCTTCTACTTTCAGTTTTCTAGTTTTAGTATCCCTTTTTCTTTGACAATTTGGTTTCCAATATATTAGTCCTACTCTGTCACTGTTTGTAGCTTCCCCCCCCCCACACACACACACAGACACACACACACACACACCCACACTGGTCACCATACACTTTTAGTTTTCTACATTTGGTATTCCATGTTTTCTTGAAATTTTGTTATTCGTTGTATCAGTTGTATTGTTTGTATTTGTCTGTGATATCTATCTGGGAAGGTGCTATAAATAAACTTCATATTCTTCTATTTTCCAGATGTTACTATTTCACAGATTCTGTGGAAGTGATGGGACCTACCATGACCTGAACAACTGAGAACCTTCACCAGCGCTCAAGTACAAGGGTGTATCAATTAAAAATTCTGTGATAAACATTAAAACATTTTATTACTTATATGTTTTGTCAGGTGTCAAATTACCCAAAGAGAACTAAACCTGTGTGTGTGTGTGTGTGTGTGTGTGTGTGTGTGTGTGTGTGTGTGTGTGTGTGTGTGTGTGTGTGTGTGTGTGTGTGTGTGTGTGTGTGTGTGTGTAGCCATTGTTAAAGAGGTCATCACCTCCTTTTCCTGGATGTGCAGCTTATCTCTCTGTAATCTTGTTCATCCTTGCCAAGTGAAAATGGAGCCATGAGAACGACAGATCAATATCTATGTTTGCCCAAAGAGGAGGATTAGTGTTGGATGAGGAGCTGCTTTAAAAAAACATCTTGTTTAGCTGTTAATGGGACATGAAGTGACAGCAAATGTCTGCACACTTGAGTGTTTTTGTGCATTTTTATAACATGAACATTTACGTGTTTAACAAGATTTGAAACATTGTGAACCAATGCTTGGGCGGGCCTTCAAGTAGCATGATCTCTGAGAATTATGAAAAAAGAAGTCCTCTTCCCTTCTCTGTGTTAAATGAGATCATGTTTATTATTCAGAAGCTGCCTTTTGCTGGTCGATATTCTTACAACCACAATGATCACCACATGATCACATGAACACTTATTTAACCACCCACATCTGGTTGTGCTCTTACTAATCCCTAATCTTCATCTTTGAACACAAAAGCTCTATTATGTCTTAATGCAAAGACACTGGCTGCTTTTGTGTCACCTGGAATAGGTAATAAATCATTCAGAATCCTATTTAAAACAATCAAACCTCCCATATTTCCCAAAAAGTATTTGGCATCTTACAAATATCTTCAAATCACCTTGTGTCTCAGATTATTTTGTGATTTTTAAACTTTTTTGAGTCTTGTTTTTTCATTGGCATTACAAAAAGAGTCCATCCTTAATTATCTATGTACACATTTTACAAGTTGTACTTTTCTGTCTGTTGGATATATATTGGAGGAATTTAACAAAACAAGAATAACTTTGGCTGTGGATCAAGCTGTGTACATGTACTTGAGAGAATAAATATTGCCTTGAATGTATGCTGTAATATATATTTGTTTTTTTGACACTTTGAACCTGCAGTGTCTAAAGCTGCAAATCCATTATCTGCTCAGCACAGCTTGACTTGATTCAACTCAACTCTACACGGTTTGGGTGGTTTTCCTTTACAAGTGGCTGTAGCGGGTGGGCCCGTTATACCCGTGAGGTAATCTGTTCTCAACAAAACAGTAACACGAGGTGATTTATATGTGACACAAAAACACAACATAACAGTAGCTGACATGGCTGCGATATTGAACATTCTGCTCAGTTTTCTGGCTTTTTGTCAGACTTTGAACCGAGGAACAGCTGCAGGCAGCGAGACAGCAGGCAGAAAGCTCTGGAGCAACCAGTGACTCCACCTCCGAGTTAATCAGTGACCAACAGCTGATGTCATGTTTTCATCTCGGCTCCGTGTGCTTGGAACCACATCAAAGCAGGTGCTGAAAAAGGGGCGGCAACCTGGTACCTGTTACTGATGGATTTGCTGTCCAACCGAACCAAATTGATTTGACTCTCAGTGCTGCTGTGTTGACTACCTTTTACAGGTGTGTGGTGTGCTGACAGTGTCTAGATCTGCTAAAAATCTGACCAACAGCAGCTTCCTTTCTCTAGAGAAAATTCACACTATAAGATGCAAAACCAGAAGAAAAAACACACCTTGAGTCCGTGAACTACTCCTCCTCTTTCCTTCTTGCAGAAGCTTGAGCAGACAAGTCCAGACAATAAGGCTGAGAAACTGTTGCTTTGCCTGGGCTTACAGCAGCGTGTTTCATTTATCTTGATTTTAGTTGTTCATTAACGACTTTGGGGTATTTTTTAATCCTGCTGTGGATTTTTCCTGAATTGACTCTTAAAACCCCATGGCACATAGGAACACCTCAGAAAATGTAGTATCAGACTGCAGGAGAAGGTTACACAACTACTTCAACATCGAAAGTAAACAGTCAGTAGATCACTGCACCAAGCACTATTTTTATAATATCTGTACTGTTTCCAGTACTCTGAACTCACCTGCATAACAGGTCACCAAACCGCTTCCTGTTTTCAAAGTTGCCTCATCCGTTTCTGCAGTGGCCCACTCACATACACACACTGCTCAGCTGTATTGTCAGGGATGTGACTCATGTTCTTACACAACGCGAAGCCCTACAGAATCAGTAATGTGTCGACGTGGATGAAAAGAAACCATGTTTCTGTCTGTGTGAGTGCCTTGTTCCCAACTGCTGGGCCGAAGCAGACCTCCGATGGAGCAGATGGGGCTGCAGAGGACGAGTGGGAGGACGCTGCATTGTTTTCAGTTTGTCAGTCTGTGTGAGTCAGCCGTCCCTGTCATGCAACGGTTAAAGAGGAGCTTTGTGTTTTTCCCCTGCGCTGAGGCGACATTCTGAAGGTGATTAACACCGATTAATGCTCCAGGGAGAGATGAGTGGCATCACACATCTCTGTGGCGGAGGGCAGCTGTTTAACCAGCTGGCCTGTTTTTGAAGCACTAAAAACACACAACGGGCTGTAAAAATCTAAACACACACGCACGCACACACACACACACACACACACACACTGTGATTTGTTGGGATGATAAGGGCCTGGCGCCAGCTCCCAGCCGCTGCCAGTGGATATTAATCTGGGTGTCCATTTGGATGAGGTGTTCTTATTAATCCAAATCCCTTCAGTTTCCAACATTTATTATGTGCTCCAGATATCATGTGAGCACTAAAATCACATTAAAGAGGATCAGAGGGTTAATTGAGGGTGACATCATGTAGATGAAATAAGATCGTCTGCTGATATTTTACACTCCAGCGAAAGTCCTGCAGCTGCGGCCCTGAAAGTGTGCGCTGACAGCATCCTGATGTTGCTCAGAATGCCAAAGAGACATCATGTCATCCAACAAGTTATCGTTTTTACGCTCAGGTACTCTCAGTTGAAGAGTTTAAAATACTTTTATCATTCAGTTTTATCTTGATAAAATTCTCTGCATACTGTAAATATGAGCAAAATTCATGTCTAAAGGTTGAAATGTATTTTTGTAAATGAGTTGAGACAGATATTTGAGAAAAAACTGCTGTGATGATATTCTGTATACTTTGCTTCTCCAAAGAAGAAGAAGAATTATATGTTACACAATTACACTGATATTTAAGGGCAAAATTCTGGAGTAAATTTTATAAAATCGCTGTGATTTTTGTTCATTTCATTTTGTTTAATTTACTTGTAGGCCGTTTTAAATAGAAAAAAATAATAAATCCTGACATTTCAGAAAAATGCATGGCTGTCCAAATGTAATGCAAGATCTTCTAAAAATCCAAAGATTTCCAAATAAAATGCAGAATGTCCGAAAAGTCTGCACAATGAACAAAAGTTCACAGTGTCCAAATAAAAAGGAAGAATAAAAGAAATATTCAGGCTACACAAATGACATGCAAAGATAAAAAAAATTCCAAATTAAATGTAGGATGCTTAAAAAAATGCAAAATTTCCAAAAGAAATGAAAGATTTTCATGTAAAACTAAAGATTGTCCAATGGATAATTTGCAAATAACAATCTGGATGATAAAAAGATTTAAGTTTGAACTTGGATTTCCTTCAATTAGTTCATAAATCCATCTTATTTGGACATTGCAAATATGGGGAAGATTTATGGGATCATACTGTTAGAATTAATGTCCTAAAGTAAGTATATCATTACCATAAGTTAATAAGCATGTGGATCCTGGCGTTCCTTTGAAATGTGGATCTGAAGTTAAAGGTATTCATTTTTTAATTAGCCTCCAGCACTGAAGAGACCTTTAACACAGGAGACCGTCTCACTGTGTCTCAGAGTGTAGGAGGTGATATTCATCATCTCAGAAGCCAGGTGCTTTCCTTTTTCTCTAAAAAGATCAAAGTGAGTGGATATTTCTTAAGGAAATGTGTTTTTATACTTTTCTCATCACTAACCATTAGACATATTGATTTATCAACAGCTTCTTTCTCTCTGCTTGTTTTTTTTTTTGGGGGGGGGCTGTACCAAGACCTCTTGAAAATTGTGACTCTTCTTTACCTTTCCTTTTTGCAGAAACAGCAGTTTAACGTTTTTTCAGAGTTTGTAAGTCTGTCTTTATGCTGGACACTGCAGGGTGGTTGACCCAACTAATGGAGTTATTATATAAACATAATAGATACTCTGACACTAACTAAACCTGCTCAGGCAAGTTTAGGATTTCAGAGTTTACAAATTACATACAGGATTCATATTCTCCTGGTTTTGTCTCATTTGCTTTGAGACAGCAACACCCCAACACTGAAATAACTTTTGGGCTGCACTGTGGTGCAGACTGTCATTTTACATGAGGAATGTCACAGATTTTAATTTTGACTGAAGTCTTTCTGTGTGAGTTTGCATGTTTTCTACATGCACGTAGGGCTTTTCTGGAAATCCAGTCTTTTCCATGGAACCATGGCATCGGATTTGAAGGTGCTGATCCAGCTGCTTCACACTCAGCTGTGAACCTCACCAGCAGTGTTGAAGTTCAAACTTTGATGGAGCGAAGATTACCACATCATTTGCAAAAAGCAAGACAAGATCCTTGGGCTACCAAACTCAACATCATCCTCTTGATGGCTGCGCCTGGAAATTCTGTCCATAAAGGTAATGAACAAAGCCGATGATGAAGGGAAGTCACTCCAATGTCCCCTCTATCAGCAAGGATAAAGAGCTGGTCCATCATTCAACAGCCAGGATGAAACCCCTTTTGCTCCTTTTAAATTTGAGACTCAACAATTGACTTGACTTTCCTCTTCAGTACCTTGGAATAGTCCTTTCCAGAGAGGCTGAGGATTGAGATCCCCCTATAATTGGAAGATGCATACTGATGCACTGTTGGTGCATGCCTGACAAGGACATGGAACTCATTTCAGAGCTCGGGGGGCAGTTATGAAAAAGCATGACCCCCTCTTAGAGCCACACATAACCCTAGGGAGCACCAGCAGGTCAAGATGTTGTGAGTGTAGCTCACGGGAGGGAGTATTACAAACCAGGGGCCTCATTTATGATGCCTGCTTATGAAACAAGGTCTGAAAATTGCATAGTGACTTTCTACACAAACTTTGTGATTTATAAAGAAAAACTTGACAGAAAAATGTGCGCAAACTTTGGACTTAGCGTAAGCACATTTTGGAGATGGTGAGATAGTAAAATGTTTAATTTAGGACACATTTTCAGACTTTGAGATCCTCGTGCAAAAGGGTGGCTAGTCTGTTTGGTGCATTTCGTTATGGCCAAATGCCCATATCTTCCACAGAGGTCCAATAACAGAACACCACTCAGGTTCAGATCAGACGAGCCTCCCAATCAGACCCTTTGTGTTTTTTTTGTTTTGTTTTTTTATTTGTCTTGTGCTGAAAAATCCAGGATTGACAATTTTACAATGCAACTTTAAGATCGTTAGGAGCTCAGGCTCATATAGTGAACTAACAGATTTACTGAGTGGTTCAAGGGATTTTTCTGTTAAAGGCAATTTTGTCATTCTTTACTCGTTGCTGCATGCAGCCAAAATGAAATTGGTTTGTATTTTTCATCATTAGTCAGTAATGCAGTCTATCCAAGCAATTAAATCAGTTCCCAAGGGTTCAATCCTACCGAAAGAATTGGCAGCTAAACCTGTCAGATTATTTAAAGACAGAGGCGTGCAGTACGGTTTGTACTGGAACTGGTAAATGTTTGACTCTGAAATGACTCAGACTTTTCATTAGAAGTGTCAGTAATTTATCTCAGGCCAGCTGCAGAGTTTAACTCTCAGTGAGAGCCTTTGAAAGTACAGGAAAAGTTTCTTTTTTCTTCCAAGAATATTCTAATTATTTTTGATCAGCTGTTCGCATTATTTGTACGGTAAAGCAGAATGACATCATCAAGATCTTGCAAAATATTGTGAGAACAATAGTGCTGGTTTAAAACGTAGCAATTTATTTATTTGTTTGTATTTATTTATTTTTTTTAACTGGGGAAAGATAAAAAACTGGAAGAATTAATATTTTTATTGGAATGTAAAAAAGAATAATGGAAAGGAAAAACAGCTGTTCTAGACGATGTCTGTGCGATGGCAGTATTTCATATTTGTCTCATTCCCACTCAGATAGCTTTTTAAAGAGCTGGCTCAGACCTTTTGAAGTGGGTTTCTGTGGAAAGGACATGAACAGTTTCAAAAAGATTTTTCAATTACCTTAGTTAAGAGAAATAAAGATTATTTCTGGTTGGACAAACAAGCTTAGAGCTAGTCACCATAGTTCAGTGGTTCTCAATTAGTGGGGCGCACCCCCCCAGTCGCACCCGGCCCCCCACCCCCCACCCCGCTCAGAGCCTCCCCCACGGAGAATACAAGACAAATTCCACAATACATGCCACACTCTGGGTTGGGCGATATGTATAATTTTTCCAACCTCCAATGTCAGTCCAATAAATGAGGATGGGCGATATATTCAGGCATTTGACCCTTTGAGCAATGTTAATCATGCACTGACTGGTTTGTGAACACAGAAGAATTCCAAACATGAATTTTATTTAATGGAAAGGCAGTGCATGTAGATGGAAGAGAAATGTATTCTTCTTATTGTTTAATTTTATATTTGTTGTTTAGTGACATATAAACGGCCCGTATCAAACACGGCTATGTTAAAAAGAAGCCTCATCTTTGTTTCCCTGCAGTGCAGCAGAAAGGGGGGCGTGGAAAAATGTATGTATCCTGGGGGGGGCTTCACCGAAAGTAATTGAGAACCACTGCCATAGTTTGTCAAAAGGTGTCGAAAAACAATTAAGATGTCAAAATTTGAATAGCAGTTTATTCAATTGGCAATTTGCAATCTTAACATTTACGTAAATTGTTCATTGTTGAAAGAATTATTATAAAATTCCAGCAAGGAGGGCAACAGTAGCAAGCTTCAAAGCTAATTTCTGCTGCAAACAACCTCAGAATTCTGTATGAATAACCAAATACTGTAACATGAAATACAGTATGTGGTTTTGTAGCTAGCACCAATCAGCGTTCAGCTTGTTTGTTTGGTCAGAAATAAACTCTTTTTCCAAATAGTTGTTCAAAAAACTTGCTGTAACATACCTTTTTCACCAAAACCCAGCTTAAAACAAAATCTTAATTCATGTTTTTAAGGTAACATTAAAGGATATTTTTTTACTGCATTAAATTTGTTAAAAGTACAAATGGACTTAACATTTTTTGGTCATTTCAGTGAGACTGGCAGCTCGTTGTTCATCCAGTTGTCCTGTTTACTGAATAAAAATTGCTGTTAAGGGTCTGGAGAAATTTACAGTAAAAACCCCTGTATGCCTACTCATTACATCTGAGTAGGGAAGACTGAGCACTCTCCATCTCCATCTGATTCCAGTCAGTATGGTATGGGGCTTTTATTGTCTGGGAGTCTTTTTATTTGCACAGTAGCAAAGATGACAAAATATGTAGGGGAGCTCAAACAGCAGTTCATTAAATTTTCTGACACCACCTAATAGGGCAGCAATGATATAATGGAAGTGAGCAACCTGCAGTTCAACATAAAGGCCTCATCAATGCCAGATGATCTCCTCCACTGTCAGTCAGCTGAGGAAAACGGGCTAAAAGGTTAAAAGTGAGCTAACTCATTAAAACTGTGAGGAGAAAGAAAGATTTCAGCAGGTTTAGAACTCAGTTATCTATCACAAATGGGTCACACACTCACACACACGCAGCTTTTCCAGTGAAGTATGGTTTATATTGTGTGGCTCATTACAGGCCTCGCGCATTCTATACNGCTAACAGCAGTGTTTCCCCTAGAAATGTTCACAGCCGCGATGTTTGTTGACTAAGGGGGGTGTAGGATAGCGCCACCTCGTTGCGCGGGGGGAGGGGGTGCGCGCGCATCGTCTCCGCGGGGGGGTGCGCGCGCATCGTCTTGTCGGGGGATGGGGAGGGGGGGCTACGTGTGGCATTATGCATTAAGACTGAACACTCATTAAAAAATGTTTTTTACCTGCTTGAGTAGTTATATGCTTTGTGTGGGTTAGGCTACAGAGACTGGAAATAAATCAATCTCATGCTTTTTTATAAAAAAACAAACCAGATGGCTGGAGTGAACGCTGGAGTTGTTGCCTTTTTGAGTGGGCCACCGTAGCTGCAATACTTACTCGAAACTGCATGGCGCTAAAGAGTCGCAGTTTTTACCATGATTTCTATGAATATCACTGATAGGGCCTTTAAAAAGTGGGCTCCTTCCTGCCCTGACAGAATGCACCCGGTAGGATACATGATGGATTCCTGGAACGAGTGGAAGATCATGTGTCTGTTGCTGCTGTCCGTTTGAGGATGTAGAAGATAAAATTGGATTCATGAAAACCAGAATTGTCCTGTTTGGAGCGAGCATGTTCCTGGTGTATTACAAGATTCAGAAGCTGTCGGGAGCAATTGGCAAGCTGCCCGTATGAAGGGATGTGTCAGGCTGTGAGCACACAGACTCTTGTGTTGAACAAGTATGAAGCTGGATCAGCAAACTGGCTTTGATTTCCGAACTCGTCCGCGAAATGGATCAGAACATGGACAAGCTTACAGCTTGGCTTGGTATAAGCTGACCCTATATTTGGCTGTTTGGAAATTACCAGAGATCACTGCGAGACTGAGGCAGACTACGGAAGCCCTGAAAGGCAACGGAAAAAATATTTTTTTTCTTAAGTCTTTTTTATTTTTTATTTTTTACTAAGCCCAGAAAGGCAAAATGAAAAAAAAAATTTTTTTTCTTGTGGAATTTTTCTAAGTCTTTTTATTTTTTATTTTTTACTAAGCCCAGAAAGGCAAAATGAAAAAAAAATTTTTTTTCTTGTGGCATTTTTCTAAGTTTTTTTATTTTTTTTTTTTCTCAGCCCCGA
>SSNS01000190.1:669632-695861 GCA_006937985.1 Aphyosemion australe
CCCACCGGCACGTCTTCCAGGATGAAAGCAGAGTCTGGGGGTTTTGGGTTGGGCTCTCCAATCTCTGGAGCAGAGGTCACTGAGGTGGTCAAAAAACTCCTCGGTGGCAAGGCTCCGGGGGTGGATGAGNACCAGTGTCAGAGCTTGGTCCGCATTGCCGGCAGTAAGTCGGGCTTGTTTCCGGTGAGAGTTGGACTCCGCCAAGGCTGCCCTTTGTCACCGATTCTGTTCATAACTTTTATGGACAGAATTTCTAGGTGCAGCCAAGGTGGTGAGGGGATCCGTTTTGGTGACCTAAGGATCAGGTCTCTGCTTTTTGCAGATGATGTGGTCCTGTTGGCTTCATCAGAACGTGATCTCCGGCTTTCGCTGGAGCAGTTCGCAGCCGGGTGTGAAGCAGCTGGGATGAAAATCAGCTCCTCTAAATCCGAGACCATGGTCTTGAGTCGGAAAAGGGTAGAATGCCTTCTCCAGGTCAGGGACGAGGTCCTGCCCCAAGTGGAGGAGTTCAAGTATCTCGGGGTCTTGTTCACGAGTGAGGGAAGGGTGGAGCGTGAGATCGACAGGCGGATTGGTGCTGCGTCTGCAGTGATGCGGGCGTTGTGCCGGTCTGTTGTGGTGAAGAGGGAGCTGAGCCGAAAGGCGAAGCTCTCAATTTACCGGTCGATCTACGTTCCTACCCTCACCTATGGTCACGAGCTTTGGGTAGTGACCGAAAGAACGAGATCGCGAATACAAGCGGCCGAAATGAGTTTTCTTCGCAGGGTGGCTGGGCTCTCCCTTAGAGATAGGGTGAGAAGCTCGGTCATCCGGGAGGGGCTCAGAGTAGACCCGCTGCTCCTCCACATCGAGAGGAGCCAGTTGAGGTGGCTCGGGCATCTGATTAGGATGCCTCCTGGACGCCTCCCTGGTGAGGTTTTCTGGGCACGTCCAACCGGGAGGAGACCCAAAGGAAGACCCAGGACACGCTGGAGAGATTATGTCTCTCGGCTGGCCTGGGAACGCCTTGGGATTCCCCCGGAGGAGCTGGCCCAAGTGGCTGGGGAGAGGGAGGTCTGGGCTTCCCTCCTTGGGCTGCTGCCCCCGCGACCCGACTCCGGATAAGCGGAAGACAATGGATGGATGGATGGATGGATCAAGGTATATATATATATATATATATATATATATATATATATATATATATGCTATAAATATGTTATAGGTGTGATAATACAGACCATTTATCTATCTATCTATCTATCTATCTATCTATCTATCTATCTATCTATCTATCTATCTATCTATCTATCTATCTATCTATCTATCTATCTATCTATCTATCTATCTATCTATCTATCTATCTATCTATCAGGGCTGTAACAATATTGGCAATATCGCAATATTATCGTAGTAAAATGACCACAATATTATCGTGGTCTTGTCACTGTATTGTACAGTACGTCTTTAGGTAAAAATAACACTTTTCAGTCCGCTCCACTGGAGCATATAAGTGAACTACATAGACCATCATGCTTTGCTTCCGCGTCATCGGCCAGTTCGCCAATGGGAGTGCGTGCAGCCCACACAGCAAAGGAAAACTAACATGGAGGATGGAGGCTACAGCGGTGAACACAGCATGGAGGATTCCAGTCAAAGTATTTTATGTTGTGAGTCTTATTATCGTGAGCCTCCCCACAATATCGCAATAATTATTGTATTGTGAGGTTCATATCGTGACAATATCGTATCGTGAGATTTGGATATTGTTACACCCCAATCTATCTGCCTGCCTGCCTGCCTGCCTGCCTGCCTGCCTACCTACCTACCTACCTACCTACCTACCTACCTACCTACCTACCTACCTACCTACCTACCTACCTACCTACCCACCCACCTTTCTTTCTTTCTTTCTATCTATCTATCTATCTATCTATCTATCTATCTATCTATCTTTCTTTCTTTTTCTTTCTTTCTTTCTTTCTTTCTTTCTTTCTTGTCATGTAACCAGCTCTCATGATTTTATAACAACATTCCTGCCGGGATATGAAGACAAAAGCTAACTACTAACGCTGTTTTGATTATGTGATCATTGTGCTTTTATTTTGCTGCTCACCTCACTTCACTTCACTTGAACCCATTTAAACATGTTAATATAACGCATCACAAGTCTGACGGTAGGTCTAATTGTTGACTTTCTTTGATTTCAAATTCCAAAATCCTCCTGGCATATTTTCCACTTTGTTTATCACCAATAAATAATAACACAATGTCATGTGTTGTGTTTTAGGATTTGGTGAGAGTAATAATTTTATTATGTTTTAATAAGTAATAACTAACAAATGAAAGAGCATGGACCTATTTTTTCTCATGAGTGTAATAATTCATGCATAACTAGCTATCAGGATTTATTCATTGCACTCACTCTTTTTTTTCAAAGAGCTTTCACACAAAAGCATGAAAGAGCATTGTCCACCTGTATTGTTATGGTAAGTAGACAGTAATTAAAAGAATTTGCCATATTGTGCAGCCTTCGCTCTGACTCTGCTTTTAGCTTCTTTTTAAAAACACTTTAATGAAGAAGTTTGCCTCCATTGGCCCTGTGCCTTTGTGTGTGTGTCATCTCCTCAAAGAACACATTGACCTGTAGCCCCAAAAGAATGATTTTTACATTTTCCTCCTCATTCACTTCTTTCCAATCATTTGCAAAATGTAAGTGAATTTCTGGAAACAATTTGTACAAACTGCTCCACATATTCTGCAGAAACCCAGAACTTGTGAATAAATCTATCAGTAAACATTTTAGTCATTATGTTGTTGTCAGCCAGTGAAATCCAGCTGCCATGCTGGCATGTTGTAAGTATAATAGCAATATATAGTGGCTTTAAACAAGCACAGAAACTCTCCTTTGATCTGATTGAAATTCAAGACAATCTAAAGGAATGTTTGTATCTGAGTTTCAGTTACGTAAACGTGCTCTGATTTTAATAGAATAGTTCAGCTTCCATTTATTATTTAGTCCAGCTTGATATAAGTTTATAAATAATCAGTAGCTCTTAGTGTTCAAATGTGTTTAAAAACATTTGTGAATGCTGAATAAATCTGTGTCTCTGTATTTTGCAGCAATAACTGTTTTCAAGCTGAAATTATCTGAGCTTGTTTAGAATATTTAATGATTTTATCAGGTTTAAGATTGAATATTTTTAGTCCCAAAGAGAAAGGTGTGTTTATCAGCTGGCTTTTATCAGAAAACATGAAAATAAATAATAACAATAAATATCGGAACTCTTTTTTGTTTTCCTTCTAATGATGAACAGTAAAACCATTAGTCTATGTTTATTACTACAAAGGAAATTCATTAATTGGTTGATCTCAGATATATTTTTAAGAGAACAGAAAGCGGAACTAAACCGGAAGCACGTGCCAGTGACGTAACTCTCCAGAAAACAAAAACAAATCATCTTGCGACATCGTTGTTATTCTTTTCTGGACGTCCTGATTGTAAAGATATCCTAAATACATCCTCCTTGGCGTTTTGACTCCGTCTTCATGGTGAGACTTTGTGTTTCTACGCGGATTTTGACTATTTTGACGTTTGTTCGATGTTTGTTGTCCTAACAGAAGCTAATGTTAGCTAACCGCTGCTAACCTGACAGCAGCTCAGACAGCCAGCTGAAACACTACGTTTGTGTTACTGAGTGTCTCTCTCTCTCTCTGTGTGTGTGTGTGTGTGTGTGTGTGTGTGTGTGTGTGTGTGTGTGTCCTCCTTCCCGGGTTGTCCTCTGGTTCTCTCTGAAGCTGTAGTTTGTTGAGAACAGCTCGGTACCAGAGGGTTAGCAGCCATGGCTCAGCACAGAGGAGTCAACAGCCTGCAGTTCAACCAGGACCAGAGTAAGTTTCTGACCTGATTTACTGAATTAGCAGCGATCGTTTCATATATTTAAATACAAAAATATAAGTGTGTCCAAAAGCACTTGGCTGGACCCTCTTTTCCACTCAGAACGTTCTCAGTGTCATAAATTCAAGGTGTTGGAAACATCCCTCGGAGGTTCTGGTCCATACTGACATGATAGCATCATTCTGCTGCTGCAGATGTAGCAGCTGTACATCCAGGATGTAAATCTCCACCATATTTTAAAGGTTCTGGACTACATTGAGAGCTGATGAATGTGGTGATCACCTTAGTCCAGAGCTTTTATGACATGGTGCATTATCCTGTTGGAAGTAGCCATCAGAAGATGGGTCCACTGTGGCCGTAAAGGGATGGACAAGGTCAGCAACAATACTGTGGCATTTAAGCCAGGCTGGCTGGTATTAAGAGGTCCAAATTCCCCACACCATTACACCAGCAGCAGCAGCCTGAGCCATTGATACAACAAGTCAAGATGGATCCATGCTTTCATGTTGGTGACACCAAATTCTGACCCGAACATCTGAATGTTGCAGCTGAAATCCAGACTCATCAGACCAGGAAACATTTTCCAATCTCTTATGGTCCAGTTCTGGTGATCCTGTGTGAATTACAGCCTCAGTTTCCTGCTCTTAGCTGACAGGAGTGACACCTGGTGTGGTCTTCTGCAGCTGGAGTCCATCTGCTTCAAGGTCAAATGAATTGTATGTGACTTTGGTTGTAACAAGTGGTCATTTAAACCACCGTTGCGTTTTTATCTTCTAGAACAAGTCATCCAAATGTCCTCTCAAAGAAAAGCCCAAGTCTAGTCCACAGTTGATGCCAAAGCTGTTTCAAATGAGCCACCGCCATCTTAGTTGTTCTGCTTCATAGCATCATCCCACCCACCAAACCATCAGAGCGCTGTGATTGGCACGCCACCAGACTGGTCAGGGCTGCAGAAGTTCCAGTGAAGCGTGGCTAGACCGGCATGCAGAGCATAATCATTCTACTCCTGCTACTGTCTGTCTAGATTTGTAGGCTAACGCTAGAGTNAACACGACGTTTGTGTTACTGAGTGTCTCTCTCTCTCTCTGTGTGTGTGTGTGGGTGTGTGTGTGTGTGTGTGTGTGTGTGTGTGTGTGTGTGTGTGTGTCCTCCTTCCCGGGTTGTCCTCTGGTTCTCTCTGAAGCTGTAGTTTGTTGAGAACAGCTCGGTACCAGAGGGTTAGCAGCCATGGCTCAGCACAGAGGAGTCAACAGCCTGCAGTTCAACCAGGACCAGAGTAAGTTTCTGACCTGATTTACTGAATTAGCACAGCGATCGTTTCATATATTTAAATACAAAAATATGAGTGTGTCCAAAAGCACTTAGACCGAAACTGAAAGTATCTTTTACCTAGAAATATACTAATTTGTTGAATCTGAAAGAGATTCAGCTGGTTAGGTCTTTCTGAAACATAAAGACTGCATGTTATGTACTTACTGGCCACTTTATTTATTTATTTGATTGGTTGGACCCTCTTTTCCACTCAGAACGTTCTCAGTGTCATAAATTCAAGGTGTTGGAAACATTCCTCGGAGGTTCTGGTCCATACTGACATGATAGCATCATTCTGCTGCTGCAGATGTAGCAGCTGTACATCCAGGATGTAAATCTCCACCATATTTTAAAGGTTCTGGACTACATTGAGAGCTGATGAATGTGGTGATCACCTTAGTCCAGTGAATTCATGTTTAAGAAACCAGTTAGAGATGATCTGAGCTTTTATGACATGGTGCATTATCCTGTTGGAAGTAGCCATCAGAAGATGGGTCCACTGTGGCCGTAAAGGGATGGACATGGTCAGCAACAATACTGTGGCATTTAAGCCAGGCTGGCTGGTATTAAGGGGTCCAAATTCCCCACACCATTACACCACCAGCAGCAGCCTGAGCCATTGATACAACAAGTCAAGATGGATCCATGCTTTCATGTTGGTGACACCAAATTCTGACCCGAACATCTGAGTGTTGCAGCTGAAATCCAGACTCATCAGACCAGGAAACATTTTCCAATCTCTTATGGTCCAGTTCTGGTGATCCTGTGTGAATTACAGCCTCAGTTTCCTGCTCTTAGCTGACAGGAGTGACACCTGGTGTGGTCTTCTGCTGCTGGAGTCCATCTGCTTCAAGGTCAAATGAATTGTATGTGACTTTGGTCGTAACAAGTGGTCATTTAAACCACCGTTGCGTTTTAATCTTCTAGAACAAGTCTTCCAAATGTCCTCTACTCTGATATCAACAAGACATTTTCATCCACACATCTTCTGCTCGCTGGATATTTCTCTTGTTCAGACAATTTTCTGTAAACCCTTGAGATGGTTGTGGGTGAGAATCCCAATAGATCATCTGTTTCTGAAATATTCAGACATGCTCGTCTGACACCAACAGATTCATGCTATGCTGTCCTCTTTTTTCTTTAAGCTCAGTTTGAAAGTCACATCGTCTTTACTACATCAAGATACCTACCGTAAATGCATTGAGATGCTACAATGTGATTGGCTGATTCAAATACAAGTTAACAAACAAGGGCCTCTAAAAAATGGCTGACAAATGTTTATGTCAATAATTAATTATTCAAGATAACCTGGTTATGTTTCTTAATTTCATGTAGTTGACAAGAAAATTTGACACAGATGCAGATTTTTTATATCAGTACCACTCTATAGTAGCCTGGCCACGACCCAGAAGAGCTCAGTCGTGGGGCGGGATCTACGATTGTCTTTCAAACTGTCTCCACATGCTATTGGACAATGATCAACGTGACATACTCACCGCTACAGATGTTAGTCATGTTAGTCTGTCGAGGAAGATGCAAATGCATCCTTTTTCTAAATAAAGGACTTAAGTACCTCTATCTGCTCTTGACTCAAAGAAAAGCCCAAGTCTAGTCCACAGTTGATGCCAAAGCTGTTTCAAATGAGCCACCGCCATCTTAGTTGTTCTGCTTCGTAGCATCATCCCACCCACCAAACCAATAGAGTGCTGTGATTGGCACGCCACCAGACTGGTCAGGGCTGCAGAAGTTCCAGTGAAGCGTGGCTAGACCGGCACATAGAGCATAATCATTCTACTTCTGCTACTGTCTGTCTAGATTTGTAGGCTAACGCTAAAGTGGATTAATTATCAAGTATCGCTTTAAACTAATTATGTAATTGTTACTGACTGTTAAACCAAACCAACCTATTCAATGTAGAGTTCCACATGGTTTTTACTATAAAGAAACATTTTAGCTTTATTTTTATGTGAATCTTTGCAGTTTTGTTAGTAAAAAGAATGAAGCTCATCATGACAGCTAAAATTCAAGACAACCAAACTAATCAAATGTCCTCCTGGTCCTCCTCATCAGGCTGTTTCTGCTGTGCAATGGAGACGGGCGTCAGGATTTACAACGTGGAGCCGCTGATGGAGAAGGGCCACCTGGGTGAGTCTCTATACTAACATCAGAGGCTTTCATGCTTCATTTGTTTGTCCAGAGGAGGTGGCTATTCACACATTTTATTTGTGTTTTTGAACATCTGGTATTGTAAAATGTTTTATTAGTTTATTTTTTATTTTGTTGCATATAAATAACCAGTCAGATGTTTTGCAACATTTAATAACCCAGTAGGGTTTTTTTTACCTGTCTGAATGGTTTGATTGTGTTTGCAGACCACGAGCAGGTGGGCAGTGTGGCTCTGTGCGCCATGCTGCACCGCTCCAACCTGCTGGCAGTAGTCGGAGGGGGCGTCAACCCCAAGTTCTCTGAAATATCCGGTGTGTGCTACCATAACTTCTTCTTAAATGTTTTCTTGAAGTCCTATAGAGTTGTTTGTTTTTTTATCCTCTGTGTTGTTTTTTCCTAAAAGTGACTTGAGTCATTATTAAAACAAAACTGTTCTGCCTGTTTCAGTTCTGGTCTGGGACGATGCTCGAGAATCTCGAGACTCCAAAGACAAGCTGGTGCTGGAGTTCACCTTCACCAAACCGGTTCTGGCTGTGCGCATGAGGCGTGATAAGTGAGTTTCCTCTCCACGCAGCATTTTTTCTGCTGCCTGATCTTGTGTAGTCATATTAAACGCAGTCCTCTCATGGTCACAATAACATCTGCTCTTGTAGGATCATCATTGTGTTGAAAAACAAGATCTACGTGTACAGTTTTCCAGACAACCCAGTGAAACTTTTTGAGTTTGACACCAGAGATAACCCTAAAGGTGACAACTCTGCTCCCCTTTTCTTGTATTTCATCACTTTGTGCTGCTTTTAACTGCACTGAACTCTTTTCTTTCAGGTCTGTGTGATTTGTGTCCCAGTCTAGAGAAACAGCTGTTGGTCTTTCCAGGCCATAAATGTGGCAGCCTGCAGCTGGTCGTAAGTCGCAAACACAACCCCTCTGCTCTTGGGTTAATGATAAACAAAAACACATTGTTCCTGTCTTTCAGGACCTGTCCAACACCAAGCCTGGCACATCATCTGCCCCTTTTACCATCAACGCCCATCAGAGCGAGATAGCCTGCGTGGCACTGAACCAGCCGGGCAGCGTTGCTGCTTCTGCTTCTCGTAAAGGAACCCTCATCCGGCTGTTCGACACCACCACCAGAGACAAGCTGGTGGAGCTACGCAGAGGAACTGACCCCGCCACCCTCTACTGGTACTCACTGTTCTTTGTAGTGTTATTCAGTCTCTGTGAAATATACAAAGTTAGAAAGTCCTGGTAAAAAAACATTAAAACAAAAACAACTGTTTTCTGTATCAGTTCATATTGATTATCTGGTTTTTAATCAGGTTGTAAAATGATTCAAATCTAATGCCAAGGTTAAAGGTCATTTCCAAAAATATTCACAAGCAACAAACAATTTAAGACAACTGAGATGCTTGTTAGGAGTAGATGTCCCAACAAAGTTCACCTCAAGGTCAGAGAAATGACAAAAAACAACTTCATCCCAGATTCTACGGGCTTCAGTTAGCAGGTCAATGTTAAAGCCATACTTCACAACTTTTTCATATTTTTAAATAATTTTCTTGAGCCAGCATGTGCTAAAATGACCCTTTACAGGGTCAATGAAATGTTACTCAGACCCCCACGCCCTCTGTGGCCAGAGTACCGCACTTGCAACTTGTGCCGGTCCGGTCCCTGATGGACTTAGAAAAAAGGAGCTGACATGCCTGGTGCTGCAGTCTGCTTCCAGCATGTTTCCTGCATGCTTTAGATCATGAACACAGCTGATTTGTTTGATTTAGTGATGAACCGCTCCTGTAGACACTAATGAAGGCTGAGGAGACATTTCAGCAGTTACATTAAGATGTTAAAAAGATGAACGCACAGCAAGGAGATAAGTTTCACTTTTGGTTCTACTAACTGGACACTAGGTGTTGCTAAAAGCAAGCCAAAACTGCATAGAATCCCTTTAAAGTTCATGACAGAAGGATTAGAGAAATACGAGTTTGGCTTGTTTGAAAGGTTTGCAGGAAAAAAACCTCTTTAACTGAACATGGCAGCATGACTTAATCTGGATGAGCTGCAAGACTTCTGGAATAATGTCATTTAGACAGATGAGACCTAAGTTTACCCATAATGCACCACATCACGCCTGGTGAATACCAAACACATCATGTCAGCACAAACACCTCACCCCAGTTGTAAGCACGGTGGTGGTGGTGGTGATGGTTTGGGCTCATTCCAGTCATTCAGTCCAGCATGAACTCCTCCTGAGAGACCAGAATGTTCTACATAGAGTCCACCTGTCTGACAGCTGAAGATTGGACCAAACTGGGTCATCAAACAGATCAGTAAACCCAAACACAGCAGCAGATCTGCAACAGAAGAGAATCAAGGTTCTGCTATGGTCCAAAGTTCAGATCTGAACCTGACTGAAAGCCTGCAGTGAGACCTTAAGAGATCTGAGGAGAAACTCATGTCTACAAACATCAATGTGCTGGACCAGAACTCTTCCAGAACCATGTGAGACACTGATAAAGTCAGAAAGGAAATGCCGTCTAAGAATTACTGCTGCTGATGGAGGATCTACAGGCTGTTGGATCATGGGCTTGATTTAGTCACACCCAGTTCTTCTGTTTTGGTTTTGTAATTAATGAGACGAAGGATTCTGTCGTGTGTTTTTTTTAAACTTGAGGTTGGATTTGAATCATTTCAGGACATGATAAAGATCAGATATTGATTATGTTATTTATTAACCCTAGAGCTGAAAGAGGGTGGACTTTGGTTTTACCATGACTGGATCATGTTTGTTGTGTTTGCTCAAAACATAAAACTATTAGCTTTATATTAATGCCTGAATAAGAGTGTGCTCTTGTAGAATTTATTATGTTTCAGCATCATTCCCTGTGATTTTTTTATGAGCAATCAGCTTTTTTGTCTTTTTTTTATTTCAGTGTAATTTACTGGAATCACACCAACAGCTGCTGCTCTGTTTTCAAAGTGCCTGCTGGGGCCAATCAAGTGTCTGTCATTCATCTTTATAAAGAGCATTTTCTCTGTCAAATATCAGCGGAACTGTTTCCAGAGATTTTAAATGTGTTAAAACACTCCACCAAGAGATTTAAATCAAAACATAAACTTAGATTTGGGATGATGAAGCATTAGAAGTTGAAAGCAGCATTTCTCCAAACTTAGTTTCCAATAAGCAGCTGTGAAGTTTTCAAAATAAGCTTTAGAGAAGCTTTTATGCTTGACCTGATAATGAAGTGGACCACTGAGCCACAGACCTGTTAGATTCCACTGAGGCAGTCTGTTTTTCCTTTTCCAGCATTAACTTCAGCCATGACTCATCCTTCCTGTGTGCCTCCAGCGATAAAGGAACTGTCCACATCTTCGCTCTGAAAGACACCAAACTCAACCGTCGCTCAGCGTCAGTTCCTGACCCACTCTTCATGACATTTTTAACCTCCACACAGCTCTGGTGAACTGAACTCGGCTTTGCTGCTCCCTGTTTTACAGCTTGGCGCGTGTTGGGAAGGTGGGCCCGGTGATTGGTCAGTATGTGGACAGCCAGTGGTCTCTGGCCAGCTTCACGGTGCCCGCTGAGTGCGCCTGCATCTGTGCTTTTGGAAAGAACACATCCAAGAACGTCAACTCGGTCATCGGTGAGGAAACAGATTCAGATCCATGTGTTGTTTTTGTTCTGCTGCGTGTGGATGAGATCATCTGTTCGTGTGTTTGGCTTCAGCCGACCTGTGGAGTTCATGAACATCCTCATCCAGGCCTGGTTCAAACTCAATAGACCAACCAGATAGAAGTACCATGTGAGTCTGCCTATAAATCACCACGGTGGTGAATAACACTTAATTGTTGAAGGGTTTAAGATTTTCAAAAATAAATAAATAAAAAGTTATTTGACCACCATGGTGAACTTGTGAGCATCTGTACTTGTGCCGTTGCAATAATGCAATTTCCCCACAGAGGGACAAATATAGGTATTCTTATTTATATAACTTCACTCAACACAGCAAACATTCATGAAGAAAGGGTGCCCTCTGTTCTTGTAGCTCATGAAGGACATTTTTTTTCTTAACAAAGAAATTAGAGCACTTCTGACCCATAAAATCCAAGGAAATAGATGCTCTTGTTATTTTAAAGTACACATACTAGATCTTTAATTTTCAGAGATCTATGGCTCCTTTTCTTACAATAACCACAACACTTTGTCATTGTCAGTAAAATTTTATGTGTTCAAATTAATTTTGATCAAGTAAAAATAAAAACAAAATGAATAAAATTAGTTTTGCATTTTCAAAATGTCAAATTGGTGATTTTGGCACATGCGGCAAAAAGTTTGAATACCACTGACTTAATTAATGTCAAGAAACACTAAAACATTGAACAGGGTTTAGCAAAATGCTGCAGAAAGTAGAGATGGGCAGAGAATTTATTTTGAAGAATTGTTGAATTTTGAGCATTTAAAGTGATTTTTATCTGGATGAGTTTTTTTGTTTGTTTTTTCCAGGAAATGATGGTAATTATCTAACACCACAACTCAGTGTAGTAATACGGTTTTTTCACAGCTTCCACCTCTCTGTTAGCATCAGCTAACATTCAGAACTCCATTATTTTAAATCTGATATCAGCCAACAGGATGAGCCATCAACATATTTTCTGGTGATGTAAATTGCTGCTGGACCACTTGAGCCATTGATGTTGTGCTGTTAATTAGGGAGCCTCTGCGGTTTTGTCTACGCAGAGCTGATGCAACATTTTACGTGAAACATTTATTGATGCTTTTAGAAGGTCAGTCTCTGACAGGATCCAGATGGCAGGAACAGATGGGATTCTGCCAGCTACGTAAAACAGACTGGATCATAACACAGACTGGTTTGTTGGTCTGAGGAGATGCAAACATTTGAAAAGGGAACTCAAGATTTAATACAGTAAAAAATAAAATAAAAACTTTGACCTCTGAAATAATCAGATTTAATTAAAATCCTTCTGCAGAATGAAGTCCTATATTTGTGAAATCAAAAGAATTATTGACATGACAAAAAGTTGAAGACATCTTAGCATCAAAGTGTTTTCATTAATGGCAGCATCATTTTCCCTCCACTCTGGCTTCTTGTGTCTCATCCTTCTGTCTACATGACTTAGTTCTGTCTTTTCTCCTGCAGCTATATGCGTGGACGGGACCTTCCATAAATACGTGTTCACACCGGATGGAAACTGCAACAGAGAGGCCTTTGATGTATATCTGGACATATGTGATGACGACGACTTCTGAGTGTGTGTGTGTGTGAGATGGAGGGGGTGTGACTGACCTGAGAGGACTTTTGTGGAGATGCTGATAAAACGGACTCAGCGCTCCAGCCTGTTGTATAAAGGGTTGTTTTCTGTTGTGTCTACAGTGGGTAGCAGTGTGAACATGAACACACTCGTCTGTCAGCCTGGAGCTCACTAACCTGCCTGTTTGATGACAAACATGTCAGTAATATGTTGTATTTAAACCAAAAAAAGTCAAACTAAAATAAATTTCCTTTTATGTAAGACTTTTAGTTTTGTTGTTTATAATAAATGTACGATTATCTATTTTATGAACTGCTCCAGTAGCTGGTGCTGCTAGTAGGCATATTTTGTTTTGTTTTTTGAGTGCTGCAACAACAGAACGGCTCCTGGGCGTCAGGTTGAACACAACACCATCATGTTTTTCTCCACCTCTTCATTTGAGCGTTGTTTCTGATGACTCCAGCTCTACTGACAAAGGTGTAACCACGGTAACTAGAACATTTTCAGAAATTAAATTATTTATTAGCATAACAATAGGAAAAACAGTTTTTTAATGTTGCATGCTCAGATAATCAAACTGATGAAAGCATTAAACATTTGTGAGTTTATCCTCAAAACTCTAAGGTCCATAAACAGAACCACTTACATCAGGTAATTACGCTTCATCAGGCTTTGATTTTTAAAATGTTATAATCTATTGTAGATTGTACATGATGCAAATGCAAGTATTGATTGTTTATGAACTGGTTTTAAAACCCTAAATGTCCCAAGTGACCCTACTGGCGTCTAGAGCTATGGCAGGTTGTTGAGGCCACTCAGACGTTTAAAGATCACTGAAATATATTTTTATTTTATGATTATTATTCTAACTGAAGGTTCACTGTGTTTTTACTAACTAAAAAGTAAAAATCAAGACGTTTTCTTGCTGCCTTTACTTCCCCAGCAGCACTGATGGAAAACAGAACTCAACTTCAGTCTCATACAAGCATGTGCATCTGAAGTGTATAAAATAGTTTAGTCTTCTAACTCGTGCTGCAGCCTGAAGTAATTCACAGTAACACATGGACATGTAGGTTTGGATTTTTTTTCTCTCTTAATAAAAAAAAACTTTCCTTTAAAAGCTACATTTTGTGTTGACTTGTGTTAAACTGACATTTAAATTTGTTTGATGACCTGAAACATCTAAGTGTGACAAACATGCTAAAGACAATAATAAATCAGAAAAGGGACGAGACACTTCCTCATCCCTACATGTGTTGCACATTTAGAACCTATAGGTTTTGCTTTTCTAAATGATGCAATATGTCACTTTATTGTAAGGATGCAGCAAAAGGTTTTTACCTTGGACCTGGTTGTGTTTTAGCTTAGATGAAGCTTTCAGAATCAGTCTCATAGGATGTGATTGTTCCTGTGCTAGCTGTTTTAGCATTCAGGTATTCATCAAGACATTTCTACATATTACACTTAACCCACTCTAAGAAATTAAATGTCAAATTTACTTAAAAGGCAAGTCACCCCCAAAACCACCTTTTTTTGCTGATAAACTGTATAAATGAGTCTAGTGCTGTAGACTAGCCTAGTGAATAGACCAAATTCTTGCTTTGCAGAGTGGATGGCTTGCCAGGCTAGCTGTAGACATGTTTAGTCATTATTTTGGCATTTTGTAGCCTGGGAAGCCATCCTATATTTGTGAATATCTGCCCACTGATGGATCTCAGTCATGGTGCAGAATCTACAGTTGTCTTTCAAACTGTCTCCACATGCTACTGGACAACAAACAAGGTGACGTACTCACCGCTATGGATGTTAGTCAACAGGCAGTCTGCCATTCATCGTCGAAGAAGATGCAAACACATCCTTTTTCTAAATAAAGGACTTAAGTACCTCATCTGCTCTTGACTCGAAGAAAAGCCCAAGATACTCCATAATTGATGCCAAAGCCGTTTCAAACGAGCCGTCCCCATCTTATTTTCGCTCAGTTGCAGTAACATCCCGCCCACTAAATTGATAGAGCACTGTGATTGGCCCACCAGACTGGTCCGGCTTGCTGAGGCTTATATGGAGCGTGGCTAGACCGACATGCAGAGCAAAATCATTTTGCTTCTGCTACTGTCTGTCTAGATTTCTAGGCTGACATTTTAGTGCATCTTATTTAAAATATAGTTTGCCTAAAACCATCAGTGTGGCGCCCTCTTCAGGTTAAAACTGCACTTCATTGAAATTGAATCAGCCATGGCCAATGGCTAAGAGGTTCCCTGTGACTGAAGGAAGGAGGCTGGAGTGAGTGAGTATTTATTAAGTGCAAAAAATCTCTACTAACGTTTTGACAACATAACTATCTTGTCAGAGCTGAACTTAAATGCTGAGTCTCAGGCTAGGCCACTCCTCCATGTAGAGATAACTCCTTAAATGACAAAGGCAAATGGCAGAGGAGCTTGCTTCGCTATCAGAGACCAGGAAGTGCTGCCTTTTCTCCATGTGTGTGTGTGTGTGTGTGTGTGTGTGTGTGTGTGTGTGTGTGTGTGTGTGTGACCTTGGCCCAATTACCATAAATAAAACCAATTATTCAGGTCTATTTCTGTCTACACATTATCGCTGTCAGTTTCAGAAGTTTTATGACAGATTTTTCATGAATTTATGCATCTGGAAAGACAATCAGACAAAACCTGCTGAAGACAATAAAAAAAATCAGATAATTATGAACAAAGTTGATAGATTCCCCTGACTTCAGAATTATTTATAGCAGAACTGAAGGAACCCCCCTACCACCACCACACACAAACACACGCCATGTGTACTGTCACCTGGTAAATTGCTTTTGAGAGGATGTTTAAAGCCTATGCAACTTTTTCATATTTTAAATGATTTTCTTGAGCCAGTCTGTGCTAAAATGACCCTTTACAGGGTTAATGAAATGTCACTCAGACCCCCACCACCCTCTGTGGCCAGAATACATGGAGCTGACATGCCTGGTGCTGCAGTCTGCTTCCAGCATGTTTTAGATCATGAACACAACTGATTTGTTTGATTTAGTGATGAACCGCTCCTGTAGACACTAATGAAGGCTGAGGAGACATTTCAGCTGTTAGATTAAGGTGTTAAAAAGACGAACTCACAGCGAGGAGATAAGTTTTGCTTTTGCTAATGGACACTAGGGGGTGCTAAAAACAAGCCAAGACTGCCAAATGTGCAAAATTACCACATTGTAAAAGTTATTACCTAGCAAAGTAACTGTTACGTTACTTTTATGTTCTATAATGTGAAAGATTTTAATAAATGAATGATTCTAACTATCTAGAATGAACATTTCAGAAATATGAAATGTTTATTCAGTAAGAATGTTCTCATGGATATCTGGAATGTTCATTTATACTAGGAACAATAGAATTATAGATATCTGGAATACATTTCCAGTCTGCCTAATAAATGTTAAAAAGGCCACCTTAATATTTTTAGGGATTTTAAGATATCTCAAACTTAATTCCTAATAGTGCCGTTGTTAATATGGATATTCTTATTTCCTGTACCCCTAAGATCCACAGCATCCTTTATGTTTTACTCTGATATTAGGTGAAGCAGGCTAGAGGCTAACATTGAGCTAACAATGCTAACAGTGAATTAACAACAAATAGTTGTCTCTAAAATATCTCGAGCTACTTTTATCAATTCCAAACAACAGTGAAATGTATTTATGTACTTATCAACTTACGTGTATAACTCGTCTTTGCTGGTCATCTAGAATCTTCCACAGTATAACATTAAACAGGCCTCCTCTCTTTCGCTTTTTAAAATCTCAAGATCCACTTATTCTCATTGGCTACTGTTTGAGTGATGTGATTCACTCTTTTTTTTTTCTTTTTCTGTTTTACTATTGTATGACCTCTATGTATTTGAACTCCGATGTATTTTATTATTCATTTCAACTGTTCAGCACTTAGGTCAACGGTATAAAGAGCTCCATAACTGGCAGCAGTTGCTCAGAGTGCACTCATTTGTTTTGATACATGGACTGCAGTACCCACATTTACCCACAGGATGTTGCTATCTCTTCAGGCACCTTTAATGTGAAGTATAGCTTAGCTAAACACCCCCACCCATTTTCACCTGACAGCACAAATCACTGGTTATAAATCCAAACTGAGCATTTGCAGATGTTCTTCCAGATGTGGCTCTCATAGCTCCTCTTCATTCATTGATGAAAGATTTTCTGAACCCATCAAGCCTCCAGCTGTGCAGCACGTAACATTTTAAACACGGCCTTGTATCGGTCCTCATGCTGATGATGCATTCAGGGTTTATGTTTGGCAGCGGTAGTCTCATGACAGTGACCTCCTTCCTGCATCTGCAGGCTCTTGTTAATGATGTTAGTGGGTTGATGTTTAAATGTCATTGATGGTGAGTCACTTGTTTGGAAACAAACCCAGTAAATATACTTTTAATATTTCAGGATAGAAATGTGAGTGTGCTGTCAGCCCAGTAAAACTGAATTTTTCTGTTTTCTTTAACCTGACCTTTCTTTAACCTCACAGGAACTTTCTTCAAAAGAGACTTTTAAACTTCCCCTGCATTACAGCACAAGAAAAACAAGAAGACATCTGATATAAAAGCACCCTGGTGGAGAACTTTTATGGGCAGTATTACATTTAAGGTGACTGAAACAGAGATCATGGAACACGTTTTGACTTGGTCAGACTCATCTGCTGCCCACATGCTCCTAGAATAAAATCACATTAGCTGATCCATGAGGAGGCCAGGGACTACATATACACCCTTGCAGAGTTGCTGGGGGAGTGATGGGAGTGTTGTGGTCCAGGCCACATATGTTTTGTGGTCTTTGAGAAGGCTTCTAACCATGAGATTGCAAGGGTCACTTTAATAGCTGGTTGATTCCTGTACAGCTGAAGCAAGAGTTGTGTCCATATTCTCAGCACTAAGTCAAGCTCATTCCCAGTATACCAGCTGGACTACACCAGGGATGGGCCCTGCCCCTGTTTGTGGTGTTCATGGACAGGATGTCAAGTTGTGGCTATGAAAGAGTCTGTGTTCAGCAAACAGCTCCGTCTTATCAAACTTTTAGGTAACACTTTACAATAAGGGTCCCTTTATTAATGTTACTTAGCGCATTAATAAACAAAGGATCCCTTTATTAACATTTCCATTATTGTTAATGCACTAACATCATTAAAGTAACCCTTACTGTAAAGTGTTACCAAATTTTAAAATCCAACATATTTTTTTTACATTCCCTTACACTAGAGTAACCTGTTGTTTTAAATACCTCTCATTTTAGGTTTGTTTTTATAACGTTTTTTATGTTTTCATTGTGATTTTTAGATTCTATGTGATTTTATGAGATTCTATGGCCTGATGTTTGTTTAATTTTTATTGTGTGCAGCACTATTCAGTAAAGTGCTATATTGAATTAATGATGGTGATGATGATGGTGGTTTGGGAACTTCAAGAGCTTGCCTCTGCTTTAGTAAATTATAGAGTTCTGTCGGTATCTTCAGTTCATGTTCCAGGCATATCCCAAAGGGAGGTGACCCCAGGGCAGTCCCTGAACTCACCTCAGGGGTTTTACATCCTCTCTGGTTTGGGAATGTCTTGAGATCCCCCAGGAGGAGCTGGAGAGCGTCACTGAGGAGAGAGGGGTCTGGGTTTCCCTCCTGGATCTGTTTCCTCAATGATCCAACCTCAGATGAGTGAAGGAAGATGGACGGATGGACCAGCACCAATGACCCTGAACAGGATCATAAGGGACAGAGACTGATGGAGAGACAGACGGCCAATGCAAAAGCAAGAACAAACTTCCCTCCAGATTAAACTTCTGTACTTTTAGTTAAAATGCAGCCCAAAATGTTCACTTCTAACTTTACTGCAGAATTTTATGAGCTGTGACTTAAATTCATCAAATGTCCATTAAAATTCTAAATGTGCTTCTAAAATGTGTTTTTATATTTTTATGGCTTCAATGCTACAGTAAAGCAGGCTATTTTGTTAAAACTAGTTATAGATTTCAATGATGAGATCCTGGGATTTTGACAAATGGAACAAAAACTCAGATAAATACCCAAAAAAGCAGCAGGTGCCCAGCTACAAACGTGACAAAACTCACAAAAGGGTCACACCCTGCAGGACTTCAGTTATAGCTCATTAACTTTAGTGTAATAATGAGCTACAAGTGAAGTCCTGCTGTGTGAAAACGCCTTTTATCTGCTTCATGTATAAAAAGTGCATCTCTACCATAAAGACTTATAATTTTATTCTTAAAAATAACTTTTAGCATGTAATACCAGGTATCATGTTATTAAACCATGTTTACACTTCCCAGTGTCCAGGTCTTTGTCATTCAGAATGCAACAGAAGTGGACGTTAGTGCAAAAATAAACTCGAATTCAAAGGAAAGCAAAGCAATTTATTACCAGTTCAGTGTTTTAAGACCTAATAGTTGGAAAAAAAAAATATATAAAGTGATTTTAATCTTACGCTGCCTGCAGTTGCAGGAAAAGTCACAGGCTCATCCTTTCATTGAGTCAGTTTAGCGCAGCCGACTGACTCAATGAAGTAAAAAAGGAAAACTAAATTCTTTAGATAAACCTAGAGCTGAATATTAGCTGATTAGAGTGTGACACTTGAATATTGAACCTTATTCTAATTGCCTGAGATTTTGAATGTGGGGTTTTCATCAGCTGTAGCCATAATCATCACAATTATAACAAATAAAGGCTGAAATATCTGGCTTTGCATGGAATGAGTCTGTCTCATATATTAGTTTCACCTTTTAAGTTGAATTATGGCAGAAATGAAAATTTGAACCACATTCCAAGTTTTCAAGTTCCACCTGTAGAGCAGAATTCCAGGCTGAATTATTGTATCAACACCTCTCCTTATTGAACTCCTCCGTTTTCCAATTAATTCTGCTCTCATTGCACAACTTTTTACTTTTGCCTCGAGGTCACAGGTTCAAATCCCAGCTGCAGCCTTTCTACATTAGCATGTTCTCTCTATGCACAGGTGTGTTTTCTCCAGGTACTCCTGTTAATTCACACAGACCAAAAACATGCATGTTTGGAGTGTGTGAGTTGTTGTTTGTTCTCTGTGTGTCCATGTAATGGACTGGGGACCTCTCCAGGTTGTCCCACCTCTCACCCCATGACTGCTCCACATAGGGCAGCACCTCGTGACTCTACTGAGGATGAAGCAGTACATAATTGGATGGATGGATTAGAATTCTACATCAAATGATGTGCTGCTGCTCTGTAACATTTTGTAGGTAAGCAGCGCCCTCTGCTGGGGTTTTCTTATACTACCAGGTATAAAAGCAGTAGATTTGTTTCTAGATAACATCTGTGACACTGACATCTGCCCTGGGTGGCCTGAGCACAGCTCTGATTACAGATTGAGATTCTTTCCTGATGTGACCCAACTCAGTCAGCTTGATGCCTGGATATCTCCTAAAAGTCACTCTCAGTTGAAGTCTAATTTTAAACAAAAACAATCCATGGGAAATTATTTATCGTTTTAATAAACTGGTTGTCAGAATTGTAATCAGTAAAAAAATAAAGAGTTTTGTTGAAATTATAGCCAACCAATCAATGGATCGTGGTTAAAAGGTGCAAGTTTTCCTTTGTGGTGTAAAGTTGGTGTAAAGTACTTCTGAAGCTGACTGAACCTGTTGCAGTCATAAACTATAATGTGATAGCCACAAACCATTTGATGCTCCCTTATTTCCCTCAGGTTTATAATTTACACCATTAGGTTTACAGAGTGTTGCAAAAAGAAAATTAACTGGAGTGTGTGAACAGTTTTGCTGCCTGAATAATGAAAGTTCAGGGATTTTACAGAAACATCTCTGCTGGCTGTTGGAGAGCTGATAACTGAGATGTGATCACTCCAGATTTTTTTTACTGAACATAGTTTGTCATAATTGTTTCTTTCATTTTATTAAGAAAAAGTCAAATAGTATTTGTTTAATTGAGAAGCACCTTTACAACATATTACACAGCCTGACTGACACAACTTACAATCATCATCTTAGACAAAAAATTCTGAAAAATTTTGATTTTTCCAACAGAACCTTTTTGCAAAAAAAATAATCAAAGAACATAAATGATCTTTAAAAACAACAACAAAAACAAAAAAGAAACAACAGAAACAACACATGAAACTTTCTGGAGTGGATCTTTACATTTAAAACAAATGTAAGTCCATTTTTACAACTGAGATTTCCAGATTCAACCTGGACTAATAAATACAACTTGTATTAGATCAAATATGTTGCACCTGAATCTATTACCAGAAGAGAAATATCAGAGTCAACAGACTTGTGCTGCATCACAGACAGACGAAGGTCCAAACATCTCCATGGTTTCTATAACAAGCGATAGATGATCTAGAAACGAGTTGACAGACACTCTGAGGATCCGAGCTTCGTCTGCACTCCACCTCCTGAAACACAGCGACACACGTTCAGAGAGATGATCAGAGGAGGTGAATGGACTCAGCAACAGAATGAGGGAGAATGCCTCACACAGACAGCGTGCTGCCGGACACGCTCAGCTGTTTGCTGATGCCACCTCTCCTCGGTTCCTGATCAGGAGACAGGGATCGTAAAGCTATGACCGCCTCATGGGATGATGGGAAAGGAACGTCGAGAGAGCTGCAGGACAATCAAGGAAGACTGTACAACACAACCTAAGCATTAACACTGGGGAAAAAAAAAAATTTTTAGATTGACTTATTATTATATATGTGTTTGATAGTAAAATGGTGAGTCCCTTGGTTAGATCTATTAGTGTATCCTCAGAAAACTGATCTGTATCTCTTCACTTGGTGCCATTCAGCTTAAAAATAAAATGTGTTTCATGACGACTTTCCCCTGGAAAGAAAGAACCGGGGAATCCGGGGTCCGCCCGGACGACTACTGGCGACGGACCAAGCAGATCCAAAACAATTACACGTTTTTAAAATATCAATCACTAAATGTAGCAGGTAGCACGATTTTAAGTATTCAATACTTTCAAAATCTATACACCCCCAAAAATACATACCAGCCGCTACACATGAATTAAATCCACAGAAAAAACTAAACATGCTAAATAACAGCACCAGAACAGAGCCTCTCCACCACTATGTTGTGTTTAAATCGATCTGCAGACTAAAACAATAAAGCAGTTAAAAACAATAAAAGCCCACAGCTCTTGTGTATCTCTGAGGTAAATGTTTGAGCGTTAAGTTAAAGGATACAACTCCAGTTTGCCTGTTTCTGAGTTCAAGTCTCCGTCTGTCGCCATCGCGGTATGTTTTGTTGAAGCGTCTGAACCGGAAAAGGAAGCGATGTCTTCGTGTGGGTTGGTGAGGTGCTCCCTCTAGCGTTGCTGGTGGTTCTACAACACAAACAACAACAGACAGGATGACATTGGCCTCAGACTGATAAAACAGCTGCTGCTGTTTCTAGCAGATGTTGATGGACCCGAGTTCAGACAGCTCTGTCCAGCTGTAGAGCTACTAACTGATTTAAAATAACTTCACCCTTTATACTGGTGCTGCTCCGAATAGAGATTGAGCAGCTATCAGAGAAAAGCTGCTAAATTAATGAGAGTCACTACTGCTAAATAGGTTCAACACCCTGTTTTATCTTGAAATGGACTTGTAATTTTTGCTTAGTATAAAATAACAGATGGCAAAAAATAGCATGTTTTTGTTCAAAAGTGGAGTCGACATTCTTGGAAAAACTAGAGGCATTCAATCAAGATACATTAAAAAAAATAAATAAACAAAACAAAAGGTCCAAATCCTTTACTTCAGGCTCCCTCTAGAGTCACATCATCTGATGGTTGCAAAAAGTGGTATAACCCCACCCAGCCGCAAAGGATACTGTCAAACAACCATAAAAACATAACATTACCTTACCTTTTTGACCAGGATTGTACATTTAAGATGCATTTAAGATTATTCCTCTTTTTGACAAAACATTTTATTTATTAGTTATGTGAAGAGCATTTCAAGGAATATGGTAAAAAATGCCCCAGAACAATATCTACTGCACCTTTAACTGACTTTTCATTCATTTAGCCTAATTTCAGGATTTAATAAGTAACAATATGTTTTTGTGGCACCTTTTAAGATAAAAATCACTTTTCTTTACAGCATTAAAAGAACTTTAAAAATCATCAAACGCTGGGAGTTACATAAGATTATGTTTGAAAAGATGAGTTTTGAGCTTCTTCTGGTCAAGACCACAGATGGCTGAGGAGGAGAGAGCTCCAGCATTGGAGCAACATGGAAATGCTCTGTCTCCCTTAGTCCTGGAATACGGCACATCAGCGCTGGCTCAGAAAAGAAATACTATTTTTTTATTTAATACTTTTGCGATTGATCCCAACTCACATTAAAGATGAGGATGCTGTTTATAATCTCAAAACATTTGTCATGAGGTCTCACCAACATACAAAATCTTTATAAATTACGCACCCAGATAGCAAGCTTACATTGAAACAATGTAGAATCCACATTGCATTGTCAATGTTAAACCATTGAATCAATATCATTTTGCACCCAAATTTAATATTGAAACAATGTTGATTTATTAACTATAGACCAATGCCATTACAATTGTATTTCAATTAACCTGATTATTGAAATACAATTGAAATTTCAATACAACTACAGATCAATGCATTTTCACTCATATTTCAATTCAGAGAAATAATCACAGTATCCCTGCTGTCTCTGTCAGAATTCATCAGTTTTGCAACATTGATTCAACATCTAGCTTGCATCAAGATTTCAATGTCAACCATTTTGATGATTCAGATGAAAAATCAATATTGTTTCAATGTAAGCTTGCTGGGCATTTTACTGCTTTGAATGTGTAGTTTTTATGTATAAATTACTTGATTCGATTGTTTTGAAAAAATGTGTATTTTCTCTAACAAGTGGTTATTTTTCAAAATAAAAGTTTATTTTATTTTGTAGTAGCGCATTCAGATTCGAGAGCGCGCCCTCCTCGTCTCGCTCTGACTCCGGTTTCTCGCTGTTGTGGTTGTTTAGACTTCAAACGAGTGTTTGTGCGTTTTGTGGATTTCTTTTAACATAACTGGAGTTTTTTCTGGACGGTTCAGAGATAAAAATCTCAATTAAATCAGGACTTCTTCCAGCTGCGCTTTGGAGAAACCTTAATCAGTGAGTACATGAGATGAAAATTACTCAGATATTATTTTTTAATAAGAGCAAGATCAGGGGAGGTGGGGTCAGAAACGCTTTTTAATTTGGACCGTGACTGTGTGATTTGATTAAAATGACATCTTCAGGCTGAATGTCCCAGTTGAGTATCTGTTTCCTGATCGATGCAACTTGTTCACCTTCCCTCTGTACCTGTCCCCTGTCGTCCCCGTCCTGTCCAGTAAATCCGTCCATGTCCGCGTCCAAGAGCGGCGGCACCCTGCGGGACCTCCAGCTGGCTCTGCAGCTGAAGATCGAGGAGCTCCGGCAGAGAGATGCTCTCATCGATGAGCTGGAACTGGAGCTGGACGCCAAGGACGACCTGATCCGCCAGCTGCAGGTGGAGCTGGACAAGCATCGGAACACGTCCCAGAACCCGGTTCCACCTGGAGAGCCCAGCTCAGGTGGGTCTACCTTCAGGAGGGAGCATGCACCAGAAACCAGCTGCATCTATTAGATTAGAGGACTGCACAAATCAGTAACATTAAGAACAACGTGTTTAAATATCTTATATGAGATGCAGAAAGTTAGAGAAGCAAACTCTTGAAAAGTTCATATCTAATATAGTTGTGTACAAATGAAATGGATGTAAATTGAACAATGGATCATATTAAAGGTTTAAGACATTTTGAAGAAAACATGCAAACAAAGCAATCCTACCTCCTAAAAAGTGCTAAACAAAGTGGTTTAATTTTCTTTTCTTCAGAGATATGAGATATTTTATAATTTTATCCTTTTAAATCCCAATCAGAGGTCTTTTGGAGTAAAGATTATTTTTGCCTAAAATTTCAGAATCTAAAAATCTTAAGAAAATTATGGAAATGAAATTAGCATTAGGAGAGATTATGTTCACACTCTCTCTAATCATGATTTTAAAAATAGTCACAACAGTTCAAACTGGGACTTTGAGCTCAGTCACAGACACAAGGAGACTCTGTAACACCACCTAAGCTAAAGATCAGCACTGTTGCCTGCAGTCAGAAAGTCTGGTTCAAATCTCAGCAGGAGGGTGCATGTCCTCTCTGAGTAGATGTGGGTTTTCACCGGTTTCCTTCCACACACTAAAACGTGCGAGTGTTAGGTTAAATAGGGACTCTCATGGGTAAATAAATGTGTGTCTGTTTGACTGAAAGAGAGTTTACCTGAATTTACTTATGCTAAAGAATCTGAAATAAATAAATATGGCTCACGGACTAAATAAAACTCATCCAAAAGATTGCCCGCACTTCATCAAAATATCCTTCAGCGTGTGAATATTACTCTTTCATTTGCTCCTTTTTGATCAACACTTAATTCAGTTTATTTTTATTTGAGGTTGTTTTGTTTTTCTTTTATGTAAAAAAAAGTAATAAAATTGACACAAATGGACAAAAACACAAAATACAGGCATGAAAATAATTTATTAAATGATCATTTAATTTGACCTTTTTATTCATTGCAATGTGATTTTTTGTTTCTACTTATTTTTTTGGATGTGACTGATGTGATTTCATGTTTGGCCTCTAAGGATCTGAGGTTCAGACTCTGGCAGAATCAGGTGAGCCTCAGCGCACCAAGAGACAAGCCATTTCTGCAGAGCCCACTGTCCTGGACCTGTCCCAGCTCAAAGATGTCCCTCTCACCAGCTACTGCAAGAGCAAAAAGTGAGTCTCACAAAGACTAAACACAACATTGTGGGTTAGGGTTTGTTAGAGTTCAAATTAAAATGAATAAATTACTAAACTTTGATTATAGACTTGAAAATCATCTCTTTCAGGACAATACAGAACTACATCAGTTATTTGTACAGCACATTTTATACACAGAGGCAATTCAATGTGATTTCCAGAATAGAATGAACATACACAAATTCATTTCAGATTTAAGAATAAAAAAAGACTAAGTTAAAGGGTGAGCAGTTACAGTGCAGAAGGTGCAGCATAAGAAACATTCATTCAAAGGCTGATGAATACATGAAAGTTTTCAATTTTGATTTAAAAGTTACTAGAGTTGGGGCACATTTGATGTCATGAGGAAGCTGATTCCATCTGTGTGCAGCATAGTAGCTAAAAGCTGCTTCACCCTGTTTGGTACTGACCCGGGGTTCTACCAGCTGACTGCTTCCTAAGGATCTCAGAGTCCTGCTGGGTGTGTATACTGTAAGGAGATCTGACATGTATTTTGGCCCCATGCCATTGAGTGATTTATAAACTAGTAGAAGCACTTTGAAATCGATTCTGTAGTTTACTGGTAACCAGTGTAGAGATTTAAGAACAGGAGTGATGTGTTCGGTTCTCTTGGTTCTTGTTAAGACTCTAGCAGCAGCATTCTGAATAAGCTGCAGTTGCTTCACAGCTTTTTTGAGAAGACCAGACAAAAGAGCGTTGCAGTAGTCCAGCCTGCTGGAG
>SSNS01000190.1:695939-740426 GCA_006937985.1 Aphyosemion australe
GTGTGTGTGTGTGTGTGTGTGTGTGTGTGTGTGTGTGTGGGTGCGGGGTGTGCCTGTGCCTGCTCTGTCTTCTCAACCCCCAGTGAGCCGTAGCGGATGGCTGCTCATACTGAGCCAGGATCCTCTGGAGGTTTCTTCCTGTTAAAAGGGAGTTTTCCTTCCCACTGTCGCTAAATGCTTGCTTAGTATGAGGATTGTACCAACACAATGACACTAGTCAGTGTCTTGATGCAATCTGCTGGGTCCCTTATATAGGAAACTTTTTTACTGATTGGCTTATGAACTGAACTGTATTGGAATGTTTACTTTGTGAAGTGCCTTGAGACGACTCTTGTCGTGATCTGGCGCTATATAAATAAACTGAATTGAATTGAATTGAATTGAATACATGAAAGTTTTCAATTTTGATTTAAAAGTTACTAGAGTTGGGGCACATTTGATGTCATGAGGAAGCTGATTCCATCTGTGTGCAGCATAGTAGCTAAAAGCAGCTTCACCCTGTTTGGTACTGACCCGGGGTTCTACCAGCTGACTGCTTCCTAAGGATCTCAGAGTCCTGCTGGGTGTGTATACTGTAAGGAGATCTGACATGTATTTTGGCCCCATGCCATTGAGTGATTTATAAACTAGTAGAAGCACTTTGAAATCGATTCTGTAGTTTACTGGTAACCAGTGTAGAGATTTAAGAACAGGAGTGATGTGTTCGGTTCTCTTGGTTCTTGTTAAGACTCTAGCAGCAGCATTCTGAATAAGCTGCAGTTGCTTCACAGCTTTTTTGAGAAGACCAGACAAAAGAGCGTTGCAGTAGTCCAGCCTGCTGGAGATGAACACATGAATGAGTTTCTCTAGGTCTGGTCTGGACATGAGACCTCTGAGTCTTGCTATTTGATGAAGATGATAAAACACTGATCTAGTTATAGCCTTAATGTGACCAGTGAAGCTCAGGTCTGAATCAACTATGACACCAAGATTTCTGACCTGGGTCTTCGTTTTTATTCCTCTGGAGCCAAGTTGAGCAATAACCTCCATCCTATCCCTTCTTATTAAAGACAATAACTTCAGTCTTGTCTTTCTTTAACTGAAGGAAGTTTGACTTCATCCAGTCGTTAACTTGCTCCAAACACTGACAGAGTGAGTCTAGGGGACCACAGTCACTAGGTGATAGACCTAGGTAGATCTGTGTGTCATCTGCATAACTATGATAGGTGATGTTGTTATTGTATATGACCTGACCCAGGGGGAGCATGTAGAGATTGAAGAGCAGTGGTCCAAGAATAGAACCTTGGGGGACCCCACATGTCATGGTAATCTGCTTTGATTTGTGATCACCAATAGAAACAACATAACTCCTGTCTTCGAGATAAGATCTGAACCAACTGTGGACTGTGCCTGATAGTCCCACCCAGTTTATGAGCCTATCAAGAAGGATGTTGTGGTCCACATTATCAAAAGCTGCACTGAGATGGAGCATCATCTGAACAGATGTTTTGCCTGAATCTGTATTGAGAAGAATATTATTTAATACCTTAATCAGTGCAGTCTCAGTGCTGTGGTGTTGTCTAAAACTATCTAGGAGGTTGTTTGTCTCCAAAAAATTGTTCAGCTGGATCATAACTGCTTTTTTATTCATTTTCCCAATGAAAGGGAGATTAGAGGTTGGTCTGTAATTATTCATCACTAAGGGATCTAATTTACTTTTCTTTAGAAGAGGCTTAACAGCAGTTTTCAATGATTTAGGAAAAATACCTGACACTAAGAAACAATTAACAATTTTCAGTACATCAGCTTTCAAGCAACTAAAAACATTTTTAAAAAAGTTTGTTGGCAGGGTGTCCAGACAGCAGGTAGATGAGTTTAAGGTCTTTACTATGTCCTCCAGTGTTTTAGCACTAATCACACTGAAAGCTGGCATTCTAGTCAGACTGTTGCTGTGTGGCTGCAGCAGTGGTCTGGTTGTACTGGTTGACATGGAGGAATGAATGGTTAATCTGATGTTTATGATTTTCTCATTGAAAAAGGATGCAAACTCATTACACTTAGTTTGGGATATGACATCAGGAGCTAACTGTTGGGAGATTAGTTAGCCTCTGCGCAGTAGCAAACAGAACACAGGAGAATAATAACTTTGTAGAAAAAGGCTTATCTTGCCTTATTTAATTCAGAGTTGTAAGAGCGAAGCTGCATTCTAAAGGTTTCAGAGTGAACTGGTAGGTTGTTTTTTCTCAGTTTACGTTCAGCTTTCCAGCATTCTCTTTTCTGATTTGTAACATATTTAGTGAACCTCCATGCAGCTTTATGTTTGCCAGAGATAAGTCTGACCTTTTTAGGTGCAATGGTGTCAAGGACTTCAGTAGTTTTGCAGTTGAAATGATTTAGAAGTGAATCCACACAGCTGGTTGTTGGACTTGTTGACAAATATCCATGAGTTCTATAAAATCTGATGCAGTGTGATCATTTAGATACATTTTTTTGAGGGCAACTGATCATGTGACGTGTAGCAGGTGAAACTGATACCTCAGAAAAAACACAGAAATGGTCAGATAGACCATCCTTAACAACAATGTTTGACACATCCACATCTTTGGTTAAGGTTAAGTCTAGAAAGAAATACAATAAGTCACCCACTTACAGGTAAATAAAGCATCAAGTTGCATCAAGTAACTGGTTATTTAAGACTTCAAGAAATAACCAAAAATAATTATTACTGTTTTGAAGGTTTCTATGTTTTGATGCTACTGTTTAGTAAGTTCCCATAAAATGGGTTAAAATTCTGGTCGTGGAATAATGGGCATCAACATTCTTATATCTATGCATTTATTGCACCCCCCCCCCCCCCCCCCCCCCCCCCCCCCCCCCCACATTGTCAGCTTAGACATAAATAATAATCAGATTTGTGTTATCCTTGATCAAAGTTACAAGGAGTCCCTGTTTTGTAGGTTTCCGTGCTCCAACACACCTGATTTAATCAGTTGGTGATTAACAGGGTTCTAGAGAACTTGATGACCTGCTGAACAGGTGATTCATCCATTGAATCAGGTGTGTTGGAGCAGGAAAACAATTAAAACATGCTGAGTAGTGATCCTCAAGCACCAGGATTGGACACCACTACTGTGAATGGATTGCAGCCCTCATTAACACACTGTCACCTTCTCTACATTTTCAAGTTAAAGTTTTAACTGTGAAATAGGCCCATATTCAGTATTCACCACTGGACGTCTCAGACTGACTAGTCGGTGTGGTCTGGAGCTGGACTAACACCAGCACACTGATCAGGACGGGTGTTTCTGTGTTCATGCAGGTCTAGTGAGCTGATCCAAAGGGCTCTAATGAACAACGACTACATGAAACATCTGGAAGGCGGGCAGGTAGTTGCCACATCACTGCTGATTTTCATAAAACACTGTCCCTTGTTAAAGTTTTTCGTCACTTTATGTGTGCAGATCATCACCATCATGGAGTGCATGTATCCCACATGCCTGAGCAAAGGCTGCTGTGTGATCCAAGAGGGAGACATCGGCTCTACGGTCTATGTCCTAGAGGGTAAGGCTCTCTTAATGAGGCCAAATAATTACTATTACAATATAACATTATACCATAAAAGTCACATAACAGCAAACTCCATGTTTTCTGAAACCCCTGAGATATTTAATTCACAACAACATAAAACAAAAAAAGCTGCAAAAATTTTAAAAATAGCAAACGTTAATTGTGTGACTTACTTAAAGAGTAAGTCACACCCCCCCCCCCCCACCCCCCCCCCCCAGTCTTATTCTACTCACACTCCTTGTGTGCAAAATGTGTCAAAAGGAGGGGCTACAACAGCTAACACACACACACACACACGCACACACACACACACACACACACACCATTCGGACAGAGAAACAGCAGCACACTTCCTAGTCTGGAGGATTTCTCTTTACCTCCTTCACCAGAGGAGAGAGAGAAAAGGGAAGGGAGGAAGGATTTTCGGAGGAGGAGGCGAGCAACCCTGTGATGTATTGTTTCCTTTTGGCTCATGAGTGGCTGAAGCAGCTGGCGGCGTGGCCGAGACTGGGCTGCGATGCAGAGTAGCCACATCAGAAAAACTGTCTTCCTCTAAATTTCTCCTCTACATCTTATTCTAAGAATGTCATAGTTAAAAACTGCTGTAAGATTTGGTCTCAACTAGATAAACAAGTTCTGGGGTATACCTGTTTCCTTACCACGCTGATGTATTGTATACCCGATTTTTATGGTTTTATGTTACAAAGCCACCTATATTTTTCAACAACTGGGCATCATTTCATTCATTTTCAACAACATTTCGATGGATATTTCCAGAGATTAATGGTAAAATCTACACATTGTCACTTTAATACCTATCCATTTTTCAATTTGTTCAATCAAGATATCATCATCAACTGTGTCAAACGTCACAGACAAGTCTAAAAGTAATAGCAGTTCCACATTTCCTTTATCATTAGCCCGAAAATTATTGTTTAGAACCTTCAACAGAGATGTAGACTACGCGTCTACAGCACTAATAGACACAGAATTATGTTTATCAGCAAATAACAGTGATTTGGGAGTGACTTGCTCTTTCCCTTGTCAAGCTGGTTCTGCTCCAAACAGTGAAACACTGATTGATGAAGTGACAACCTATTTGTCTGAGCTACATGAGATAAAGGAGTCAACCATAGCAGAGGCTCAGTGAGCAGTAAGGTGGAAATAGCTCACAGTTATGCCAGAAGGCGAGACATTACCATAGTGAGGTCACTGTCTGGTGTGTGATTTGTCTATGAAATAGACTAGCTAAAGTATACACACACACACACACACACACACACACACACACACACACACACACACACACACACACACACAACTTCAGTTAAGTTGCCATATGTTCCTGACATATTCAAGGACAGTCGGGCTTTCACACGCTGTTGCTGCTGCTGCTTTGCCTTGAAGTGCTCTTTATAAAGCGTCTGCAAACAAATCAAAATACTCTCTTTAGTGTTGGTTTCTAATCAATACATCCTTTATAAAGAGCAGAGAAGGAGGAATGTGATCAGTGATTGCTTTGCAGTGAGAAATCACAGGAAGTCATAAAGAACCAGATTCATGGAACCGTGTGAAGAAACGAAGCGTAGGGACATCAGTTCAGGCTCAGCTCAGGATCACTTTTATTAAAACGGATGATTAAGACAACGACCTTGTCGGAAGATGTGCTGCATTCTCTCACATTTGTACTTTTATTAACAAAAATGACTGAAATATTTGAAATATGGCTGAGATCACACATTCAAAATCTCCACAGGCTTTGATACTCTGATCTTTTTAATGAAGTAATCAATATAAATAATACACGTTCAAATTAGTTCTGTGCTTCTTTTCAATGAATTCTATTTAATTGCAGTTTACATTAGGGACCAACAATACTTCTTTTTTAGCATTTAGCTGCCAGCACAGAAGTTTATGTAATATGTTAGATTTTCCACATCTTTGTTGTTTCTTACAGAACTCAGATTCAACAAGAAAACCATAAAATGATTTGGCTAAACTGATGATAAAAGAAGAAAGAATAAAATTCTTCTATTTTTGTCATTTTAAAATGCATATCAATGTAACTTAATGGAAAATGTTTGTTAGTGAATCTCCATAGTTTTTATCACAGTTACTTTGTGCTTTTTTCAACATTAAATACATTCTACAAAGTGCTTTATAATGTACTTCTAATTTCTATCATTCTCATTTCTTGTGTAAAGCCCTATTTCTGAACTCATTGGACTATGCTAATGTAAAAGCACTACAAATATTTTAATTGGTAGATGATTTCTGGGTGCACTTTATTTTTAGTTTAGCAATTAAATACCTTGAGCATTTCATCTATGAAGTCCCTATGAGTCACGGTTCTGTCAGGGATTCCCACAGGGATGGTCCCCAGTCACAGACAGCCTTCCTCCATAAGTTATGCATGAATGATTGTAGTGGGAAGATAAGAACTGCTGTTTGAAGACTGGGGAACAGTGCAGACGAAGGCTCGTCAAGAGCTGAAATCACTGAAGCAAACTAGGGGGTGTTAATTCCATGGGCAGCGTGGTGATGGGGGGTTAGGGCTCAAAACCCAGCTTTGGCCTTTCTGTGTGGAGTTAGCATGTTCTACCTAAGACATGCGTGGGTTTTCTCAGGGTACTCCGGTGTCCTCCCACAGTCTAAAAAAAGCATGTTAGGTTGATCTAATGTATTGCTACATCTTCAATTTTATGTCGCTTTGTATAAAAGCATCTGCTAAATAACCTAACATAAACAACAACGATGAGATGAACTAGACACTGTTCAGTAATAGGAGATCTGGACTTGCAGCTTTACCACATGAGATCTTTATCTGAAATCAGCAATAAACACACAACAATACTTTATTTTTGTTTGACTCAGGATTTTGCACAAAGTGGAAGGCGCTATATAAATAGAGGCCATTTACCATTCTCAGTAAACACTTCTGCCATTTCTGATGGATAAACTCACGAGAATGTGTCTCTGGCTAAGATGTCAGTGATGTGGAATATGAGGACAGGATGTCAGGATAAATACAGAAAGTCATGGAGTTTGTGATTGCCCTAATGATCTGCATGTTTCTCTGCTGCAGCCTCTCTTTTCTATGCGATGTAAGGGACAGAGAGTTTATGGTGAGCCAAGAAGAAAGGCTCTGCTGTAACAATTACACATAGGTGCATGAAGTAAGAATGACACCCTTTGGTAAAATATGGGTACTGCAGGCCATGTATCAAAACAAATGAGTCCGCTCTGAGCAGCTGTTGCCAGAAACAAAATTCTAACTTTTATGCTCAAACAGTTACTCATTACTCACAGTGCTCAAGTAACAATTTCTTTAAGTTTTTTTTTACTCTAAGGTTATTATTTTTGTCACTACTTTTTACATACCACCCACCTCTGGTCAAAAAGCCTTTTTTGTCCAATGTGTGGATGCTGTTTGGCCGAGGTGTTCAGCTGGACCCCTTCGTTTACACCGCTGCCTCCTGGATAACTCCACATCTGAGAGCGTTGCTATTCTCAGACGTAGGACCTTTCCCACCTGCAAAATGTATGGAACAAATATACACACACCCCTTGATCTGCTCCATGCTGTGAAAATCCACTCTTCCACATAAATACGGCTACTGCTTTGCTTTGTCTGTCTTTAGCTTGTCTCGTTTCCCTCTCCAGCTGTTTCATGTGGTCGCGAACCTTACACAGCTTTGGAAAATGCATGTAAAAATGTCCCCTCTGACATCCAATCTGGGTATCAGAGTCCGATTAGCACCTTCCCCAACAGTGGTGCTTAGATCCTTCCTGTTTGAACATATTTAGGAGACAAAACTACAACTTTGAGAGGAGCCAAGCGACACAGACCCATATACACCAATGCAAAATGCGTGCTAGTTTGTCTAGGGCTACAACCCACAATGCATTTCAACGTTACATCACAGTCTATTTTTAGCTACTGTAGAATATGTTATTACAAATGCTGGTGCAGCAGCATTCGCCTGCACAGACGTGGCAACCCCATCTGCACAGTTAGTAAACAAAGACTACGTCCCTCTTTGGCTTTTTTAAAAGGAGAATAAAATAACAATCCTCCCCCAGCTGGCTGAGAAGGAAATCTGTTTCTACCTTCCTTCCAATATGATTGAGACATTAGACTGTTTTGTGATCACTGTATAATTCTCACATATTGCACCTTTAACACTAAGCACAAACAGAACAATGTCCAAATATCTGTTATGTGGAAAAACAACATTTTTGCACGTTTTGTTGGATCATGTCTAACTCTCACAGCAAGAAAATGTATTTATTATTTTTTTTAATTATTAACTTAGTTTTACGACGATAAAAAAATGGAGAAGAACCATCTTCGAGTGGGTCCTCCTACCTTACAACAAATAAAGAAGTACAAGTTTGATTTGATCTGAACTAACTAAAGTGTGTGTGTGTGTGTGTGTGTGTGTGTGTGTGTGTGTGTGTGTGTGTGTGTGTGTGTGTGTGCGTGTGTGTGTGTGTTTACAGAGGGGTTGGTGGAGGTGGCTAAACAAGGAGAAAAAGTCTGCACCATGGGTCCAGCCAAAGTGTTTGGAGAACTGGCCATCCTGTATAACTGCACCCGCACTGCAAGTGTCACAGGTGAACACAATACAATACACACCTGCAGAAACCCAGCTATCTGCACCAACAAGCCCGTCTTTCTGAACAAAAGAGCTTAGCATTTGTCATGACAATATGATTACACGTGTGTGCTGAGGATCAAAATAAATACCAGTCATTGCTGAGAGCATTCTGTCAGATTTGCAGATGTTAACATTGGTTAAGCCCACCTCATCCATCTGTGACAGAGAAGACTGGGATGAAGGTCAAACACTCTCATCCCTGAATGTTGCATAAATATCTGCTGCTGCTTCCACTGAGGAGGTTCAACTCAGTTCACCTATTCACAAAAACCTCATCATAGTTCATCAAATGAATTACTGCCATTTTAAACCAAATAAATCAAAAACAGAAATCTCAAAACCTCACCAGCAAAGAATTTGATCAAACCAACACCTGCAGCAAGCTTTTACCTCCTCAAAGAAAAGCAGTTCAATGTCAAATAAAAGCCTCAAAACATTCATTAATTTAATTAGTTGTATTTTTTTCAGCTATGCTCACACCCAGGCCTGATAACTGTCAGACCTCTACTATTAAAATATAAAACATGCCTGACAGGTGGCTATGGTTAAGGTCAGAGGTCATGATTCAACAATAAGGAAGAGGAAGGAAATGGCCTCCATGTAAGAGCTCCAAACATAGACATGAATATAAACACTAGATGGCGAAAGCGGGAGTCGAGGGCGTAGCTAAACGGCGGCCATCTTACTTCAGACAGCAGACCCTCTGCTCTCAATGGTAGCAGATGGAAGGTGAGTGAACAACTTAAACAAAAACACTCATAACTCGATGAAATATTAACAGATTTACAAGCGGGTTGCATTATTACAAACCTTATAACACATAGGCTTGATACAACATATTTGCACATTTTTAAATTAATGGGCCAAATCCGTCATATTTCACAGCCACATCTCTGGCGTTTATAACAAATCAAACCGTTTGAAAATCGGTTGAAAATTGAGCAAGTTAGAGTTATTTAAGTAGTACATTCACCATTGACACCAATGTTACGAAAGGGGGCAGCTGTCTGACGTAAGATGGCCGCCACGTTGCTATGTCGCACTCCACTGGCGAACAGCGCGGTTGAGCCATCTAGTGTTTATATACATATCTATGGTTCCAAGACCAAAAACGTTACCGGCCTAAAGTCCGATACACACTGTGCATTATTTGCCTGTCACAAAGGACTGCTTCATGTCACACTGAGCAGAGAGAGGTGGTACACTGCACGGCCAAACATTTCAATGAGTCAAACTGTGCAGGACACGCCAGCATCATGAGTATACTCACAAAAAAAATATACGTCACTAAAAGCCAACAGATACCCAAGACAACAACAATGATGAGAGAAAAAAGCACCACCGTTAACACTTCTTTTATTAGACTTCCACATGTTCTTGCAGGTAGCTTCAGTTTTTACTAATGGTGCTACTGTTACTCTTGCATTGTACACACTGTCCATCCATACATTTTCCTCTGCTTAACTTGGGCCAGCTCCTCCGGGGGAATCCGAAGACGTTCCCAGGCCAGCCAAGAAACAGTCCCTCCAGCGTGTCCTGGGTCTTCCTTTAGGTCTCCTCCCGGTTCGACGTGCCTAGAAATCCTCACAAGGAAGGCATCCGAGAGGCATCCTAATCAGTTGCCTGAGCCACCTCAAATGGCTCCTCTCGATACGGAGGAGTAGCGGATCTACTCCGAGCCCCTCCCGGATGACCGAGCTAAGGGAGAGCCCAGACACCCTGCAGAGAAAACTCATTTCACCCGCTTGTATCAGCAATCTCATTCTTTCATTCACTACCCAAAGCTCATGACCGTCATGAGGTGAGGGTAGGAACGTAGCTCAACCTATAAATCATGAGCTTCACATTCCGGCTCAGCTCTCTCTTCACCACGACAGACCGGTACAACGCCCGCATCACTTCATACGCAGCACCAATCTGCCTATTGATCTCCTGCAACATCTTTCCCTCACTCGTGAACAAGACCCCAAGCTACATAAACTCCACTTGAGGTAGGACCTCGTTCCTGACCTGGAGAAGGCATTCTACCCTTTTCTGACTCAAGACCATGGTCTCAGATTTAGAGGAGCTGATTCTCATCCCAGCTGCTTCACACTTGGCTGCAAACCGTTCCAGCGAAAGCCGGAGATCACGTTCTGATGAAGCCAACAGGACCACATCATCTGCAAAAAGCAGAGACCCGATCCTTTGGCACCAAAACGGATCCCCTCAACACCTTGGCTGCACCTAGAAATCCTGTCCAGAATCTGTGAAAAAGGTCCAACTCTCACCAGGCTCTCACCGGGCCCCAACTTGCATTGTACACTCAGTTTATCATGTTACTCCCTGGGTGTAGTTTCATTGGTCATTTGCAGACTGAAGTCATAGATTTTCTGACACTGCTTGAAGATTGTTGGAGGCTGAATTTGGTCATGAGAGTGCTCGGTAAGCTGATGCTGGGCCAGTCAAACTGGACAAACACAGACTTGCAAATCACCCTCATGTTTATAATTTTTTATCACGACTCTGTTCACGATGAGAGATTTGTATAGGACGGCCAAAAAACACACAGTGTGTCCTGGGCTTAAAAGAACACAAAGCCCCATCTCATAATTATAAAAAACACATTTTCTCAGCTGTAGGCTGTGACCATTGCAGCTTTAGAGGTATCAGGTATTAGGAACTTGTTACTCTAATGTGGAAAACTCTTGAGCCTGATTTATACTTCTCTGTCTGCGTGGGTATGGAGACACGCAACACCATGACCTGTTGATGCAAGGGCTCTGCAGCAGGCCTGCAAAGGGTGACAGAGACATATCTGATTTTTTAACTGTCCGTTAAAGTGAGAGACTGCAAACCTGTGATTGGTCAGGATGCTACTTTCTTTAAATTTGTCGACAGGACCACCATTCCCCTCTCAAAAAAATAATGATTACCAAAGATATCTAGCAGCAGACACTGAGCAGATTGAAGTACGCCTCACGGAAAAAGTCAGATGATATGAAAGTTTACACACCCGTGACTAAAGGAGTACAAAGATGCACAGCAAATATTTTATTCATTTGTGACAGGGTGAGCATCCTGTCACTGTATCCAGATTGATCATGCGCCCTGGCTGCTTGGCCACGGGAATATCCCTTTGGCTGACTGGTTAGCGAGAGTGGAGTCTGGGGATCGAATCCCGCCCGGGCCCTTGTTTCTCCACCTTGCCACACATTGAATGAAACTACAAGAAAGGTGGGTTTGGAGGTGTTGACTGCATGAAGAGGTGGAGGAGAATAAGGGGCAAACTTGTCCGTGTTAAAAAGTCTCTGAAATACATAAACACAATATAAATACAAATACACAATAGTAAATACACAATCATGGACCCGAGGCATGACTGCAGTGGTCAGGATACCACAACGCCCTCTGTTGTCCTGGCGGAGAATTGCTTTGCAACAAGGCAACGAAGAAATCTGAACGAGAAACATCTCCGTCGATGCGTTTGTTGCACAACTCTGCAACCGAGTTGATGGAAAAGTATAAATCAGGCTTTGCTAAACTGGCTGAGTAAAACCAAAAAAATCTGAACATAACAGACAAAAGACACATTCAAAATAAAAAAACAAGGTGTTTCATTTTTGTAAGTTACGCTGTATTTGAGTGAAGTTGTTGTTGGTTATAAAGCTCCTGTCTTACATTTCTGTCTTTTTTCCACTCCTCTGCTGATGCCGTAACACCTCTACATGTTTACTCTGCATCTCAAATCCTTTAATCTCTTTATTTTTCTGGCTGACAGCAGTGCTTCAGATGATGGATTGCCTTTAAATCCAGTTGTCTAATTGATTTCCGCTCGCATGTTCTTCTGTGTGCATCGCTTTGATGTGTTGAAGGGATGTCAGACCCTGGCCGATAAAACTTTGTAGTTTTTCGGCATTAAATGAATTTCTCACGAACATTCACATTCTTGGTTTTTAAAGGGGCATTTAGAAATATCCGCTAGTTCTTTAAAACCCACTTATCTTTAAATTAAGTCCCTTGCCTACCCTCTCTCCTCTGCCTAAGCTGCTTTCATCAGTGTCCTTCTGCTGTTCAATGTCATTCAAGTGAGTGAAAGAAAATGAGCGAGCACGTTTTCAGGCACTAAAGAAATCAGCCTTGTCTGAAAATTAAAAAGTTAAGTTCAGGAGAAGAGCAAGTACGTGAGTGAAATAAAAGTCAGAGAGAAAGATTGAAACTCAGTGGAACTCAATGGTGAGAATCCACTAAATAAAAGGTCTTCTTCTTCTGCAGCCTGCTCTTATTAAAGTAATAAAGCTGCCCTGAAAAAGCCTTTCAGAAGTCTCTGTGTGTAGATAAAAAGCTTGGTGCTGAGACACATTTTACATAAAAGGCGCATCATTGTGATGGTTTTTATCCTAGATGTTGTTAGACCAATGCAGTTTCAGATAAAGCTGCTCATTTCCCTAAAAGGTGCATCTTTTCCTCAAAAACTGGTTAATTATTGCAAAATTTCTCAATTTTTTTTACAGTTTTGTTCAAATTCAAACTTCTAAACCACCAGAATTAGATTAATTCATGTTTACAGTGCATCATATTAACTAACCTGACGGTTCATTCTGATTGGAGTCCAACATAATTTACAAATACTGAGTATATTATTATTTAATTTCCTTTTTCAGCACATATTTGCAGACTAAGATCACAGTGTAGGGAGACAGTTTATATACACAGAGTTTGTCTCAGTAGTTCAGCAGAAGCCTAGTTTAATAACATCATTTTAAACAGCCATAATTACTTGTGAATATTACTTTAGTTACTTTAATTGTTTGTTTGACTCAAACATGATGTTTACTTGTACATCGTGTGTGTGTGTGTGTGAGTGATGTTTCTTAAAGATTGCACCTCATAGGAGAGGTACTTACAATTTCACTGTATTGTCTCACCAGTCAAAATAAAGTCATTCATTCATTGCAGCAAGCCAGCCCCGAGCCAGTTCAGCTAAAGTCAATGACATGTACCAGAAGTGGATGTCTAGATTGAAAGTTACACTAAGTAACTTTGTTGTATTTTAAAATCATTTTCTTGAGCCATTAAATGCTAAAATGACCCTTTACAGAGTAATTTAATCTCTCAGCCCCCTCTGCTTTTTATGTGCAGATTTGCAAATTGAGTCTCTTTAAACCTGAAGTCTCGCAAAGTCACTTATCTCACAAGAAGCAGTTTACACCTCAGAACCATAGCTGTCAAGTCTCCCGTTTTGGCCGAGAAACTCTGGTATTTTGCCCGCTTTCCGCCGTCTTCCTGTTTTATGTTCATTGAAGAAGTTCTTTCCCCATTATCACAGTGAGGTCATTGTCTGGTTTGTGATTTGTGTATGAAATTGGCTAACTAAAGTGCTTGCGTGCGTACACACACACACATATGCATGCACGCACACACACCTGCAGCAGACTCCTGCTGCTCCAACTATGAAAAAAACTACAAGTCAAACAAGGTTGGCCGGAAAAATAAAACAAAAATTATGAATAAAAATTTTAAAAAGACTATTTGAGCTTGAACCTCACCTCTTCACTGTCACTACATGCTTGCTTAATATGGGGATTGCTGTCCCTGACACAACAATGTGTCAATGCAATCTGCTGGGTTACTTAAATAGGCAGCTTTTACCTAATTGGCATAATGAACTGAACTCTATTGGAATATTTACTTTGTGAAGTGCCTTGAGACGACTCTTGTTGTGATTTGGCGCTATATAAATAAACTGCACAGTGCACACCTCAAGGACTAGAGTTTGAGGTTACTGGTTTAAGGGTTTGGGGGTTTAGCCTGTAAACACAATAAAACATTAGATTGGTTATTTAGTGTCCATTTCAATAAAAAGTTATTTCCTGCTCACCTGAAGCCTTTTTATGGGTTTGTCTTCAGCTCTGACTGACATCAAGCTCTGGGCGATCGACCGTCATGGTTTCCAGAACATCATGATGAGAACTGGTCTCATCAAACACTCCCAGTACACCGACTTCCTCCGCCGGTAGCAGCTCATCATGAGCCTCACTTCAGTGTTTTCACTCTCTCTTCATGAGAATGACTCACATGACTGACTGTGAACTCTCCTCACAGCGTCCCCTCACTCCAGTCTCTGCCTGAAGACCTTCTCAGTAAACTGGCTGATGTCCTAGAGGAGGTGATGATCTTCAGACTCTTTTCTCTGACAAACACAAAAGTCCCTGTTCTCTGATTAGACCCATCTCTCCTCTTTTCTCAGACGTTTTATAGGGATGGGGAGTACATCATCCGCCAGGGAGCAACTGGAGATACATTCTTCATCATCAGTGAGGGACAGGTGAGGAAGACCTATCAGGATTTGTGAAGATGTAATTAAATGTGAGCAGATATTAATATGATGAGGTGGTTCTTCATTTGAGCTTGGCTTAGATGATTATGAGGATGTGATCAGTTATTTTTTAAAAGTAAAATGTTAATTAAACCTTGAAGAAAAGCTATTTTGTATAACATGCATGAGCTCACTAACACAAATAAGGCTGTCATGATGCTGAGGTAAGGACTCAAACAGGAGGCAGCTAGGTAAGGTAAAAATAAAACGGTCTTTACTTTAAAGAGCAGGGTCAGGAACTTAACAAGGATCAATCTAAGTATAACAGGGACAAGTACAACAGGGGAGCCAACTGAACTGGGTATAAACACAGAGGGGAGTGATGAGACAGGGAACAGGTGTGATGATTGCTAATGACAACGACCTACAGGTGTGACTAATTGACTGAGGAATGGGAGGAAATACTAAACACAAGAGGAGAAATGAAAACTGAACAAGATAAAGCAATAAAGCACAGTAACTAAAACAAGATGACAGATAGAACTAAAGGCTGGAAGAAATAAACTAAGCAAAGGAAAGCTAAATAAGGAAATCAGAAGGCCAAAACATTAAATTAATAAACTAAAATAGTAAAAACATAAAATATAGAGAAATTAAAGAATGGAATAACAATAAATGCAGGGAACTGGGGAGAAAACAGGAGATAATAAAGGATAAACTGAACACTAGTGGGCAAAAGTGAACACATGGTTTGATTATAACAGAACACAACACAACAAAAACATGAAAATGACAAAATCTAAAAGGTTTGGATAAATAAACTGAAATCAGTGAATAATCTAGGGAGCAAAACTCATAATTCTAACTAATAAGATCAAATCTAAGAAAGGGGAAAACGGTGAAGGACTGGGGGCTGAGGAGTGGCTGGGAAGAGACTGTGGGATGTAAGGTTCAATGCTAACGAGACTCTAAGGCAGTGGCACTCAATTCCGGTCCTGGAGGGCTGGTATCCAGCACGTTTTAGTTTTAACTCTGTTTTAACACACCTGATTTCAATCAGCAGGTGATTAACAGGCTTCTGCAGAGCTGGATGAGCTGCTGAGCAGGCGATTCAACCACTGAATCAAGTGTGTTGGAGTAGAGAAACCACTAAAACGTGCTGGATACCAGCTCTCCAGGCCCCGAATTGAATACTGCTGAGGCAGTGGTACTCACTCCTGGTCCTGGAGAGCTAGTATCCAGCTTGTTTTCCTTGTTTCCCTACTCCAACACACTTTATTCAGGGGTTGAATCACCTGTTCAACAGCTCATCAAGCTGCAGAAGCCTGTTAATCACCTGCTGATTGAAATCAGATGTGTTGAAGCAGAGTTAAAACTAAAACGTGCTGGATACCAGCCCTCCAGGACCAGGAGTGAGTACCACTGGTCTAAGATGACAGGAAACACAAGGGAGAGGGGAAAGACATGGAAGGAACTGGGGAGGCGAGGGACACAGGACATGACAGATATTTGGAAGTTTCTTTATTTATAAAAAGGCTAGGAACAAGAAACTTCTGTTTGATCAACCTCAATTTGGAAAAATAGTTTAGTTCTGACTAGACCGATGAGCTAGTTCAAGAGGAAAAAAGACAAAAGTTGCTTTTTTAAAACCACTCCACCCTAATATTTTATATTAATGCTATTTTTAAACCTTTACACCTTCTACCTCCACAGGTAAAGGTCGCTCAGCAGCTCTCGAACAGTGAAGATGGGGTAACAGAGAAGACTCTTTCCAAAGGGGATTGGTTTGGAGAGCAGGCTTTGAAGGGGTGAGACACAGAGAGAGAGAGAGAGAGAGAGAGAGAGAGAGAGAGAGAGAGAGAGAGAGAGAGAGAGAGAGAGAGAGAGAGAGAGAGAGAGAGATCAGGCCTATCTGTAGTAACAGATCTATCTCAGTAAGTCTTCTATTGGTCCTGAACACTTCCATCACCTCCTTGATTTCTACCTTTACTCACCAACATCCACCTCAGCTCCCACAGACACCAGCTGCAAAGCTTAGAGAGCCAGATTAAAGATGAGCAAATATTCCAAAGAACAACAAACAGGTTGAAAGCAGTATGTCTGCCTGCAGCAGATTTAAAAATGCATGTTGGATCAAACAGGGATAGCTGGCATCACAGGTTACAAACATGTGTAAAATGCATGAGAGTGAATGTTGTTTTTCTGTTTGCAGTGTAACAGATTGACCTGTGTTTGATTCATTTGGCTTTTGGCTTTAGTCAGACCGTGAGGATGGTCTGTCCGTCTGTTTAAACAAGGTCGTAATTGTTTAGTCGTTTTCTGTCACATGCTCATCAGAGTAGTCATAACACAACTGTTTTCATCAGTTAGGATGGGATCTTTGCACAGGTGACACATAGCTTTTTGATAACTGGTATATTGGTGTGGAAGGTCTAGCCACAGTAGCTAACAGGTGATGTAGGCAGAAGCTCCACAGAACTTTTTGGGAATGCTTATGACTTGTAGTGGTTTTAAAGATCCAGGGCTGTGTCTTGGTATCATTTTCTCTGCTTTTTGCTATATACATCAAGTTAACTGGAACTACAGACTCATGGTCATTTTTGGAGGGTATAATGAGAGCTTTAAGTGTGTCCAGTTACACCCTCCTCTGGGAATAAAAGAAGCATGGAACGAGCTCCACCTTCTTGAAGGAGCCCTGTAGACCTAAAATCTCACAATATGGTGCTGAAACCCAGGACCTCGCAAATTTACTGATAGGACAGCTGCAGTAAGGATGAGCAACACTGACCTTACATCAGACAGGTTTTTGGTTTAATCCTTGTGACACTTAATATTCAGATGAAATTTGAAACAATTACTGAATAAATACTGCTGTGTTTTTAGTTGGTTTAACTGAATGTAATTTGGAACATTTTCTTGGTAACATGTAGAACCTATGGATGTTTACATGCAAAGCCCTTGGGATAACATGTAAACCACATGTGAAACATATATTGATACCACATGTGTAAACATGCCACATGGCACCACAGGTTATCCCTTGTGAAGTACATGTTAAAGTCATGTGATTTTACCTCAATGGAACAAAATGATTGATTTATTTATAATTCTCCACAAATTACTCTTATTAGAAAAAAGTATTATTTGAGGGCTTGATTAATTTTGAGTGACAAAAATCAAAACAAGCCGTAAGAAACGAAGCTGCTTTTTTGAACATTCAGCACACACTTCACTTTCAAACTAATATTCATTTTTAATCATACAGAACTTACACTGCTTTAACATTATTTTAAACATGCAGGTAAATAACTAGTCTTCATAAACACTTTAATTTCTTAAGTTTTCTCTTTTAAAAATGTCCGTCATCTGAAGCTTAATGCAAAAACCCATTTCAGGTAATCCCCTTCTGTTGGGCTGCATCCCTTCAGCAAGGCATTCACTTATTTTCCTGAAAATCTTTTTCACCTCGCATCTTCTACTTCTGGCTTTGTTACCACCAGCTGTTCTCCTGAAAAAAGCCCACCCAACAGCATGGCAGACGCAGCTAAACATAGTTTGATGCAGCTGAAGGTGTTGGAGACGAAAAAGAAAGTTTAAAAAAGTGTGAGCTCAGTCTTAAAAGGTGATAATAACACAAAACAGAGGGAAGATAATACATTAGACTGGGAAACCAGAATGAGTTTGTCATGCAGAATCATGACGTAAGATATTTTCACCAAAAGCGTGATTGTGAGAACGCCTCCAGAGGTGATAATAGAGGAAACACTACTTTTTGAGCTGTGATATCTAAGGGCATTTTTACACCTGTAGTTTGGTTTCTCTGAGTCAACTCAATTCTTTTAAGTAGTTTGATTTCATTTCACACAGGGACAACAGCAAATAAACACAGGTGAAATGGGTCAGTCGGCTGATTGGTCAGACTGTTTGGGGGCGGGGCTACCACAAGTAAATACAAGAAGGAGGTTCTGTATTCTGACCCTGAGCTAGCTGAATCTCCACTAACAGCAGTTTATAAATCACTCAAACTCTTCAGTGCTTTTAGGCGATGGACCTGTCAGATCAGTTACAAAAAAATCAACCCCCACCCCCACAAGGGTTGTCATGTCAGTGTGGCAAGGTGGACAAACCAAGGGCTCGGGCGGGATTTGAACCTCAGACCCCCGGGTGAGAATCATGCACGTTAACCAGTCAGCCAAAGGGATCTCCCTGTGGCCAAGCAGCCAGGGTGCACAATCAATCGGGATCCAGTGACAGGATGCTCACACTGTCACATCTTCCCCCCTCTTTCCACAAGCACGTCCCCGTGCTCCCGCGCAGGGTGCCACAAATTCCACATCCATGGACCAACCTCACAGTTTTACATGGATCCTGCCAACAATGCCAATTGTGGCAAGGTGGACAAACGAGGGCCCGGGCGGGATTCGAGCTCTAGACCCCCGGGTGAGAGTCATGCGCATTAACCAGTCAGCCAAAGGGATAGTGCACATGACTCTCACCCAGGAGTCTGGGGTTCGAGTCCCGCCCGGGCCCTCGTTTGTCCACCTTGCCACATCAGTACACTTCACCTAATAAACTTAAATAAAAAGCAGTTGTACCAGGCTGTAAACATGTTTATTTCTGCTGTGAAGTTGGCATTTTTAACATGGGAGTCAATGGGAACTTGCTCCTTTCCTCTTGGTAGATACTGATGTTTGCGCACCCTGCATCCCAACATGCAGCACAACTCTTGCTGTAGTTCATATCGACAGTGCCTCCTCCAGCTGGCTGCTTTAGTCTACTGCCTAGTGTGTTCACGTTTGTCCAAACACACCACTCCAAGAAGGGAGCTAAACCAGGGTTTATTTTAGACCAAACACTAGAGGTGGGAACATGCCCTAAACCAGCAGCTGAAATCAGAGGACCAATTTGACCCTCCTATTCAGTCTCTAAATTCCAGTATCAACAAGTGCTGATGTAAGTGTTTTGTTTACAGTGAGGACGTTCGCACCGCCAGCATCACCGCTGTGGGAGACGTTACATGTCTGGTCATCGACAGAGAGTGAGTCAGGGTGTTCACATGAAATATTTGTGAGGAGAGGCTGTGAATCTTTTGACTGAAGCTTGTGTGTGTCTCAGGTCTTTCAAACAGCTGATTGGAGGACTGGATGGAGGCAGCAGCAAGCAGTGTGACAGCAGTGAGGTCAAGGCATTGTGAGTTCAATGGCACATTCTCAAAAAGATTTATGTTTTGTATTGAAAGGTTTATGTAATAACAGTTCTAGATGGATAAAATGGTTTTTAATATATCTTTTCTTACTAAAAATGTTTGGCTGTCAGATATTTTATGGTATAGATGTGCACACTGCAAGAAAAACTATTATTTATCTGAAAGAGTAACCCATTTGATTCTTGTTCCATGGGGCATTTCTACTTTTTGTAAACTTTTTCCTAATTAGCTTCTTCCAAAGCTTGAACTCAGATTTCAAGCAACTCTGGTGATCAACATTTAAATAAACTTCAACAAATTTTACAAACCAAACAGCTGGTGGATCTAAACAACTATCATAACAAAATATAAATACTTGGATATATCTATCTGCTTTAAAATCCTGTGGTCATAGTGGTTTTAATTCTGAATGCAAAGCAGCAACAACAGGATTTTACCACATTTTTACGTTTTTGTAGATGCAGAAATGACGCTCATCCTGAAAAAACAAGGATGAATTTAACTTTTCCTGACACACCTGCCCTTTTTTATGATGGCAGCCATTCAGCAGGTTTTAATTCACACTAAATGTGTGTCACAAACAGCACAGATCGATCAGAACAAAACACTTGTTATGCTATACATAAACATGGGTGTGTTTTTCTTTAAATGCAGCTTAATGCCTCGTTCAAATGTGAAAAGACTGCACCAGCATATAAAGACAATGCTTTTTTGGCAATGCAAAATGAATGACAAATGTCCTTTTGTGAGAGCTTTGAGAATTAGATGGAAGTGCAAAATCCTAATTTTTGCCCAAATAAAGACATGCAACTCTTTGGTGAATTTGGGCCAATCTGTTCAGTTCATAATACCTTTTTATAGGAGAAGTACTCTTTCTGTACTATAGGTTAAAGATAGGTGTGTCTCTTGGTCATTTTAAGAACTAAGACCTCAGTAAGTGCCACTAAGATTCTGGAAGCCAAGCCTGCAGCACAGTATGATAGTTTATAGGCATTGATTGTCATGGTGATTGACCATGCAAAAGAACCACTTTTGTGACACTAAAACCCCAAAACTGAACCTACTTGAAGTTACCTTGTTGTAACCCTGATGCTGTTGGTCTGACCCTAAACCCACACCGGAGGCAACAGTGGAGTGAAATGTCGCTGCTTCAAATAGAATCTAATATAGTCTATGGTTTGATCCAAACCAGCCGCTGCGCAGAACATTTCAGGCGCATCCCAGAAGCGTCTCGCCGCACCGCTACAGATAGGATTGTGTTCTATTTTTGCCACTTCTGGGACTGGGACACGTGAATTTCTGCAGTTAACATAGGGCTAAACAGGAAATCACACCCAGTTATAGTGTAAAACATCTGGTAATTTTCAAAATAAAAGCCTATTGCAGAGACACAATTTCTTATCTATGTAGATTACATCAATACATGTGAACTAACAGCATCTTTTGAGAAGTGCAACGGTGTGTTTTTAATGGCTTTAATCCTGGCAGTGGAGAGGCACAACATAATATATGACATCAAACAGCGATATCAAACGTGGTTTCCTTCCTCTTGTTGGTTTAATGGTGGATGGCATAAACAAACCATGACCTTTGAAGTCTCGAGGGATTTTGTGATGTCGCTAGTCTAGCAAGGAGAACGGCAGAGAAGCTGCTTCGTGGCTGAGATGTTCCCCCGGTGTTGATTGACGCAAGCAAGTAAACCGCCCTGCTGCCGTTCCGCACCGCTGATGCCTCTAGTGTGGATTCGGGATGAGAGTCTTTTTGAATGTGAGGGTCGCTGCAGACAAGGAGGCATCTCGTCTGCACTATATTGCTGCTCAGTTCATTGGTTAATGGCCATCAGTGTTTAATGAAACATTTTATAGAAATAGCTCCTGTTAATGATAATTTGCCAGTCTTCTCTTTCCCTGCAGCCAACAAGCAGAGGCTGATTTCTTCTCCAATGTGTCACTCTGTGATTTCAAAGTCATCTCCACCCTGGGGATGGGAGGCTTCAGTCGGGTGGAGCTGGTGAGTGTTAGTGTGTGCGTGTGTGTGTGTGTGTGTGTGTGTAACTATATAGATATGATTTTAGTGTTTGACTGTGTGTGTGTGTTTGTTTTCAGGTTCAGCTTGTGACAGATTCCAATCAATCATTTGCCCTGAAAGTGCTGAAGAAACGTCACATCCTGGACACCAGACAGAAAGACCATATTCTGTCTGAGCGCCGCATCATGATGGAGGCTCATAACCCGTTCATCATCAGGTCAGAGGGAACACGTGGGGCTCTACATACAGGAGGAAGGTGTTTTCTTAACATTATACATGAAAACACAGGAAACAAAAAACATGCTGGGTGTCTATAGTTAAATGGATTGGGCTGTGTTAGAACAGGAAGGATAAAAGTCAAAAAAACAAATTGGTACGTTTGTTTGGCTCCAACTTGTCTAACAATGTCTGGGCGGGGTCCTAATGGGATGAAAGAGGGTGTAGTGAGGGATCTGAGGTACAACCTGGTGGTGTTTGATGCACCAGAATATAATTTCCTAGAGGTGTTCTGTTTGATTTAGATCTGATGCATTGGTGCCAATCAATGTTACCAATCCCTTCATCCTCCAGAGACTAAAGGTGAATCAGAAGGCACCCAGAAACCATTGTACAAGTGTAGGGTCTGACATGGGCCCAAGGATTTTACCCCAATACTTAATGGCAGTCAGGGTGCCGTTGTGTCTAAAGAGGTAATGTGTGTCCACTCCCCTTCGTGAGTTATCATGGCTGTTGCCATTTATGGCTCAGCGCCAGAAGATTCTAGATGATGAGTGAAGACGTCGGGGCGACAGTGGCATAGGAGTTAAGTGGACGCCCCGCAATCGGAAGGTCGCGGGTTCGCGTCCCACTCGGTCTGTCACCGTCGTTGTGTCCTTGGGCAAGACACTTAACCTGAATTGCCTCTGTTGGTGGTGGTCAGAGGGGCCGATGGCGCAACAATGCAGCCTCGCCTCTGTCAGACCGCCCCAGGGCGGCTGTGGCTACTCAGTAGCTTACCATCATCAGCAGTGTGTGAATGTGAGAGTGCATGCAGCATCTTTGAGTGTCCTAACAAAGCGCTATATAAATTCGATGAATTATTATTATTATTATTATTATTATTAAGACGAGTCAAACACCGTAAGTTGATGAGTAGATAAATACATTTCACTGTAATATCGAGTTGTTGGTAATTGAAAACGTAGCTTGAGATTTTTTTCAGAGCTGAAAATTTTCTTCTAATTCACCGTTAGCTTTGTTAGGTCAACATTAGCCTCTAGCCTTCTTTTTCGATATTAGAATAAAACAACAAGATGCTGTAGCTTCTTAGGGGTACAAGAAATAACTTCTGGGTCGCTCCTGTTTACTGGCTTAGGTTCTTTCCAAGACGCTGCTGTGTTTTGTTGGCCGGTGTCAAATTACAAATGTAGACGCAGACATGTCAGCCCCATGGGCTGACCTATTGTAAACGCTGACTACGTCCCTCTTTAGCTTTTTTGAAAGGAGAAAATCTGACAAACCCCCAGTCGCCTGAGAAGGAAACCTGTTTCAGTGTAACCTTCCTTCCAACATGATTGAGACATTAGACTGTTTGTTGATAGTATTTGTGCTTTCCTTCATCAAGCCAGTCAGTGCCAGTAAGGTGGAACTGGTTTTCCTAAAACCATACGGATCATTCTTATTTAATTGATTTGATGACTTTCTAGTATTTATGAGAATTGCTTTTCCAGATGTGTATGTATACGTTAACATCATCTGAAACTGATCACCAACTTCCTCTGTTCCCTAACCAACTAGACCAGTATCCCAGAACTCTACTTGACTTAACTGAAAAAACATTGATCCTTTGAAACTTTCAGCAGATTTTGTTCTGTTTGGATGAATTTAAAACAAATATCTCAGATCTCCATGGAAACGGGCTTTTCTCAGTGTGTTTGCTGCTTTTTCTCTAATGAAAATGTAGAGCTATTGTAATGTCTTATGTTATGTCCCAGGTGTCTAGGGTAGTGGGGAGCAACATGAAGGACGAGTGAGGATGTGAGTTTATTAGGCGATAGATCAGACTCTTCTGACATCAACAATAATCTTTCACACAAAAGTAAACTTGGATTTAACACAAAGTACTCGAGTAGGCTAACCAACTATAATAAAATACAAAATCAAACGTTTTAGAAATGTTTACCGAGTTTTCCTTTCCTATAAACGGGGAAACGTCTGTGGTTATAACGGGGACTCCCCCTCCTACAACAATATCTCGACAATATTAAACACCCATCTGATGAATTATGAAGTTTGCCGAGGAGACAACAGGCCAGAGAAAAGGTGGCTCAGGTCTGTCAGTGTTGTCTTCTCCCAGCCACTAATTATGATTCTGTTCAGCTGGGTGCTTCAGGGTGGAGACAGGTAGTGCAGAAGGAGGCGGGACGCAGACTGCCAGGCTGCCTTGGGGGTGTGGTTCTGAAAGGACAGCTCCTTTGGAACAGCAGTGTATCCTCCTCCGCTGCAGCATCACAATGAAACAAAAGAAAGGGGGAGGAGAAACACAAAACCAATGCTAAAGTCTGTGGCCGTAACACTTCTATTGTTTAACTGCTTGGTGCTTTCAGCATTGATATCTTGAAATTCATAGGCAGCCACACACACAGACAACACACAGCATGCCCTACTGCTGTAGTGCTCTTGAGCACCAACCAAGTGTAACCCACCCCTGGAAATGTCCAATCTGCTGCCTTTTGATAAAAATTTGAGTGATTTCCTTTTTGAGGGAACAGTTCTACCTCGGGAGTGTCAGTTTTAGCCTAGATGTAGGGTGGTCATCTTCCAACAGGAAACCAGTGGGTTTAATCCCCAATTCTGCAGCGTGACAAAGTGTCCTTGGGCAAGACACAGTTCACCCACTGCCCCCGATATGCTTCTCAGTGTATGAGCGAGAAGATGAAAAGAGCTTCAGGGTGCAAGTCTGTGATAGAGAGTGACTGATGAACCTTTGAAAGTTCTCTGCAGAATCCAGATTAGGTTAAAACAAGTGGAGACAATTTTCTAGTTTTGTTTCAAAACAAACAAGTGTTGAATGGAACCTATCGTCTGTCTCATAATGTGTAACAGACTGAGGATAGGAAGCCAGCTGCCTCTGCAATAACTCTGCCAAACATCCACTGACTATAGAATAAAGATGAGGAACTTTTATTGCTTATCAGATTAGAACATATCAGCAGGTGAGTGGTTGAGCCAGATGGAGGTGTGGCCGAGACTCAGCTGGAGTCCAGTGCTGTGCAGCCACGCAGTACGGTAGAGACATCACCCTGCAGCTCTATAGCCATCAGCTGTGGCTGATTCTAAATCAGTGTGGAGCAGAGTTTCTACCTGAAGACAGAGATATAATTACTGTTTTAGGCTGAAATATTAAATTTTAAGTAAGTTGCAGTAAACTGCTAAAATAAGGACTACACATGACATGTCTACAGCGCTATTAGACACTCATCTATACAGGTTATCAGCAAATAACAGTTGATTTAGGTGTTACTCGCTCTTTTGTTCAGGCTGGCTCGTGTGTGACCTTCTGTTGATTCTTCCTCACTAATCTTCATGCTGCTATTCTGTCTTTCTCAGGATCCTGTGATTCCCGTTTTCTCATTCATCTTTTTTTTCTTCCTTCACATTTGTTACTTGGGACATTTTAATGTGATTCACTTTCAGACACTCTGTGGCAACACAGCAGTCAGTAGTGATGGGCTCTATGGCTGTCAACAGAAAATAGGCAACAGATTTCACCGTGAGGGAGACCGCGAGCTGCAAACACTTTAAACTCAGGAGGGTGAATCATAACCTCTCCTGTGTCCAGCCCAGCCTGCAGCAATACATTATCTCCCACCATAATGGATCTGTTGTTGTTATGGTGATTTCTCAGGTGCATACATAACTGAATCTCACCCACCGCTGGGATACTCAGACTACAACATCCTGCTGCTGCCAAGTAACAGATCTTAGTTAAAAACTAGAAATCCAATCACAAAATCAACGTTTGGAACAGGAGAACGTCTGAGACATGGTTTGATCTGTCTGATCTGGGTTTGTTATTAGGCTTATGATTAAGATTTTAAATCGCTTATAGATGTTTTACCCATGATGTTTCACTCTGAGATGATGCTATCACATTCACAGCACACTGAGAGTATAAGGGAGCTGCAGGGGGACGTTAAAAGGATGGCTGGAAAATGGTGGAGCAGAAGCTAACCATCATGACTTATTGTGTAGGACAGAACCCCCAAACCAGTAACAACATATGAACCAACTGGGCTTACACGTCTTTATCTTGCTCACACTCAACCATCACCATAACAGAACATCTGGTAATTTCCTTTCTCCTTTACAGAAACCTGCACAAAGTCTCTGACCCAGACAAGCAGTGAAGCAGAGATCCTAAGGACAGCTCAGCTCAGGATGAATCCTCACCAAACACCTCTGATCATGGATGTACTCTAACCTATTAAAGGGAATCAAAAAATATCCCAATCCCAAAACAGACCCATGCTAGGGAGCTGAAGGACATCAGACTAGTGGCACTCATCTCCTCTTGTGTAAATGTATAGAGAGAGTGGTGGTTTATTATCTCTGGTTTGGTCTCACAATAAGTGAATCCCTTTCAGTTTGAATTATGAACTATTATAAAATATAGTTTGTGATGAACTGAAGCTGATCATATCATATTTTTAATTCTCGTGCCCTGTGAGAAACGTTCCAAACAGATAAAGATCATAGATCATCATCACAGTTATTTCCCTCCCTAAATGTTGCTTTAACGTGTGATTCTCAGGTGACTCTCTTTGCCTCTGCAGGTTGTATCGTACTTTCAAAGACTCCAAATACCTCTATATGCTCCTGGAGGCTTGTCTTGGAGGTGAATTGTGGTCACTTCTGAGAGACAGGTGTGTGATGGTGGAAAACACAAGAAAGCCCTGGTAAAGGTTGAACAACACCAACAACTGAGGTTCAGTAATTATCTAGGTTGTAAACTGCAGATATGTTCTCTCCAGACAGTAATTTGCACTGTGTCTGCTATGGTCTGCACCTAAAAAGAAAAACAATGTAATCACCAGATAAAGAAGCTGTCTTTAACACAGACTGCAAAGTGTTTCAGTCGTCTTCTTTTTTTGAAAAGAAGTACCACGAGATCCTGTTTGTTTGCCCAGCCATAGTGGAGTTTTAGAACCAGTTAGTGAGGAGCTGAAAGTCTCGCCTCCATTCCAGCACACAGTCATGGTGTTTTATTAAGCATCAACTCATTTTTACATATACATAAACCAGCTGGAGTTGACAGCTGGAAAAGAAAACATTTGAACTTCTAGTAAGGAAAAACTCTTATTAATTTACGTGAAGGGGTGGGGCTTAAAGCGTATCCTGGAACTAGCCACTAACACTTTGAAGTGCTTCCTTGTGTTTTGGCTTCAACGTTTATGTTGGATGGATTCAACTAAAATATGAAGAAGGGTGGGAGGATTTAGCAATTAAAGAATGTGTGCATTAGTGTCATTTCATTTAACACTAATAATGATAAATGACCCACACTTGTAAAGCACCTTTCAGAGTCAGAGGACTCCAAAGTGCTTTACACTACAGTGAATCATTCACCCATTCACACGCTGGTGGTGATGAGCTACAGTGTAGCCACAGCTGCTCTGGGACACACTGACAGAGGTGAGGCTGCCGAGCACTGGCACCACCAGTCCCTCCAACTACCACCAGCAGGTAAGGTGGGTTAAGTGTCTTGCCCAAGGACACGACAGCAGAATTCTCTGCCGGGAGCTGGGTTCAATCCTACAACCTTCCGATTACTGGACAACCCGCTCTACCTCCTGAGCTACTGCTGCCCCAGTTAGCGAAGAGTACACTAAAGCAAAGATAAAAGCCATAGTTAAAACATAAACATCAAAGATAGAAATTTAAACCAATATCTTGCTAATTAAACGACAGTGAAAGAGAATACAACTTTAAATGAGATTTAAAACTCTGCTAGGAGGTGGCCTGCTTGACATCATTCCAAAGTCTTGGTGCCAAACAGATAAGGCACGGCCACCCCTGGTGTTAAGTTTTGACCTCAGGACCACTAACCTAGCGTGACCAGCAGAGTGGAGGGATCTTGCTGGAACTGTAACATAGCAGAAAGATATATTGGCACTGTACCTGCAGGAGACTTAAAGCATAAAGCCTAAAAGAGATCATATGTTGGATAGGAACCAGGGGGATGTGTCCATGTTCCCTGGTCTCACTGATAAACCCGGCTGCACAGCTCTGTACCAATCGCAGCCTTGAAATCGTGGTCCAAAGCAGTCCAGCAAACAGGGTATTGCAGTAATCCAGCCTAGATAGGATAAAAGCATGTCTCACAACCTCCAGGTGTTCTTTAGAGAGCAGTGGCTTGATCCTGACTAGACAAGGAAACTGGAAAAAAACACTTGTCTGATGAGTTGTCAGAGTCTTTTGATCAGAATAAAGAAAAGCTTTCCAACCATAGTCACATAGCAGACAACTGGCAACAAAAACACATGGCACAGAACCTTTTTTACCAAACATCTGCCTTCTTCTTTTCACCGTCTAGTTCTGTTAATCCTGTTATTAGAAGTGTGAACAAAAAGACACCCTCTTTCAGAACAAACAGCCTTTTTTCTGCTGCTTACTCGGTTTTTCTGAATCAACAAAAGACAAATAAAAAAACAGAAAAACAATTAAATTTCAGCATGAGTCCGTCTGATGCTTTTGTTCTAAAATGACATTCCTATACACTTTAAAAGCTTTTAAGTTCACTTTCTGTTTAAATTTTCCTTTTCTGAGTAGTTTTCCAGATTTCTGTTTTTACATTATTCCTTTATTTACATAAAAATGTATCTGTTGAATGAAATCATGAGTAATGAAAGCTTTTTGTTTAGCTATTCTATGTTATAAATCATTTTTAAAACATTCTTATTTCTTGCTAAGGGGCTCTTTTGACGACGCCATCACTCGTTTTTATGTGGGGTGTGTGATCGAGGCCTTGGTCTACCTCCATTCCAAGGGAATCATCTACAGAGACCTCAAACCTGAGAACATCATCCTGGACCACAGAGGATACGCCAAACTGGTGCTGATTCCTCACTTTGTCTATAAAAGGAGGTGGAAAATCACATGAAAGGAAAACTCTGATAGGTGTTGATTTTCTGTCATAGGGGGACTTTGGCTTTGCCAAAAAAGTGGGTCTTGGCAAGAAGACGTGGACTTTCTGTGGGACCCCGGAGTACGTTGCACCTGAGATCATCCTGAACAGAGGCCACGACCGCTCAGCTGATTGCTGGTCGTTGGGCATCCTGGTGTTTGAGCTGCTCAGTGGAAGGTAGCGCTGGAAGATCTCAACATTCTGAAGTCAAGGGTCTTTTTTTACTTTGTTTTGTTTTTGTCTGGCAAAAAGGGCCAGATTTTTACATCAGCTAGTTCAAAACTCTTTGGTGTAATTTAGCAAGTAATGTCTTCCTTCAAACAGATACTCAAAATATTGTAGATTGATATCTCCACCCATCTTTAAGTGGATCTAATTTGCAATTGAGTCTAAAAAAAGTTAACTACGTGGTCGATTAGGTTCCCAAAGACATTTCTTACATATTCTATCATCTCCCAGTAGACCTTGTTCACATTTCTGTATTTATTTCTGTGGTAACTGGTGACACTGGGTAATGTTACACCCCTAGGGTTTCTACTGCAGAATGTTTGAGTGACTAAATCAACTAAAAATTACATTTTAGTGTTTAAATGAACCACTATGGAAGTTTTGAGACTGAACACACTTTAATCCATGTTTACCATCAGCTCTGCCTGAGGCCGTTTAACCTGAGGAGTTCTGGTTTCTGTGAAGAAGCTCAATAGAACTTTTCTTTTATGAATGCATGAACCACTTCCCCCGGGTTTTGGGGTGTTCTGCTTGTAGGAAACGCTCCTCAGCCTTGTCAGGATACAGCTGGAGACAGTCAGGGAGGCGTCCATGAAAACTGAGCCAAATAAGCCTGTTCAGGTGAAATTAGGTAGCACAAAATCTGAAAAACAATTTTTGAGACTCAACCATGAATTTTATCCCACACAAAAATGAATGAAGATATGAAAGAGGATTTTTCAGGAAATGTGTAGATTATCTGTTGGCTGAAGTAAAAACATTCTCAGTAATTGCATCACAGGGTTTTGAACCAGGTAATGATGAAATGCTAAGAAAGACTAAACATTTCACTCTCCTCTGTCTGTGTGCAGTCCTCCTTTCTCTGGCTCTGATCCGATGAGAACCTACAACGTCATCCTGAGAGGCATCGACATGATCGAGTTTCCCAAAAAGATTACGAAGAGCGCCGCTAACCTCATCAAACGGCTCTGCAGGTTTTCTTCAGCCCTGCGGATTTGACAAACTGACAGCTGCTCTGGTTCTAAACCTGTTTCTGTGTTTAGGGACAATCCTTCAGAGAGGCTGGGCAATCAGAAGAACGGAGTCAAGGATGTCCAGAAACACAAGTGAGTCGATCGTTCTCAGTGCTGTCTGGCTGCAGATGAGTTTGTAGTCATGGCAACATGTTTTTGTCCTTCAGGTGGTTTGAGGGCTTTAACTGGGATGGGCTGAGGCAGGGAACGCTGAAGCCTCCCTTCACACCTACGGTGGGTATCCTTCAGAGCTTCAGCTCAGGAAGAGAGCACTTAGGAGAGCTTACCTAGTGTGTTTGTCCTTCAGGTGGACGGGCCACTGGACAGCAGCAACTTTGACCTTTTCCCAGAGGATCCCAAGGCACCTCCTCCTGATGAAGAGTCTGGATGGGACATCGAGTTTTGAAGTGATGGAGCATGACCGCTGCTGGAAAGCTGAAAATGAAAGAACTGTAACTCCCGTAAAACAGAAAAGGAGCTGAAGTTTTTACCCTCATTATTACTTCATCTGCAAAATATGAAAAAAATAGATTATTATTATTATTAGCATGGATCCATCCTGCTTTGTATCGATGGTTCTGGTGTAATGTAGTGCAGGAAAATATGTTTATCCCACTCTGGACTCCTTAATACACACTGAGCCTGGTTTGAACACCACAGCCTACCTGAGTATTGTTGCCGACCATGTCTGTCCCTTTATGACTTTAGTATCTTCTGACTGTTATATTAAAATATACACTTTTTATACAGTTTTAATGTTAATGTATTTAAAAGGAAGGGAAGCACATCACTTGCAGTGCAACAAGAATTCATCTCAGAATAGACTCCTAGAAATAGAGCCACTCTTTAAAGGTGATAATGGTGTTGGGTGATTTTTTTTTTTTATGAAAAAAAATCTGTAGTCTTTTCATAAACTGAGAATAAAGTCTGAGAAGTTTCATTTTAAATTTCAAACCAAAATATGAATATTCCTGTTGGTTTTATGCATTTTTAACTCTACTAATGGTCTAGATGAGAGAAATGGCCCTGTATCTCAGGCATGTTGTGGCAATTCATCTACATAATCCAGCATCAGAATCAACAGCATCAAAAGCAGAAAAGAGCTGCTACAGGATCCCAGAGGAACCGGAAGTGTGTTTTGACAAAGTGGGATTTTTTTAGGATTGTGGATGCTTGAAAATAAAAAATGGAAAAAAAAATCTCTGGATGCCACAGGAGCCCTGAATTGCAAATAAAAGATGTAACCACCAGATGTTTTGCAGTTGTTCTATCATTTATTTTTATGGAGTGTCGTTAAACCCCTCTGCAAGATGTACATGAGTTTAGAATAGAATAGAACCTATTTTCCATCAGTGGAGACATTTTGGTGTCAGCAGCAAGCAAAGCAAAGTAAAACTGCAGATACAGGAAAACAGGAAACAAAGGAGATTAAAACATAAAGACTAAAGATTAAAAGACTACAGTGAACAAGAAAATATAACACAGATATACTTAAAGAAAATATTGAATATATACATTTTAAGAAATAAAAGAGTATTTACATGGGAACATAAATGGAAAACTACCAATGCAATCATGAATGGGTGCATTTAGAATGACGATTCACCCAAGCAGCAGGGATGAACAGATGCAAAAGTGTTTGCTTTATTCAGGAGGAAGAACCTGCAACAACATTACTTTATGCACCTTGGATGTCGCAGTGTGCCACTGAGGGAGCTCTCCAGCTCTTGGGGGAGGACGTGATGTCATTGAAAAGACAAAATTAGCAACTCAGATTGAGATTTGTTTCTAACTTTTGTTTTTTGGTGATTAGTCTTGTGATCATTCAGGGTAAAATCAAAATTGAATTAATAAAGAAAGAATTGAAGTGCCATTAATCAACTAATTGTACCTGCCCTCTGTTCTGTTACATTTATGGTTGGTTGTTTTTTTTCTTTCAACTCAGAGAAGTTTCATTTACACCTGAAGTCTCTTCTGTCTTCCATCTGAATGTCCTGGTCACATTACAGCAGGAGGTTCTCAGCAGCACCAAGTTTGGTTGTTTTTGTAGAATCTCTTTAGATGTTTTTGTTGTTTAAATGTAAAACAAAACAAAACACAATTGGGAAGGTTTGTATTGACTTATTTGGCAGATCCTTTTATCCAAAGCCACTCACAAATGAGAAGGTTTAATAATTGTAACTTATTAGAAATGCAGGTTTTGATTTTTTTTATGTGTTTTGGGTTTAAAAAAAAGTTCAATTGAACCAGTTTTTGTTTTTGTTGCTGCTTTTCGGGGAGGTGGGGTGGAGGTTGCTCCCACCAGGGCTCCTTCATGGTTTGCCTGCTTGTTTTTGTAAGTCTTATCCTCTCTAAAGTGAGTTGTGTGTTCATAACAATGTGTCATTGTGTTCACTGTCAATATTTGTTGTCATCCTGTGTTGTCCTGAATCAGGGTGTAAACAAAGACAACAACAGGCAGTCTGAAGGAAAGCTGGGCAGCTTTTACAGAAGCTCCAGTCAGAGGATTATTTATGACTATTTTCTGATATATTAGTACACAGTTACCATAATTTGATGATGTATTGGAGTGCAGACACATTTCATAGAGGTGAAACGTGACTGATTATGTGGAACAGGTGAGTGATGAGTTAAAGTCTAGAAGCTAACATCATGACACCTCCAGAAGGACCAGAGAGCTTCATGTGGCTCTGGAGCTGCAGGCTGCAGACCCCTGGGCTGAATTACAATTTTTAAGAAAGGAAACTTATTTAAAAAACACTAAAAATAACAGTTTCTTTGTTTTGTGGCGATATGACATCAGTTCTCTTGGATAGATAAAGAACTGACAGCTGAGAGAAATGTTCTAAAAGAATCCTCTGCAGCAGGAACCAGAGCTCACGTTAATAAATCATTTAAATTATACAGAATTTTCATAATTTTCTCTAATCTTAGTAAAATTTTTGCCCTGTGTTGCTTTTATGGTGAAGAACTGAACTGATGAGAAATGTTAAATGACTGAATGTTCAGATGCTTTTTTCCACATTGTTTTAGTTGAGAAGACGGAGTGAACGAGAGCGTGAAAGTTGGTGGTTATTAGTGCCACCTGACCTCAGGGCTTCCACTGTTTCCCATCATCCACCAGGCTGCAGGGAAGTGCAGCCGCCTCCACTAATGGCTCTCACACGTTACTGACCCTCAGATAAGACACACACCGTTTTCCACAACTCCCACGCACAAACAGCAGCTCTGCATCTAAAGCACGGACCCTTACTGAAACGCACGGCCGAGTCACGTTAAGGAACACACAATGGAAGAAGTCGGGTGGAAAATGACACAAAAGCAGCCAAAACAAAACCACAAAAGACCACAAACAGACGCAAAATCAACAAAAATAACAACAAAAAATGACAAATAAAAAGTACCTGACTCACATGGAAATAAATGAAGCAATCGTAATGAGAAACAAGATGGTCAAAATAAGAGAAAATACTTAAAGAATAGAATTCATAACCTAAATGAGACACAATACTTGCAAATAAAACATAAATTAAGTTTATGAAATTGGATGTAAATACAACAAAATTTAATCTTAATTTTGTCTTTAAATGTACTTTTAAAAGTATTTTTCAAATGTCCATTCAGGTGGACAAAATGCATTTTGACAAGAGCATTTGCAGGAAAGCAAACATGGAACGCAACAACCACGTGGCTGGCATTGTGTACAGGAACATCTGTGCAAAGTATGGACTGGAAGCCTCAAGGTCAAAGTGGGAAACACCCCCTAAGGTGGTAGAGAATGAGTAGGCCAAGATCCTGTGGGACTTTCAGATCCAGACCGACAAAATGGTGATGGTGAACCAACCTGACATTGTGGTGGTGGACAAACAACAGAGGACAGCCGTTGTGGTTGACGTAGCAATACCAAGTGATGCAACATCAGGAAAAAGGAACACGAGAAACTAGAGAAGTACCAGGGCCTCAGAGAAGAACTTGAGGAAGCCTGGAGAGAGAAGACATCGGTGGTGGCCGTGGTCACTGGGGCACTCACGGCAGTGACCTCCAAACTGGAGTAGTGGCTAAAGCAGATCCCAGGAAAAACGTCAGACATCTAGGTCCAGAAAAGTGCAGTTCTAGGAACAGCTAAGATACTGCACAGAACCCTCAAGCTCCCAGGCCTCTGGTAGAGGACCGAGCTTGGAAGGATGAGACCACCCGTGGAGGGTGAGATGGGAATTTATTATTATAATATATTCACTCCAAACACTGCCACTTGCACTTATAGTGGGGAGAATAAGTATTTGACACATCAGCCTTTTTATCAGTAAGGGTTTTTCTAAGTGGGCTATTGACACAAAAGTTGCACCAGATGTTGTCATCAAGCCAAATATTGAATTCAGACAAAGAAATCAGAACATTTAGATTACATGTTCAGTTCTAATAAATATAGTGATAATAAATAAAGTGAAATAACAGGGAAGAACACACTTTATTTAATACTTTGTAGAAAATTATTTGTTGGTGATTACAGCTTCTAGACACCTCTTGTATGGAGAAATCAATGAAAACAAATTTCTAAAACTTGCTAGAAAATACAAACAAATATTAAAATTGAATACAAAACATTGAAATGCCTTTATAACCTCATCAAAAGTGGATAAATAAAGAAAAAATGTATTGTTTGCCAATGTTTATATTGACCCAGTGATGAAATATTGTATTTTCATTAGAACTCAGAACAAATCATGAATGCAAACTGGGATTTGAATATCTGACTCTTTGTTTCAGGGTTTTAATATCTCTGAGGGGAACAACAGCTGCAGCAGAGACCTCACAAACCAAATCAAAGAGTCAAGATAATACAGGAAGAACAGCTGAGAAGAAAAATGGAACAATGTGCAATTGTTGTTGCAAAGAAGAGACAAGTAAACTCAGTGCACTATGACACTATGACTGAGTGTACTAAATAAGTGTTGAATTTCTATAACATGACTACTTTTTACCTTCCCTGCAGCACAGTAAACCTTTGACTTTGCTGCATCTTTTTATAGCTGTTTTATGCATATGTCTACTTACACTCCCCCTGAAGAACATGCTCATATTCTCAACAGTACTTCATTACTTCATTGCTGATGTCATGCCGTCAGACCCACGACCCAGTAAAACCAGTGAACGTGACTGGAATCACAAATGCCTTCGTTTTCCGGTCTACATGACTTTTTTTTTTGTAAGTTAAACATTATTATGGGCTGCAAGAATTTAAAACCTCTGTGATGTGGACTGACTGATTTTCTAAATATTTGATGCCTTTTTTAAAAAAGTAGCTGAACTAATCCAGAGTTTTTCATTTGTTGCCTAAAGTTTTTGTTTTAATGTTTATTGTTTACCTAAAAGTGAATTCAGGTTTTAAACCATCCTGCACGGAGAGTCCATCTTATCTCTGATGTGAGTAACATTTAATTAGCCGAGTAGGTTAATAAACCATTAACTGGAAATGGAGAGCTCTGATTGGTCAGTTACCAGAAGGGTCAGGATAAATAGGAGCTGAGGTGGGAGAACCAGCAGAACCAGCAGGAACAGACAGATCAACACTTCTAGCCTCCTCCTGCTGCTCCTGAGACACGATGCTGTGCGGCTCCGCTCTGCTCCTCCTCCTTGCCCTGAGCTCCGCCACCGGCTTCCAGCTGCCGGAGGAGGCCGCTCCCCGCCGGGCTCGCTTCTCCTCCAACAGCCCGTGTGAGTACTCCTGGATACATGGGGGGATTTTATTAAGATGTAATCAGGACATAAAAATAGAGATTTGGTGTTTTTAATGTCTAATTTAATTGACTTATGAGTTAAATTATTTTAAATAGAAATGATGTTTGCAGAATCTTCAGTCAGATAGTTTTTATTCACAGATTTCCGGTTATTTTTGTGATTTCAATCTGAAGCAGAAATCTAGGAGTAACTATAGTGTTCTTCATGTGTCTCTGCAGCTGATGTGGCCAGATGTTTGAGTGAAGCCTCCACTGTGGGCTGTGGGTTCTACTCCTGCCTTGAAAACTCCACCTGTGACACTGATGGGATGCATGACATCTGCGAGCTGTTCCTCCACTCAGCAGCCAGCTTCAACACTGAGGTGAGGATCTGCAGAACTGTGAAAAAGTGTTTACCCCTGACATGTTTCAGATCATTAAACAAGCTTCGATATCAGACAAAGAAAATATGTTAATGATATCATTTATTAAGAGAAAAAGACAATAAAGTTATGCAAACCAACCTGGCTCCATGTAGTAAAAGTAATTGACCCCTTACTGGTTTGACTCTTTGTGATAGCTGATAATGAGTCTCTCATATCACAGTGGAGGAAACTTGTCCCACTCTTCTTTACAGAACAGTTTAAATTCAGCCACATGGGAGGATTTTCCAGCATGAATAAGGTCAAAGGTCACATATTTTCCATCGTGATTTTCTGGTAGAGAGCAGAATTCATGGTTCCACCTGTTACAGCATGTCCTGAAGCAGCAGATCAGCTCCAGACCCTCACACTGTCACCCCTGTGTTTGACTGATGTTGGTTTTCTGAACGCTGTGTTAGTTTTACTCTAGATTTAACGGGACGTCGACCTTCCAAAAGGTTCCACTTCTGTCATCAGAAACTGAACTGAGCTTTTTAACTAATGTTGTTAATCAGAGTTTATTCATGATTTCACAGGGAGAGCAATAACTTTTCCCCATGGGACCTGGTTGGATAGATTGTTTTCCTTAGTAAAATCATCTTTATAAAACTGTATTTTGTATTTGCTCCAGTGATCTTTGAAATGTCAACTTCAGTTTGCAGATCTGAAAGTAGAAATCTTCATGCTGTGTCTACATGTGGTCAGCCCTCCACCTGCTGGCTGTCTGAACTCTGTCTTTGCTCTTTAGGGTAAAACCTTTGTGAAGAAGAGTCTGAACTGCATTTCCCAGGGGATTTCCACCAAAGTCTTCCAGTCTATTCGCCACTGTAACATCTTCCAGAGGATGATCGCTGAGGTCTGTCGGCTCAGAAATTTTAACATTGTTTGTTATATACCCAATAACCTGACATTTATCAAATGACTTGACTTTGTGCGAGGCTGATTGGCATAAGCATGGTTATTTATATAATCTGGATGTCCTAATTATTGGAAGTTTGTATAATAGTTTTCTTTTGGTTTCGGAACTGACCTAGTTCACTGAAACCAGAAGCATGTAGACTTGTTTCTGCTAAAGTTGTGATTTAATGAACAACAGCTTGTTGGCTCAGAACAGTTTGCTCTGTAACCAGTGCGTTGCCGGCGCCTGTGTACAGCTTTAGCTTCAGTCTAAAAGACTGAATTTTTAAATTCAACATAAACTCAGACAACACAGATAATTTCCTTAAGATTAAGCATGTAAATACTGTGAGGTCTCAGCATGCTGGTGTGTGACCAGTTAAATCATCAGTGTGATTATTAACTTGCTTCCTGCCCTTTGCCAAGGACATTTGCTTTTCTCTTCCCCTCTCTACCCTGTCTGCCTGTCTGCTCTGCTGTCTGACTTGGAGCACCTCTCTGCATTTTCCTCTGAATTTCTTTAATTATGGATCTGGTCAGCTGGTTTCTGAATGCCATCGATACGATTTTTTCTACATTAAAGCCACAATGTGTAATATTTTTACCTGTTTACTACCAAATTCTGTGCATCCAGTGCACAAACTTGTCCCTTTTCATTAATATTTCTCAACAACATCAATTCTAAATATTCCTCTCAGCTTCAAATGTCCGTTTGAGGATGTAGAAGGTAAAATTGGATTCATGATAACTAGAATTGTCCTGTTTGGAGTGAGCAGAAGCTGTCGGGAACAATTGGCAAGCTGCCCGTATGAAGGGATGTGTCAGGCTGTGAGCACACAGATTCTTGTGTTGAACAAGTATAACATGAAGCTGGATCAGCAAACTGGCTTTCATTTCCGAACTCGTCCGCGAAATGGATCAGAACATGGACAAGCTTACAGCTCGGCTTGGTATAAGCTGACCCTATATTTGGCTGTTTGGAAATTACCAGAGATCACTGCGAGACTGAGGCAGACAACTAACTCTAGCCAAACCAAAACAATTGTTATCTGAATTTGGCTCCCACATGTTGTCCTTGGAAGGCTGTTCATCCAAAATGTCCTGGATGTTTATATAGACAGATGATGGACTCATTGGTTCAGCTTGCGGAAGGTTGTACTGTTACATCTGAGACGTTGGACATTGCAGCTGAACTGAAAGTTCATGGACTCACTAACACTAGCTACGTTTACATGCGCCAAATTTCCCCAATCCGATTAAAATCTTGGTTGATCAGAATTCCCAAACCTCTGTTTACATGGACACTAACTGGAATGATCCGATCACGCCGCGATGCCCGCACCATAGCTTGCGCATGCGCAGACTTGTCTTTCCCGGAAGAGAAATTGTAAACAAACGCCATCTTGTCCATACGTCTTTCCCCTTGCATTTTATTTGATTATTCTCCAGCTTCGGTGAATTCCCGCTTCCTGCATCTTTAGATGCACTTTAGTTGCACTTGAGTCTATAACTCGGCATTTTTAACCGTTCGGCCATCGAGACGTTCAGCAATATTGAGCTCCCGTAGTATTTCCAGTAAAAAATAGCGTCGGCAACAGACCACTTCTGTTCACCGCCCGCCATGTTTTCGATCTGTCCTGAGCATGCGCAGAGGCGAAAAGAGGGCACGCTGAAGTTGCACACATGCGCAGTGGGCATTATTTTACCCCAACGATCCGAATGGCTGTTTACATGGACGCCAATCGGATTGACGATCGGACAAAACCACCTCTCTCAATCGGAATGAAATTTCATTCGGATCAGGCCGAATCGGATCAGAATATTCCGATTGACATGTTTACATGACGCATTTTTGATCCGATAGGGCGTTCAATCCGATTACTTGTGCCCATGTAAACGTGGCTACTGATGCACACATTCATGCATGTGCTCATGTGACAGACATGCACACACTCCCAGTTTTTCAACGTGCTCGCGCATCCCTGAAACTCTCCTCCCAATTCCTGGGCAGCGGAGGTTGAAGGCTGTGCTGATGAGTAGGTGCTGGTGTCTCTCGGACGCATGGGGATCCCCACCCCNTGCCACAAGAAAAAAAATTTTTTTTTCATTTTGCCTTTCTGGGCTTAGTAAAAAATAAAAAATAAAAAAGACTTAGAAAAATTCCACAAGAAAAAAATTTTTTTTTTCATTTTGCCTTTCTGGGCTTAGTAAAAAATAAAAAATAAAAAAGACTTAGAAAAATTCCACATGAAAAAAAATATTTTTTCCGTTGCCTTTCAGGGCTTCCGTAGCAGACACAACTAACTCTAGCCAAACCAAAACAATTGTTATCTGAATTTGGCTCCCACATGTTGTCCTTGGAAGGCTGTTCATCCAAAATGTCCTGGATATTTATATAGACAGATGGTGGACTAATTGGTTCAGCTTGCGGAAGGTTGTACTGTTACATCTGAGACGTTGGACATTGAAGCTGAACTGAAAGTTCACTTACACTGATGCACACATTCATGCACGTGCTCATGTGACAGACACGCACACACTCCCAGTTTTTCAACGTGCTCGCACATCCCTGAAACTCTCCTCCCAATTCCTGGGCAGCGGAGGTTGAAGGCTGTGCTGATGAGTAGGTGCTGGTGTCTCTCGGACGCATGGGGATTCCCACCCCTCCCACCCACCTCACGTTTGATTATGTTGTGACTATCTGAATATGTGCTTTTATGTCTGAGGAGATTTTTCCTGCAAGCCAACTGTTCCCTGTAGGGAGCAGAGTGGGGGTGCATGTGTTTTTCTCCCTCAACCCTCCCCGCCATCGTTTTTCTTTATCTGAATAAGGGGAGTGCTATAAATGACTGCATGCCCACAGTAAAACTGTATTCCTATCTACGTGTTTCATGTGCTGTATGTCTGATCATGGAATGGTTGTACTGATACTACATTATGTTGTACTGGGATGAAGCTATCCTATCCTTCAGGTAAATTACACCTCTGTTTGTGTGACTATAGCTAATAAAAATTGAAGGTGTGTGTGAAATTAAGGTAAATTCTATTAACATTGTGTTTAATATGATTGTATCTCAGGTTCAGGAGGAGTGTTATTCCAGTTTGGACATTTGCACCGTGGCTCGTACAAACCCCGACGCTATCGGAGCGGTGTTACAGGTTCCCACCCACTTCCCCAACAGGTAAACACTCACCAGCCGTAGCTAAAGCACACAATAAAAAACAGAACCACAACCAGATGGCTCAGTGGTGCTGTTAAACATGCAAAATGCTGTAATCATCCAGAATGAGAAGCAGAAGAGCTGGAGAACTCAAATGAGCATAAATATTTTTAATAGGTGCAGACAAAAGAAACTAACGTTTCCACACCTTATTATGTTTAATCATCTGTTTGTCAAATATTTGTTTCAAAATATAATGTTTGTCTTTAATTAAATTTAGAAATAAACAGGAAGAAAAAAATGTGTTTAAAAAAGGATCTTTATTAACTACTTTCATTTTTTATTTTATGTTTTGAAGAAGATAATTTGACACATTTCTTTGATCTCAAAAGATTAAGCTGCTGTGTGTCATTTTAACTTTGGCCAGTTGGGGGCACTGTTAAACTAGTTTATCAACACATAGATTAATAAAACGTGTCACACAATTACATATTTTATTAATTTGTAACATTTATTATCCCAAATAAAGACAGAAATAATCAAACTGGGGGTAATTTTTGAAAAAGTAATATAAATATATAAAACTTACTTTCATAAAACCTTATATCATAAATGATTCTGAATTAAAAGTCCAGGAAAGTGTCCACTGTATTTAATTTGATTTTGTTGTGCAGCAGAACCATAGATATTTTATTTATTTGCTTGCGTGTATGTGAGCAGATCTAAACATCTCCTGCTTTATGTTTATGAGTTAAGGAATGTTCTAAACTTCTTCTCTGCTCCTTCTGAACTCTCAGGTACTACAGCACCCTACTGCAGACACTACAGACCTGCGATGAGCAGACGGTGGCCATTGTGAGGACCGGTGTCATGACCCGCATGGGGCCCGACATGGAGACCTTCCTCCAACTCATCCAGAGCAAACCTTGCTCCAGCAGCTCAGACGCTCCCGTCTCCAACACCCCGACCAGTTGGAGGAACATGCCCGTGTTCAACATCCAGCCTGGCTTCAGAGGCAGAGACCCCACCCACCTGTTTGCCAGGAAGAGATCTTTGGACAACCTGCCGGGGGAGAACCGGGCCTAAGCGGACCAGTAGATAATCACATCTGATTATGTCACATGCACACTGACCCCGCTGCTGCAGAGCTTTAGATTGTAATTTGAGATGATTATATATTTTCTGAGCCAATCCACTGGCTTGATTATATGATGTGAAGTCTAACTGAACAACGAACCTTATTATTATCATTATTAGGATTGATATTTATTTTCGTTATTTATTAAGCTGTCTGGTATATCTAAGTAAGCAGGAGGGGAAAGGAGAGTTAAGAAGATGCTTCCATGCTGGTCGTGGAGCTCTTTGAGATTCCTTTTTGCTGGTCTGAGATCATTTTACAAGCTGTGTTTTCTGTTTGTAAATGTGGAGATGGAATCCAACATTTGCTTAGAAGCTGCCTTGGCCTAATAAACACCCTGATGTGACTGATGCAGACTGGTTGTTTTACTCTGAGGTTGTTTCAGAATAATGAAGAGTTCATAAGCTTTTAAACTGCTGAGTTTGTGTTCAGAGATTGAAGAAAGAAGCAGAATAAGTCAAATGATATCAATACTGCTGAATTATTGTGTGCAAAAAGAAAAAAAACAGCACAGGATTCAAATGAATCTGATTCAAACTGCAGATCAAACATGCAGTGCAGCTGATGCTGTTACCAACATATTCAACCGCAGGTTTTCCTCACATGCAGATCAAGTTTAAGGTGGAATTTCTGCTTAATGCCTCACATATATGCAGAGAAGAATAGGACTCTTACAAAGTGGAACTTTACTTTAGAAATAAGTTTATGTAAAATTGTGCTTAATAACCAGGTGGAGAAGTTTCTCAGTCAACCAGGGCCTGGTGACATTAACATCATTTTAGAGCTTCATCAGTGGTTTACACACCTTTCTCCCGATGCTCCATACCAATGGTCTTTAAGGTTTTGTTTGTTTTCCTGGTCGACTTCTGACATGTTTTGTTCACATTCCAAGATGTGGAATTCTCAGGAACTGTTTGGGGATCAGATTCAGTCCTGTTTGTTTTTGTTTTGTCTCATTTGACAATGGTGGCTTCTCATGTTCCTGTTTGTTTGAAAGAGGAGTAAAAGAAGCCATCTTTGTCAAAATAACCAAGGGTATTCCTCAGATTAGAAGCAAAACATCGTCAAGAAAAACATTTCTTAACCAACCAGAAGATGTCAAACTGCAGCAGCTCCAGCCACCAGTGTTTACACATGAAATCTCCAGCAAGTGTGTTGTGGTTTTAGTCTCCATGCAGGAGCCTCACTCAGTTTTAAAGTGCCTCATTTTTCAAATATCCTTAAACAAAGAAACCAGTGGGAATAGTCCCCATCAGGGTCACAGTAGAAGCAGGTAGAAGGATGCTGAGGATGGAGCCCCCAGGCAGGAGGCTGGAGACCAAAAAAGTGATTTGTGGGTGTGATGGAAGAGGATGGGAAGTAAGCTGGTGTGAGGGTAGAGGATGCAGAAGTTAGGACTAGATGCACAGAGATTGGCTGTGAAGACCCCTGAAGGGAAAAGCTCAAAAAGAAAGTAGAAGGTTCACCATCCCATTTAATGTCTTAAAATGTCAGCAAGTGGCAAAGCTAAACTGCATTCTGAATTATTTTTAAAGTAAATCACAGTTTTGATGGAACTGATAAAGGTAACGAAAGGTCAAACAGAGACAGGTGGTGAGGGATTGGAGGAACATAGACTAAATACAGAAGTAATGTTGAGACATTTTGTTGAAACATGAAAAAGACAGAAGTTTAAAAAAAGGATTTGAAGTAGTGTGTTTGATCATTTATGTTTTATAAATAAACACAAATAATGACACAAAAAGAAACAACAGCCACTGCATGGTGGTGATCAGTGGTCTTTACTGTGTGATCAGCCACTTTCTATTCAGTTCAGTTCAATTCAATTCAGTTTATTTATATCACGACAAGAGTCGTCTCAAGGCACTTCACAAAGTAAATGTTCCAATAAAGTTCAGTTCATCAAGCCAATCAGTAAAATGTTTCTTATATAAAAAACCCAGCAGATTGCATAGTCAGTGTCTTTTCAGCAATCCTCATACTAAGCAAGCATGTAGCGACAGTGGAGAGGAAAACTTCCTTTTAACAGGAAGAAACCTCCAGAGGATCCTGGCTCAGTATGAGCAGCCATCCATCACGACTCACTGGGGTTTGAGAAGATAGAACAGGCACACACACACCCCCATACCCACACACACACGCAAGCACGCACACACACACCTCTTTGACTTGATATTTGAAAGTGCATTTCTATGAAAATGTTATGATCATTTGCTATTTAAAATGATGTAGAAAGCTCTTTGAACAACCTCAGTTTAAAAAAATGGAATTGAATGTTGACCAGATTGAAGAGCTAACAGCTAGTCAATATGGGGCACAGGTTAGCAAATATTCTATTCCATACTTTTCTACCTTTTTCAAAGCGACACATTTACAGTCTGAAAATTAATATCTATATATCTATCTATCTATCTATCTATCTATCTATCTATCTATCTATCTATCTATCTATCTATCTATCTATCTATCTATCTATCTATCTATCAATCTATCTATCTATATATCTATATATCTATCTATCTATCTATCATCTATCTATATATCTATCTATCTATCTATCTATCTATCTATCATCTATCTATATATCTATCTATCTATCATCTATCTATCTATCTATCATCTATCTATCTATCTATCTATCATCTATCTATCTATCATCTATCATCTATCTATCTATCTATCTATCTATCTATCTATCTATCTATCTATCTATCTATCTATCTATATATCTATCTATCTATCATCTATCTATCTATCTATCATCTATCTATCTATCTATTTATCTATCATCTATCATCTATCTATCTATCTATCTATCATCTATCATCTATCTATCTATCTATCATCTATCTATCTATCTATCATCTATCTATCATCTATCTATCTATCTATCTATCTATCTATCTATCTATCTATCATCTATCTATCTATCTATCTATCTATCTATCTATCATCTATCTATCTATCTATCTATCTATCTATCTATCTATCTATCTATCTATCTATC
>SSNS01000190.1:747544-759555 GCA_006937985.1 Aphyosemion australe
GACACAAAAAATGGCTCCTAAAACACAAAGACTCTGACAGAGTCTCTCTGAACACTTTTAACCCACTAGTTTATTCTAACAGCATTTTCTCCACCGCGCTCATCTGTCCTCCGTGCTCGCTGACGCTTCTGCTTTGGTGGTTCGGGTGCGCTCCACGCGCTCCGGACCTGCGTAAAGTCCCGCCTCCTGGTTCGATTGACACCAACAGGCAGCTCTCTCCACACAGTTTATGCATGTTGAAACTCAAAGCGGGAGACTGTCAATAATGCGGGACATGAGTCTCAATTTGCGGGACGTGTGAAAAGTGATGAAAATGCGGGACTGTCCCGCACAAAGCGGGACATCTGGTCACCCTACCTGCTTCAGCTGTATGTTGCTGTTGGTCAGCTGCAGACACAAGTTCAGGGCATAATGCCAAGAGAAACTACTTTACACAGCTGTGGATCATTTTAATTAGCTTCCCCCCAACAGCCGCAAGCCAGGACTTGGTCAAAATTCTTCTGGTGTCAGTCTGTCAAATACATCTCTCTCTTGCTCTCTCTCTCTCTCTCTCTCTCTCTCTCTCTCTCTCTCTCTCTCTCTGTGTGTGTGTGTGTAAAGACTTTGCCAGAAAAGCAAAGTGTAATGTTATGTTTTCTTGAAAAAGGACCAGTCAATGACTTGTGCACGTGGCTGTTTATCCTGGAAAGAACTCCGTCTGTACCAACATGCAGCCAAATGCTACACACTCCCACCTACTGACCACGCAACTCCTACGCAAGTAGTGGAAATGTGCCCTAGGTGTGCAACTTTCTATTAAAATAGCTAAATTTTTCCCATATTAATTGAACTTTATTTAATATGCTCAAACCAGCTTCTTTATTAGGTATACTAGCCAATCATGTTGCAGCCACTCAGTGCATTTGGGTAATGTGAAGACAACTTGCTGTAGTTCAAACAGAGCATCAGAATGGAGAAGAGATTTAACTTCCTCCTTCAAAGTGACAGATGTTGGTACTAGACAGGCTGGCCAGAGTGTTTTAGATACTCCTGATCTACAGGGATTTTAACACAAAACCATCAGTGAGCATCAGATGTGTGAATGAAAATGTGGTGCTGAGGCCAAAGGTCAGAGGAGAATGGTCAGACTGGTTGTAGATCAGGGGTCGCCAACCTTTGTGAAGCTGAGAGCTGCTTCACCATTATTGAGTCACATGAAGGGCCACCAGGTTGATACACCACGTTTTGTCATGAGCACAATACTGACCTTTGAACTAGAAAAGGTTTGAGTTGAACTAAACTTCATGTATAATAAACACATTTTAAGGCTCTTTTAACATAATTTCCACATTTATATCAAAACAAGTGTGATAAACAAAACATCTCTTTGGGCTTGTCCCTTCAGGAGTCGCCACAGCCAATCATCTGTCTCCATTTAGTCCTATCTTCTACATCCTCTACCCTCACACCAACTAACTTCATGTCCTCTTTTACCACATCCATAAATCTCCATTTTGGTTTTCTTCTCAGTTCCTGCTTGGTGGCTTCAACCTCAACATCCTTCTCTGTCAGTACGCCCCAGGGCAGCTGTAGCTACATGTGTAGCTCATCACCACCAGTGTATGAATGTGTATGTGAATGGATGAATGATACACTCTAGTGTAAAGCACTTTGGAGTCCTCTGACTCTGAAAGGTGCTATACAAGTATCATTTACCTGTCATCAGTGTCTCACCTCTGGACATGTCCAAACCATCTCAGTCTGGTCTATCTCCAAAACATCTAACATGCGCTGTTCCTCTGATGGACTCATGATTGTGTTGATTTTACATTTATCCTGCACCAAATGGAGTGGCACTCCAATTTCGCTGTACCCTGTACAATGACAATAAAGTCTATTCTGATTCTGATTCCTGATCCTATCTATCCTGCTCACTCCCAAAGAGAACCTCAACATCTTGAGCTCTGCAACCTCCAGTTCTGTCTTGGCATCATGGACACTGTCTCTAAACCAGACAACATGGCTGCTATCACCACTGTCTTTTACACCTTCCCTTTCATTCTTGCTGAAACCCTTTTATCACACAACACTTTTCTCCACTCATTCCAACCTGCTTCACACACTTCTTCACCTCTTTTCCACTCTCTCTGTTGCTTTGGACCGTAGACCCAAATTAATAAAGTCATCTACCTTCTTTACTCTATACTCCCTGTAACATCACCATTCAACTTGTGTTCCTCTTATTTACAGTTTGTCTTGCTGGGACTAATCTTTGTTCCTCTCTTCTCCAGAACATATCTCTGCCTCGCTAGCTTTTCCTCTACCTGCACCCTGCTCTCACTGCAGATCACTGTCATCTGCAAACATCAGAGTCCTAACATCATCTATCAGTCTGTCCATCACAAGAAGGGGCTTAGAGACGATCATGATGCATCCCACCTCCACCTTGAACTTCTCTGTCACTCCTACGGCACGCCTCACAGCTGTATCACACCTCACTGCTGTCTCACAGCTCTTATACCACTCTAACACACTTCTCTGCCACTCCAGTCTCTCCTGTCAGCTAAGAACAGGACACTGAGGCTATAATTCACACCAGATCACCAGAACTGGACCATAAGAGACTGGAAAATGTTTCCTGGTCTGATAAGTCTGAATTTCAGAGGTTTTGACTGCTGTGTTTGTTTAATAAAAGCATGCTCACACTTTAGTCCAGGTGTTGCCACAATTTACTCTAAAACAACATCATTCAAAATAATTCCCACTTTTAACCATTAAAAAGTAAAACAATAAAAACAAGTTTAAAATGCATACACTTTAATACCGGTATTTAGTTATTTGATACATTCTTGTAACTCTGCCAATCAGCCAAAGGATAGGTGAACTGTCGTAAATAAACAGAAAAATTCATCAAAATGGCAAAGCACTTAAGAAAATAAGTTGATAAAACATGAAGTATTATTCCATTACTGAGTGATTATTTCTGAGTCTGGGATGCTGCTAATGGACACAAACTAAACAGTTAAAATATGTTAAGAACTGATGTCATAAATTCAAGCTGCTCTTTGTCATAACAAACTAATATTTACAATATTCACACTATCTACATTATCAACAGATAGTCCTCTTAAAAAGACAAGACTCAGGCTTTCTGGAGTCCAGCTCAGTCCAGCTGTTCTTCACATCAGGATGCAGGAAAGAGCTCAACTCATCTCCTTCTCTTCTGCCCGGTGAAGTCATCTGGGACAACATGGCACTGGACACAGGAAGTGGGATAAAGGTAGGGATGGGGGGCCAAGTTTCCACAACGACTATGTGGAGGTACAGGAATGAGTCGGCGTGGAGACACAGACCGGGGAGTACTGGATGGGTGAGTACTGGACCAGAGGGACGGCCAGATCCAGGTACTCCTGTAGAGGGTTAGACCACATTACATCACATTATGTCGCTGACATGAATAAAAACATTTACCTGAGACTGACCTGAGGGCTAATTTTGAAACTTAAAGGGTGAGTAACACCATGGAGACTTATTTCAGCCACACTTCCTGTTAGAAAAATACTTCGAAAAAAGGTTTCACCTGGCCGACCGAGAGAGCGGCACTGAGGTTGTGATTGACAGCACCCCCCTCAACCCCCTCGCGTGCGCTCTCAGAGCTTCTCAGTCGGAAAAACAAGTCGTTAACAAGCGCGCGCGCACGAGCACACAAACAAAGCAGACTTACTGCTCAGAACAAGCAGACTCAGAGCAGCAGCAGGCTAGAAGATTTCCTGTCCACCACGATCATTAAAAAAAAAAGGGGGGTGGGGGGGCATTTTTCAAGGAAGCGAGCGGCTCCGAGCCATAACGTGTCATATCGACAGGTGAGTGGCTGAGCCAGGTGGAGGTGCGGCTGAGTCTCAGCTGGAGTTCAGTGCAGCGCAGCCACGTAGTACAGTAGAGACACCGTCACCCTGCAGCTCTATAGCCATCAGCTGTGGCTGATTCTAAACCAGTGTGGAGCAGAGTTTTAACCTGAAGATGGAGATAGAATTACAGTTTTGGGCTGAAATATTAAATTTTAAATAAGTTGCACTAAACTGCCAAAATAATGATTACACATGTCTACAGCACTATTAGACACTTATCTATACAGGCTATCATCAAATAAAGTTGATTTAGGTGTTATTCGCTTTTTAATGAGGTTTAAATGGATGTATGCCATAAAATAACAGGAACTAGAGTGTGTACATTGCAACTGACTTTGGACCCATCAAAGCCTGATGGCCATTAAAAGCCCGGATGTATGGTTGGACTGAGAAATGGGATTTAGAAAAAAAACATTAACTTTAAGAAAACAAGAACTCAAATGTAAACAGACAGGTTTGTTCCAACAGTTTTTCGTTTTCCATTGCTGACATTTTATACTGAAATTACAGGTCTCATTCACTGAGGAACCGTTCTTTATGAAAAATGATCAGTCACTCTAAGTTGTCAATGCAGGCTGAACTTGAACATTTTTCTTCAACCCCTACCACCTGCTTTAGCCACAGAAAGGAAATAAGACAGGAAAACATCGGGTCAGAAAACGCCAGTCCCTCCTACATCACAGGGAACATTGGTATTCTGGCCTCGACCACCTTGGCTTGCAAAAAATGCCTGGGGCAATTAATTACATTAATGTGATGGGACCTGTAAATGTTGATGGGGTCAAATCTGTAAAGGAAACTAAACAGCACTAGAGAAAGGTGAGGACATGAGTGAAAGCAGGAAGGAGTGGAACACTTGTTTGCAGTGATCTCCAGTAGGAATGAATGTCTTGTAAATCGTACTCTGGGGAAGAAAATCGCCGGTGCGCCATTTCTCGGACCTAAAAGTTGCCCACATCATAGCTGAACTTCAGACGGCAGGCTTGGAGTTTTATTTGTTGATATTTGGACATCTCGCCCCAGACTGGATAACAGCAACACGACTCTACCACTGACTTGCAACACATAGATGATTTATCTCCCCACATAACACAAGCCTGGAGGAGCTTCTGCCATATGGTGGAGTTGCTAATGCTAACAGCTAGCTTAAACTTGCCAAGATGTCCGCTGCTGATTCCCGAACGTTAAACAAACAACAGCCTTTCTCGTCGTCAAGTCAAGATGGGTGAGTCCATGAATGTTAATTCACAGTGTGACATAGATCTGTGAGGATTTTCAAATCCTAGAGTTTCACCATCTATTTTCTATCAGAAGCTAATGCAGGAGATAGGTGTAGGAGACCATTGTCATGTTCAGCCTGCATGAAAAACTCAGAGTGACTGATTATAATCAGAAAAAACATTTAAAAATGGTTTTTCAGTCAACCACACCTTTAACTACAATGACAGTTCAAAGGCAGAGTGTGGAATATGCAAAGGGAAGATATCGTATCAAGCAGGCTCTAATAGTTCAAAGTTGAAAATTATTTTATTTAGTCTTTTAAAATGTGTTTTTGTAGAACTCTGCTTTGTTTTGAATAAAACAAGTTATTTAAATAATAAACATGTGATATAATGAATGTTTGTAGATTAGTAATTGCGTTTACTCACAATTTTGCATAATTTCTGGTGATAAATTAATTTAAGAAACAAAAAATATGAGAAGCCGTTTGAGAGCTGAATAAAGAGCCGGTTCTTTTTAGTGAGTCGAGCCGTAAGAACTGGTTCTCTTAAAAGAGTTGGCGTTCCCATCACTATTCCAGAGCCTAAATGGTCTCTCATTCTAAGCTGAATCACTGAAATAAATGAACTTTTGCACAATATTCAAATTTTTTTGAGTTTCACCGGTAAATAAGCTAAACTTTGGTATGGTGAAATTTTGAATAGTAGGTCCTAAAGTGTGTGAACATCTGGGGAAAAAAGTGCCATTATGTCTCGTTTGAGCTGAACTACTGCATTATTAATAAAAGGGGATTAGTTGGAACACTGAAAACAAAAACTGCAGTAGAAGAAGTCTGATTCATACTGCTGTGTAGTGTACTGGTTGGCTTGATGTTACCTGATTAGCCATTAGAGAGAGTGTCCGATCTAAATCTTCCACCAGCTGTTGAAACATTGGCCTGCGTGATGGAACGGCATGCCAGCAGTCCCTCATCATCAGATACCTGAGCAAACCCAGACGAGTTCATCTACAACAGGACTAGGAGCTGCTAAACAGATCGTTTCACTGTGTTGGTCTGCTCACAGCTCCTGAGTGCAGGCAGAGGGCTTTTCCATGCGGTGCCCCTCCTTTAGCAGCTTGAAGAGCTCCTCCACAGGAACACCAGGGTAAGGAGAGCCCCCAAGAGTGAAAATCTCCCACAGCAAAACACCGAACGACCACCTGCAGCAGAACACAGAAACTATCACTTACATGTGCAGCAGATGCATTCAGTTGCAAAAAGTGTTTATGCTGACTTATATAAAAAATTGCAAGGCTTTTTTTTCCAAAAAACAGCTCAATGAGCCTCTTAAAACACGAAAATTAGACCTTGAGCCAGTATCTCACTTAGCTGAGACTGTTGGTGACCAGTTGGAGAGAGAAAATGAAAATATTCATTTGGAATCATGCTAAATTTATGCATACATGACTTTAATATGTTTTATGGTAAGATCAAATGATGTGGGATATGATTCAACTGTTCTAAACAAAGGACATCTAGTCTTAGATATGTCTCAGTTTGTTCACAATTTGGTTGCCAACTCATCTTAAAGTTGTCTCACACTTCTCTCACATATCTGACTCAGAAACATACAGAAACCAAACTGACAAGCTATAAATTGACAATAACTCTGAAATTGCTCATTTTCTCAGTATTTTTATAATTTCAGCAACTTGAGACCCAATGACTTGTTTACGGAAACCAAGAACCAGCGCAAATGTTTTGAGATCCTTTGAGAACTCCGTTGAGAAATCACAATGCCAGCAGTTGCAGGCCAGTGAGATGTTAGCTTGATGCTCATACAAGCGAACACAAAGATACCTGACCTGTACTGGTCGTTTCTACACTGGACTTCAGGGACCAATAAATGTTGCTCTCTGTAACCTCACTTCAGGCAGCTGCAGATGAAAACGGCTCTATTGACATGAATCTATCCGTAACTCTAATCTGGTGATAAGCTTAAGTGCAGCACTCTCAGGGACGTTTGCACAGCGTTGAAGGACAACTCTTATTGATGTACAGCACATCTGAGCTCAGTGTTTGTTTTTGGAGCTCGACCTTAAAGCTACTTTACACCAGACTGGGTGTCTGAAGAAGATTGTTGTTTTTTTTTCCAAGTTCTTCAATCTGAGAGCCTGATGTCTCATTTAAAGTTCAGAAACTGGAATTCCCTCACTCATTGCTGCTTTAGGCCATCTTAAGTTTTCCTGATCTGCTCTGTACTTGCAATAAAAGTGCAAAAACTCTTCAGTAAAGCTACAGTAATTCACCACTTTAATGGTTTTCAAAGCTCTTCAAGAGTACTTCCTGGTCAGCCATTACTTCTATGACAGATGTGCATTGAAAAACATTCTTGAACAAATGGGAACACATCTAGAAATGTCTTTATTGACATGAACGAAAATGTTAGAAGCTCAGTCCTGCAGCTCAAACAAGATTGTTATGTTGTCTGCTCAATGTTTCTTTGTTCCTCAGTAGATGCAACTCAAAGAAAGTTACATGATTTGACATCAGACTGAAATACACTGATTATAGCTCCCTCCCAGAGCATGTTGTACAACTGGTTCTCATACTTCTCATCTTCAGCATATAAAGATCTAGGTGGTGAGGGCAACAACCCCAGCAAGAAAGCCCAGGCTGTCTTCCGCCCCACCACTTTCACCAGCGTATCCAGTGGAACATCATGGTGCTTACAGAACAGCCCAGAGATATCAGCCTTCCAGAGTGGTCAGCCCTGGGGTCTCCTGTTGCCCCAATGCCCAAACTACCTCAAACGGAAGAGATTGTCTCAGACATCCAAACTTCTCACCCTATCTCTAAGGTGAATCCTGAAGAGGAAACTCATTTGTGATCTTGTTGTTTGGGTATTATCAAAGCTCATGACAACTAGTGGTTAGTGTTTTGAGAAATATCTTCCCCATGTCTTTTGGTGAATTAAGGATAAACACTTTCACACCAGCACTGATCGGTTCACTTCAAGTGAATCTGAGTCTGTTTCCTCTGACAGTCTGCTGTATAGGAAACTCACCTGAGCTCTGCTGCTGGCAAAACAACTGAATTCTGGTCCACCTGTCTGAATAAATCCGTCTCTTGCAAGCGAACGAGTGTGTTTCAGTTACAGTGTGACTGTGCAGCAAACCAGCCGGTCCATACTTGATTCAGGCTATTCCTCTCCAGACAAGCAGCTGTAACTGTGTGACATTATCCAGGTGGTTTGGTCTGGTTTTAATAGTTTAATGTGAAAGTAAACCAAGTGAAATAAAGGTGTGAAATTTTTGGCATTCTACTAAATTGAGCCAAGTTGTCGCAAATTATACTGGCGTTAAAGTACCCTTAGAAAATCACACGATCATAGCTCTTGTAATACAGTACATGGGTCTGTATGGGTCTAAATCTTACTTAATTGCACGTCTTTGATAGAAAATGTTAATGTATTTGCTACAAGTCCTGATCGTCCTTTTTTGGAGTTGACAAAACTAAAATGCACAGATTTCTGCTCATCAAAACCAGAAATAAGTTAAACCCAGAAGAAATGGATGTGGAGTGTCAGATCATGGTGTAGGTTTTTCTATTGAACAGTCTTTTATTTTGAAAATTTTTTTTATACAACATATTGGAGCATTTAGTTGTTTTCAAATGCTGGTTTAGTACTTTAAGTGGGTAAAAGCTTCATCAGACAGCAAACAGGACTGAAGGACTCACACGTCACTTTGGTGTGTGTAGATGCGGTCAAACAAAGCTTCAGGTGCCATCCACTTTACTGGCAAACGACCCTGTAGGCACAGCAACACGTCAGCATTGCCCCTCATTGGCATTCCATCAAGGTTACATCTGTTAAAACCCTTCAGTCTTACATTAGTAGTCTTCTTGTAGTAGTCGATGTGGTGGATGTCCCGAGCCAGGCCAAAGTCAGCAATCTTCATCACGTTGTCTTCAGTGACCAGCACGTTCCTGGCTGCCAGGTCTCTGTGAATACACTGAGACACACAAGTGAGGGCTGAGTCAAGAGGAAATAACCCAAGGTCAGTTAAGACATTCTTACAAAAACAAACACAACAACCCAGAAGATTTCGTTTATGGAGTCCAATGAAGTGAGAAGGGTTCAGACCTCTGCACAGAGAAGAGGTGCATGGCACAACACAGGAGAAGCATTTCTTCAGACCTAATCCTCCAGCAAAGATAGGACATGATTTGCATTTGAGTTTACTCATATAAAAAGAAATCTACTGCAGCTTAAAAGCTTGGAATGCTGCAGTTTTCCATTTGAACTAAGAAAAGCTCCTCTGGCGACAGAAATAAAATTAGAAGCCAAAAATGAATAAAGAAGTCTCGTTGATGTTTATTAAATTTAAAAAATCCCCCAAAACTCAGAGTTCTCCAGTAGATGGTGTTTATGTATATATGCCAATACAGAGTCTCTTTGTAGTACTTGCATTATTTTACTTTTTTCCATTCAGAAATGGGCTTGCAGACCAAAGACAAGAATTTTAAATCTACTAAACCAAGCTGATGCAGATGAATAAAGATGCTGCAATAGGGACTGAGATCTGGTACTTGAGATTGGAACAGGACACCCCCAGTTATAATGAACAGTTAAAAGAAACTAGTGTGAATTTTATCATCCTTATTATTGTGTGGGGTATTCAAGTTCAGTTTAAATGAAGCTCAATTAAAAACAGCGATGCAACAGCTGAAAATTTGACCACAGAATCCATTAAAACCAGTAATTGTTTTATCTCTAACGTAAAGGTTCATCTTTTAAATCTAAGGCCAAAGAAAAGTAAAAATGTGTTTTTGTCACCTTTTTTGAAGCAAGGTATGCCATTCCTCGGGCCACCTGGTATGCAGCAGACACTAGCTCCCTGATTTCCATACTGCCCAGTGCAGCTTGCTGCAAGCCGCTCCAGTACTCCGACCCAGCCGGCCTTCGAGCACGTAGGTACTCCCTCAGATTCCCCTGCGAGGCATACTCCACTATCACGTACAGAGGGCCTGTTCCAGGTCAGAATGACCCGGCCAGCACAGAACAATCTCATTAATGAAAAAATGCATCCCACATATCTCTACCAGTATGTAGCTGCAGCACTCACCGTCCTGGGTGCAGGCGCCTAAAAGGTTGATGATGTTTTTATGCTTCCCGATCATCTTCATCATCTCCATTTCAGAGATCAGGTCAGACAGGTCTTTCTCTGTGGCATCCGCTAAACACAACAAGTTATCACAACTGTGACAAACTACCTACAGTCACTTTAAAAGGAATCTACACAAGGCTAGCTGACACATAAAAATCACATCTTTCTCTCACCTTTCAGCATCTTCACAGCCACTTTGGAAAGGCGAGTGGGTTTATTTCTGTCAATCCCAACAGCCTCAGCGAGCACCACCTGACCAAAGCAGCCTTCTCCCAGAGGCTTCCCCAATGTGAGACTGAAAAACAACAAAACTTACTTGAGTTTCCACTTCAAGAAACAAGACGTCTGTGAAAAGTAACAATTTCTAAGAGCACTGGACTTTTTAAAACTTCATTTAATAGCGATTACCCTGTTTAATTACATCAAGATGGGATCAGGTCACCAACACGTGTGCTCCAACAACGTCTTTACAAGGGCTTCTATGCTGAAATTTGCTCGAGAGCACTAAGACATAACCCAAATATTAACTTCAGGCTCTCCTTCTAGCTGTACCAAGTTCTCAGCTCTTCAAACATGTGTGTGTGTGTGTGTGTGTGTGTGTGTGTGTGTGTGTGTGTGTGTGTGTGTGTGTGTGTATCTAGTTTATTTTGGGATGTAGGGGAAGCCAAAGTGGGAGAGCTAATTAACCCTTTACATATATTTAACTTCAAGTGTTACAAGAATTTTCCAGAAAGTTACAGAAAAATATTTCGATAAATAGAAGTATTTTACACCATTCTAAAAGGGTCAGAGATTATTTACAAAGTAATAAGTTTAACACAAACTAACCTATATGTATTCTCAAGTATCAAAGGCTTTTCTTTCTTGCATTTTTCTGCTTTACTGAAGACAACTGCAAAATAACGTCCATTTTCCATGCTAAATAGATCTTAACGGAGGACGCATATTGGAAGGCCAAGGGGGAAAAAAATCCTATTTTGTCAGTCTGGTGAACGCTGATGATGTTATTCACTATAGTCTAAAAGCTTTGAACTTTGTTGTTTGAATTGAGAAAGCTCCTCAGATAAGTAAAATGACTTCAAGGAAGTTAAAAAGTCCACTTACTATTTTCCTGAGCCTATTAGCATCTCCATGTTCTGGATTACTGAGAACCTCCACCCACACATTTCTAGCATGTCTTATATTAGGGATGCTCGATATTGGCTTTTTTACCCATGTCTGATATACTGGTATTGCCTAACTCTTCATTTCTGATACTGATATTATATAAACCCATACCGATATATGCAAGTCCCCCCTGTTACAATCTTTGGTATATCATCTGTGCAGGAACTTGATAGAGAGCTCTCACCTCAGACCTATCCTTGACGTGTTTTTTCGTTGTGTTGTTTACATTTAGGCAGAAACGAGAGCGTAAACGGCTCACGAACACGCTGAATGTGTTTTATACGTTTGTGCCTTGGAGAACATTCATCTTGTTGTGTTTAGGGAATGTTTGGATGCGTGTTAAAGTTACTTAGTTTATAAAATGTAAGCAGTGTACACATGCTAAGCTAGGCTAATTGCTAAGTGTGACGGTAAGATGTGTGTATTAGTTAGTAATGTTTTTTTTCGTTTCTGTATGTTGCAATTATGGTGATAAAACATTAATAAAAATCTTCAGATAAAAAAAGCAAGCCTTGGGTGAAGATTCTTGCTTTTGTCTTGGTTGTTTACTAGCTGGCTAGCTACACATAGCTACGTGCTGTTAGG
>SSNS01000190.1:773190-920811 GCA_006937985.1 Aphyosemion australe
AAGGCAAGGCAAGGCAGTTTTATTTATATAGCGCATTTCCTGCCCGAAGGCAACTCAAAGCGCTTTACAAACAAATAAGACATTACAAAACAGAACATACAAAAAATAGACAATGGACAACTAAAGCTAGAAACTCTATAATACAAACATAGCTTCATTTAGACTAGCAGAGCTTCGCTTGGACAATAAGGACCAAGAAATTATTATTATACAACTAACAGAACTTGAGTGAGACTAAATGTAGCTGAGATCAGTGGTGGTACTGATAGGGTATCAAGGTCAACCAGAAGTCACTAAGTGCATAAATGATTGTTTAAACTAAGAGTGTAGGGTGACCTGAGAACTGAGGCAGTATAACTAATAAAACCAGCTAACATTTAAGACTGACTAAATGAGTAGTTACTAAAACTAGAATCATACAGGCAGTGAGCTAGATTAAGAATTAATACAGTAAAATCAAAATAAAATAAAAACGCTGCCAGATAACTAGAAAGAAAAAGATGGGGAGGGATGAGCAACATATATAGACAGACATGGGTCTCCGAGAGGTGGGTGTCGTAACATTAAATCTCTCTCTGGGACAAAAGTGGCATGTTTACATTCCTAATGTCAGGCAAAACAAAGAAAACAAACTTTTCCACCTCCACACATTGAATAAATAGTTTTATCAGGACTGTATAACAACTTTATGCCCGACCAAACACAATAACCCTGGTGAAATCATTTATTACTTACCTAGCCATTAGCAGCACGGCTAGGTCAGAGTCCGTAGTTCATGTCTTTCTTTCTAAAAGAGCTCTCCAGGGAGGAAAAGACGGCCCAATAATAACTCTGGTCTTTGCTCTTGCTCTATCACGTTCTTCTTTTCTTTTCCTATATTCCTCTGATAAGGGATTTCTAGCTTTCTTTGGTGAATCTGCCGCTGCTACAGCGAGTCTACGTTATACAATTATGGCAAGCCAAAAGGATAAAAAAATGCACGTTCTAAACTCGCATTATGTCTGCCAAAACGCGCGTTCAAGACGCGCGTTTTGGCGGACATAATGCTCGCTTTTAGAACACGTGAGTTTTTGCCCCCTTTGGCGTCAAAACTCGCGTTCAAGACGCGTATTTTGGCGGACATATTGCGCGTTTAGAACGCACTCTTTTTTACCCCATTGGCTTGCCATATTCCGCCGTAAAACGACACCCAGTTAGTACATCCTGCGGCTACCCGAAGCACAAAAACTGTATAGCGTAGTAAACAGACGTGGGACCCCCCAACACTATCACAGGTATGAAAATGAACATAATAGATGATAGTATGACGCCAAAACTTTACAAAAAAGCATAATTTTAAGGTGTAAAAGTTGCGGAATGTTGCTTTAATAAAAAGCTATATTTTTAAAAATAATACCTCCACAGGGTGTTTAGAGGTGTGCAGAATGAATGTACTGTTTTTCCTTTAAAAGCTAAATTAAAAAAAAATAATAATCAAAGTTTTATTTTGACGGGCACAACACTGGGTTTATGTTTACATCTACTAGTCACTAGAGGGCACCGTTGCGGTAAAAGTCTGCTTGGAAAGGCGAGGCTGGGACTGTGTAAAATGGCGTACTCGACAAGTCAAGCAGCTGATTCTGAGCCCAGAAGATGTTCTAAAGGTAAATACTGTTGTAACATAAACTTATTAGTACTGTAGAAATTAGTCCTTACCCTGTATGATTCGTCACTGGACATGGTGTACTGGTCACTTCATTTAACAGCAGTGAACCAACACCCCGACGGCTGCAAAATTAGTTCTGTTGTAGCAATACCACCTCTAAATACTAGATGTCGCTATGGTGTCCGTGTTCCATATTTAACCTTTAACTGGACATTCACGCGTCCCAGAAGTGAACTTAAATGTTCCGCACCGCGGCCGGTGTGGATCCACCCATAATAATGGATTCCATGTGAAGCAAAGACGTTACTCTGCCGTTCCACGCCGCTGGCGCCACCGATGTGGATTGGGGGTTAATGAAAACATCACAGCAGCAACTGATAAAAACAAATAATGACCAAGTTACAGCACTGGTGTCAGATTTACTGCCTACTGGCCCACATGGATCCTTCAGACAAATGTAAGATGAGCACACACTTCTGGAAGGATTCCTTAAAGAAAGGGTGTGCCCACTCACAGCCTCTGTTCCTTCACAGAGAGTGTTTTCTTTGGTGGGACTAGTTGTAAATATGACTGTGCAGAAGTTTTGCAGAGCTTTTCCTAAACAAAAGCAGAAATGAGGCAGTAACTCGGAACAGTCGCTAAGATCAGCCTTAAAAAAACATAGAAAGCAGATAAGTATGATTTCCTCTGAGCTGAGCTGGAAACTGAAAGCAGGCTTTTTATGAAAGGCGGCTGCAGCAGCGAAGTTAAATGTGATTCTTGACTGAGAGAAAACCAAAAGTTTACAGGCTGCACAACGAAAACAACAACAGTATAAACACAAACCCAGCTGGACTCCAGATGGTTGGAACCAAAATGAACAAATGCACACTTAGGAGGACCCATACAAGCATATTTGCACAGCGTAAGGGAGGAGCATGATTCCTGAAAGCGTCTGGCTGTGTTTGTGTTGCACTCCCAGACTGTGTGCACGTGTTTCTGCATTTCTGTGTCTGGACAGGATATACCGGCCATAACCAGCCTGCTGAGAGCCAAGGCTCGGTTACACCATGAAAAATCACTCTAACCAGTTTCAGATGCCTCCAGACCAAAAACAGCCAAACCTAGAAAAAGTCACTTTCCTTTTAAAGAAATTCGCTCACTGGAAAGTTTTATAGACTTTTATATAAAGAGACCAAAGCGCCACGACTACAGCTGGGATCACACACGAGAGAATAAGAGGCCCCCAAACATGAACAGACAGCATTGATTTCTTCCAGAAATAATTGGAGACATTGATTTCTCTGGAAACAATCGATATCTTCAGTAAGTGCTGGCTCATCTCTCCAAGACTAAAGAGGTCAACACCACTTCTGAAGATCTCTGAGGACAAAAAAGTTTGACTTCTTAACACAGGCTACAGCTCAGGAGAGACAGCATGTGTCTGGAAAAAATGTACATCATGTAAAAGACATCAAAGTGTACATAGCTGATCTGATTCCTGTCTTTACAAACCGGCAATGATCCAATTCATAAAAGAGACTAAAGAAGCTAAAACCAGTTGATACAATTCAATAGGAGTTAGACTCATCTCCCAGAGGCCTTGTCAACACGTAGCCGTTTTTTTTTTTATAAATGAATATCCGCCCTCCCAAAAAAATAGCGTTCACACCACCTCGTTTTTAGAAAAACCTCCAGCCACACGTAACCACATGAATGCATTGTTAAGCGCATTCATAGGCATGCCAGACCTGTAGGGGGCAGTAGTTCCCCCGAATCCTATCCATTTCGTCTTCCTGCTCAACTTCAACAAAACATGAAACATGGCGCCTAGCTCATTAGTGTGGACCGATAAGGAGGTAGAATTGCTCTTAAATGTAGTTTTGGAGTTTAAAGTCAACAAGACACAAGAGAATGTCGATAAAAAGCGCTTGGACGATTGATAATGTGAGCACAGCTCTGAGGGCAGCCATGTTGTAGCGTAAACACAGGTCGCACATGAGCCGTCAGCATTTTTGTCACAGACGGTGACGTTGTGACACCTAAAACTCCAGTTATTTCTGTCCACACGGAAACGCTGAAAAAAACGCAAATCTTCACTTTGGCCAGAGTTTTTAAACAGATTTGTTTTCGTTGTGTAAATCTGCGTTTTCGTGTGGTTGACAGGCCGAATCGTAGAAAAATATCTTCGTATTGGGAGAAACCCGGCTACGTGTGGACAGGTCATGAGGCTAAATGTAATCTCCAAAGCTATTAGACCTTTTATATCCTAATAAAAAAATCTACTCACAAACAAGTCTCACAGAACCAGACTTACAATTAAAGTCACAGCTTTCCTTGAGGGAATGCCTTTCAATTTCAGGCCTAGGGTTAGGGTTAGCCTAACCCTAGGCCTGAAACCATTTTAATGTTGAGAAATGAAGACAATTTGGTGAAATCTCAAAAATAACACCATGCATGATTTTATGTAATTCTGCCAAACAGTTGACCTTCAGTCAATGAAATAAAGGATAAAACATATTTTATATAGTCAGTTCAAGTCTCAAAAACAGCTTATCAAACCTCAAATTTAGCCATCAAAAACACATGCAGGCATGTTCCTAAAACATGTGACCAAAGCTGAGACTCACACCGAGACATCTGGTCTTACCTGTGTCTGTGTCTTCTGTGGCTGGTCTAGACTGAGCCTGAGGGACCTGAACCAGCAGCAGCAGCAGGATGCAGCGTGGGACACCCATTGTGCCCTAATGCATCAACAAAATGTGACTTTTAGACTGCAGAGAGAGCACAAAGATAATGAATTCAAAAGGAGACAAGACCCTCACTGTTCCTGCTTTTGTGAGCGTTTGCTCTTTATCCTACACATTATGTTTTCCAAAGCGGAGAGTGAGCCTGAACTTGAAGAAACTTGACATAACCACAAACTTAGTTGTGCCAACATGTATATTATTCCAGTGGCAGCAGTCGGTGAAAAATTGGACCTGAAGGATTCATTCTAGAAGTAGCAGCGCACACCGCTGCTCATGAACTGTTTCTCTGTGCAGGTGCAAACATGAGCTGCAGGTCAACGTCCTTCAGGTTACCTGTGACCACTAAAGTCTAGTCTAGTCTGCTAGAGTTATGCATCAACCTCCTGCATTAGTAAGTCACTACACAAACGTCAACCCAACAAAAACTTTCCATTTGTCTTCAGGCAGGCATGCAACATTCCTCCGTCCACATATTTGTGGATGGAGCTGAAACCATTATCTCACTGGGCTGTGACTGCTAAGGACTAGTTGGAGACAATTATTTTGAGAAAATATACAGATTCTCTGTGGGAATCACTCTGAGCTGGTATGTATGACTTCTTTGTGACACATTTAATGCATGACCATCACAAAAAATGTGATTAAAATCGGTATCGCACGATATGGAAACATATATTGTGATAATTTTTTTGCCACATTGCCCAGACCTAGTTTAAAGGTATGTGAAATATAACCTTTTACGTTTTTTATACATCCACCTATGACTGTGCGATAAATCAAAAATTTATCGTTATCAAAGTTTCTGACTCTAACCGATATCATTTTCCCCATGTCAATAAATTTGGTAATAAAAAAAATGAAAAGATGTGTGTAGGATGGCGACGTTCATGTCTTTTTTAGAAGCTGTACCACCTTGAGTCACATGACAACGTGACTCAACGTAATACACGTGACAAAACCATCTGGTGGACAACTTTTGTTTTTCAACATACATGTAGTTATCGTCCATTTATTGTTATCAAGGTGAACTCCTCAATATACCGTGAAATTGATTTTAGGCCATATCACCCAGCCCTACATCCATCTTTGCTCTGGCACAGATCACCTGGAACACGAACTTTTCCCACATCACTTTTCAGACAGGACGTCAAGCTCCCTAACTAGTCTTTGCCTCACCGTAGAAGGCTTTAATAGCATCTTCTTCTTCTCCTTTGTTGTCAGCATTGTGCTGTAAAAACAACAAATCCACTCACTATCTTCTGAAGCTCATAAATAAGATGAAGACTGTTCGACCCACCCAAGGAAGCTCAGATTGGCTGGACGTCACAGATGATAAATGGTCAACACACCCAGTGTCTCGTCACTCTCTCAGCTTTATGTAGGACACGTGCATGTGGTCGAGGGTGGAGTCCACAAGTGTGATGAGCAGAACAGCAGCATGAACCGGCACAACACAGACGTAATTAATACACACACGGACAGCTGCCTCTCTAATTAATCGAGTTTGATGTGAGAGTCAGGCTGTTGCACTGTTGGTTTATAAGGTGGCCAACTTCAGGAGACACAGCAGCCTCACACACAGCACATTAACATTAGCAGAAACATCTTCAGCAGACATTCTGACAGGTGTAAAAATGAAGATGCAAGGGGAGGGACGTCCGACAAAATGTGCTTATATTCAGAAGTAGACATGCAACGTCTGGAAATAATAGGCTAGAAAGCATAAACAGGGTAAGCTACCATTTGATACAATCAGTGCAGCAGTTATAAATGCAAACAATTAGAAACTCTGCTTTAAAACTCCATGGTAACAAGAATTAATCTATTTTAAACTAACAAGAACCAGACATTAGAGCTGCACAGAGTATGATGAAGATATCACCTCGGCAATACCAGTGTATGCAGCATCATTAATGGCAAAGAACTGGAGGAATTGCTCAAAATCAGAGCATTTACCACTAGATGGTAAATTCATATAGCGTCTTCCAGAGTCCTACAACCCCACCACGGCACTTTACAACACATCAGTCATTCACCCACACATTCAAAAACTGGTGGTGATAATCAGCCAAACTGCAGCTACAGCTGTCGTGGGAACACTGAAAGAAGCAAGGCTGTCGTACACAGGAACCATCGGTTTGGGTGGTTTTTCCATTACAATAGAGAACCAGCTCTAGCAGGCGGGCTTGTCCTAGCAGCGTGGCCCCCAGAGAATGAAAAGTAGTGCGAGGTGATGGTGATCTGCATGCAACACAAAAATACAACACAATGCAACAGTGGAGGACGTGGTAGCATTGTTGATTTATTCTGCTCAGTCTAACCCCCGAGCCAATCAGTAAAAGACAGTCTGACGTTGCATTTCCAGCCCAGCACGGTCGTTAATACTAGAGCAAGTAAATTGGAATTTTCATTACATTTGTGCATGATGCCTGTACTTCTGGTAATCGCTGCTTTTGTTGCTATTCCTGCAACACCTGCTGTTTAGGAAAGGTACTGCAGGAAGCTTCAATACAGCTGAAGGTTTGCTGCTTGCTGACCTCAGCATCGACCTGAAAAGGCCAATATGCTGATCAACAGAAAATAAGCTTCCACATCTAGGACTAATGAGTAACTTAACAGTCCCTGCTCACTACATACACAGAACAGATGATGGAAAGCCATGTTCTACAACCTCCGCTACTTTATGAATGCACGAGGACACAGCTGGCAGAGCAACTCTAGACCACAGTGTTTGGATGGAAATTAGAAAAACTAAAAAAGCTCATTTTTACCCACAAGTTTTGGCTCTATAAAACCTGTAGTGCACACATAGCTCCCACTGCTGTACCCTGATGTACCAAACTTCAAAACCAAAACACATACCAAACAAGTTACGGTTTTATAATTATTAACACCAAAATAGGCTTTAAACACAGCAACAAGAGCAGCCTTCTTCTGGTGGGGTTGGTTTAACCGATTCAAACCGTTTAACAGTATGGTCCAGTGGCTCCAGCTGAAGTTAAAAAAAGAACATTTTTAAAAAACATTATTTACAAATATAACCACTTTGACTAATTAAATAAACTCAACTATGAAATTATCAACTGGAGGATACTGTTCATGTTGTTTAACAAATTTAAGCTAGAGTTGTTTTTATACAAAGAAAATGCATGAGAAAAGCTATGTAATGGTCTCGGCTGTATTTGGCCCCATCGGTGTAATTTGACCTGTTTAGGCTCATTCAAAGAGTTTTTCTGGGGTCTTCACCTTTTTACTTTTCCAACAATTTGGGGAAAAGGTTTTTGTATCACTTTCTGAAATATGTAAACCTTGTTCATTTTTATTTCAGAATGAACTAGCCACTCCTCAGCCAGAGGGATGGTTAATGTTACTGCTCTCCCTTTCCCAGCTTTAGTGTCAGACTTTAGACTCATAAAACTTTTTTTATTTTTTTTTTTTTACACAAAACAAATTGAGCTCAGATCTTTGGGGTTCACCTCAATAGTGTTGAATTATTGTTTATGTATGTCTTTCAGAATTTGCCATCTTTTGTAGCTATAACTTAAGAAATGAGAATAAAAATGTATTTGCAACAAGCGCCTAAAAGAAAGCGACATTAAACTGTGACGAGTCCTTTTTTTATGGGTTATGGGCTTTTATAATACTTGAATAGATGAGTGTAAAAGTGGGTTAACAAATAATTAAATTCTAAACATTCTCAAGTACATTCAACTGAATGTTAGATTAAAAAAAATGCCAATGTCTAAAAATACTTTCTGAAATACTAAAAAGTGCAAAGAAAATACATAGAAGGATAAAAATAGTAACTAACTAGGGCTAGGCAATAAATCAAAATTTCTTGTTATCGAAATTTCTGACTTTTATCGACAGCGTTTTTCCCATGTCAATAAATTTGGCAATAAAAAAAATGAAAAGATGTGTATAGGTTGGTGACGTTCATGTCCCTTTAACACTAAATCCCAGAATTCTAACTTCCCTAGAATTCCCACGAACAGCCAATTTGACGGCTGTCACTTTGGCCATTAAATGCAGGCTGATGATGACGTTGTGGAGTAAAACGGTTCAAGTGCGCTATTAGGCAGATGGCTTCTGGGAGACAAAGTAAGAAAAAAACATATTTCTTTTTTAATACATTATTTTATGGAAATTATAACGCAAAAATAAAGGGCACACATAGATAGGAAAAGTCAGGAAGCCAGGACAACACGAAAGCCATCTAACTAAAGTTATTGACTATCAAAATATGAAAACCGTCAAAATGACTGCCTTGGGAGTTCTAGTGTTAAGAAGCTGCACCACCTCGAGTCACATGACAACGTGACTCAATGTAATACATGTGACAGCCCCATCTAGTGGACACCTTTTGTTTTTGCGCATACATGTAGTTATCGTCCATTTATCGTTATCGAGGTGAACTCCTCAATATACCGTGAAATTGATTTTAGGTCATATTGCCCAGACCTAATTATCACTGACCCGAACAGTCATAAGAAAATAATAGGGGTGCACCAATAGATCGAGGCCGATAGATCGGTCGGACGATCTATCGGCCTCGATCTCAGGTTTTTCTCAAGATCGATGATCGGCCAAAAACTGCAATCGGTGCACCCCTAGTTAATGTTAAAGCAAATCATTGCTATAGAATCATTTTTTTTGGACAAGTGTGTCAAAACAAGTACAAAAGTTTTGTTTTCAAAATTAGAAAAATGAAAGTCTAAAGGAACAAATATGATTTTGTAGTTCAAACAGCAATGCTAAATATGTTCATTTATATTTGAGAACATTACCTCAGTGGAAACTGGTATTGTTTCATGAGTATTCATGTTGGTTTTCTCAATAAAAGGAAATTGAAACACTGACTTAATCTGCTTTTAGTTAAGATAAAATCGGTATCGGCAAGTCAGTTTTTTCAAGATCGGTGATCAGCCAAAAACTGCAATTGGTGCACGTTGAATGACCAGAACAGTCTGGAAACTTTTAAACAAATGACCTTTGTGCCTAAAATTGCAATTTTACCAAACAATGAAAGTTGAGCTAGGCCTGCAGACGAGAACATCACCTGAGCAGAAACACAACAACACATCACACAAACTGGTGATTCTAAATGGAACTGGATTGTGATAACTAAAAACAAATGACGCAACTCTTCTGCATGCCCTGTCTGTGTGTGTTGTCTTTCTTTTGGCCTTGTCTTTCCTCCAGCGTGTCCTAGAGGTCTCTATGCCCAACACTGTGTCTGTTAGACATTCTGTGCTGAAGCCTTCACCTACACACCACATTCTGCAGCTGCCTGGCAGCTCTGAATAGTTCTCATACTAACACGCCAACTCGCTGAGCCTCTTGGACCAGAGCTGGAAAACACACTCAGCAGGAGCCAAACAGGAAAAGAAGCAGGATGCTGGAAAGTTCACAGAAACTTCATTTAAACTACAGATCACAGGAGAGGAAACTTTAAAACCCCAAATCTGACTGACAGGCTCTGCAGAAGAAAATAAAACAGCAAACTGAAAGCAGTGGAAAGAGGAGTCAAAGTTCTGAGTCAGGCTGCATATTTGAAGGAATCAGCAAGCTGATTATTAAGCTTTGATAATGAATCAGGGTTAAAGATGCAGCGTGACCCATCTCCTTAACAAAGCTGCTGCTGCTGGGAAAGGATGAAACAGATTCACATGACTGGAAAATAGGTCTTGGATTAAGATTTAAGGGAAGCAGATTAGGCACTTAAATAAATGCTGAAATTATTCTCCTGAACTCAAAAGCAGCAAACGTGTTCTGATGCCAGATTTAAACATAAGAAGCTTATTTATTCTATCTGACAGTAAACTAAACCCACCATGCTGGAACATCACAGCTTTATAACAAGTTTCAAACTTTGTTTACAGGTAACTGATTACTTTGAGGAATTATTAGGGGAAATCAGGATCAACTGCCCGTTCAAAAGTAAACATTAGTTACATTAGGCCAATTTCCAACCTCCCTTTTACCTCGAAACTGCTGGAGAAAGTTGTTTATCAGCAGCTTGTGTCTTATATATCTGACTCCGATTTGTTCGAGGTTTTTCAATCAGGGTTTAGGTCTGGTCATAGCACTGAGTCAGCCTTGTTGAGGGTTTTTAATGACATCTTTATTTCCCTGGACCAGGGTTTGTCTGTTGTGCTCCTTTTGTTAGATCTAACTGCAGCTTTTGATACACTCGACCATGCCATTCTCCTGGATCGTTTGGAGTGGTGGGTTGGGATCACTGGGTCTGCACTGGACTGGTTCCGCTTGTACCGCCATGGAAGGACGTTCTGCGTTAAATTGGGGGACGCATTTTCCTCCTGGGAGGACCTTCGCTGGGGGGTCCCACAGGGTTCGATTCTCGGCCCTCTTCTTTTTTCTATTTATTTGCTGCCCCTTGGCCCAATCCTCCGTAAACATGGCCTTCAGTTTCACTTATATGCAGATGACTGCCAGATTTATACCTCGTTTCGGCAGGGGGATGGTCTTGACATCATGTCCCTTGAGTCCTGTCTCAACGAGGTTAAGTCTTGGCTAGCGGCAAATTTCCTACACCTTAATGAGGGTAAAACAGAGCTGATTATTTTCAGCCCAAACATGAGTTCCAAAGTTGATCTGGGCCCTCTCTCCCCCTTTTTGAAGCAAGTGGTCACTAGCTTGGGGGTGAGAATTGACTCTGGCCTTAAGTTTGACGCTTACATCAACTCTGTGATTCGATCATGTTTTTATAATCTGCGATGCCTTTCTAAAATTAAACCTATGCTGTCGAGAGTCCACTTGGAGCAGGTACTCCATGCTTTTGTAACCTCTAGGCTGGATTATTGTAACTCCCTTTATGCTGGGCTCAGTCAGTCATCGCTTCGTCGGCTCCAGATTGTACAGAACAGCGTCGCCAGGTTTCTGACCGAGGCCAGGAAATGGGACCATATCAGTCCAGTTCTGGCCTCCCTACACTGGCTTCCGGTCTTTTATCGGGCACGTTTTAAACTCTTGGTGTTTGTTTTCCCCTTCTTTCAGGGAGGTCTCCCTACTTATTTGTCCGCGCTCCTGAAGAGACATGTGCCAACACGCTCTCTGCGCTCCTCTGATCAGTGCCTGCTTGTGGTCCCCCGCACTAGGTGTCGCACTCATGGTGATCGGGCTTTCTCTGCTCTAGCGCCATCTCTCTGGAATCAGCTACCACCGTCAGTTAGACTTTCTACATCCCTGCAGGTTGTTAAGAGTCGACTGAAGACACATTTTTATCGTCTAGCGTTTCCAGACCTTGCCTGAAGGCTGCTTGTTTTTATGTGTTTTATGCATTATGTATATGCATGTATTATGCATTTTTATAGTTTTATACTGTCGTTTACTGTTTTAATTTCTTTATCATGTTTTTATGTTGTTCTTCAGCGCCTTGGCCTCCTGTGATGGGAGTGGAAGGCGCTTTATAAATAAAATTTTGATTGATTGATTACATTTTGAATATGATGCTAAAATGATCAAGGGTTTTTCACAAATCTAAAATTATTCTTTCAAAAGTGAGAGCAAAAAGCCCAACATTTGCAAAAAGCAATGCAGATTATTTACATGATGAATATGTTCTGTTCATTTAGAATTCATATTCCCTCAAATATAATTAAAGTTAGTGGTTTTGAAGCTGTTGTGCTTCAGATGATCCACCTTCAGGTACCTCTAACCACAGATTTGAACCCACAGCAGGACTCTGATCCATGGTAATAATAAATATTTAACTAAACCAAACCAGAATAGATTTCAACTCCACAATCTGACCCAAAGCCAACATTTGGACTTCATTTAAGATAGAATGCAAATAAAAACCAGTGGGGAGACAGCAAAAGATAGAATAAAAATAAATTTAGAAAACAGATTAATTTGGTGCATCTAGTTCATCACAATTTTCCAATAGTTTTACTTGTTTTATTTTTTTAAATAGCAGCTCTGTTAGCCTGCTTCCTACTACAAGCATCCCTTTTAATCATGCATCGGGATTCCTTTCCAAAACTTAAAAGCAATAAAGCATTCTTCAACCTATAAAAGGCAGGTTTCTGTAACAGCTGGCATGTTACACATCTGTAGGAAACTGATACTTGAAGGCATCAAAATATGAAGTAACAGCAAGTTATCCTACTGATAAAGATCACTCAGAATAAAATGCAAATTCTTAAAAAGGCCAGGCACCTTAAACACTTTAAAAAGTTCAGGACTTGGAACAGAGATGCTTAAAAGACTGTTTCTACCCAGACCATTTTAGATGTGACACACTCTCAGCCTGATCACTTTAGTGTGCTGCTAAAGATCTTAGATTTGACTGCTCTGTGAGTTAATGATGATCCATCAGCATCACCAGCTGAACCCATATTGTGTTACTATAGATAGCACATAATAATTAGCCAAGCCTAAAAAAATGTTATCTAACCTAAATATTCTATTTATCTTCTGTTTTTACATGATAAAAGTGTGGTTGCAAAAATAAATTATGGTTTAAAAGTGTGATTTGCTTTTTTAAAGAGACGGGGGTAATTACTGCTTTGTTTAGCCTATCTCAAAGTGGGATAAAAGAATATGTGAAGTTAAATAGGTAAAAAATTAAACAACTATAGATTCCCCATTGAATTTTGCCTAAAGGAAAAAAGTAAATGTGGCAATGCAACATAAACTGTACATAGGCTTTTTATAGATGAAAACAGAAATCTGTATGAACTGATTATCTTATTTTAAAGTTATGTAGATTTATACACATTACTCAGGAAAACCTCCTGATTTCATTGTTGGCAGAACTCTCTAGAAGGTAAACACTAGAAATATGTGAAAAGACAACAAGACCAATGAAACTTACAGAAAACACTCATATGAGCCATATTAGTGACTAAAGATGACTAATACTCCTCTCTGGTGTGGACCTACCTGTGTGAGCGGAGGTTCGCTTGTCCAAACCAGTAACCGAGCAGAGACTCGCGGTCAAACCGAACTGGGAACTTTCCAGAGCTGCTGCAAAACTCGTTTAAATGTTTTATCGATAGATGCATAAAGGAATTATTATCATGGTGAACAAACAGCCATGTGCGTGTCTGGAGGCGATTAAAGCTCCGGTAAATCCTGACAGCGGAACTCCAACAAACCGTCCGTTCCACCTCGAGGACTAACGTGGGAAATGCGTCGTTCATTCACAGGCTGGTCCCAGTGAACCCGACCAGAACCGCCTACCGTGGGAGTTTCTCCCTGTCCTCTCCGCCCCATCGATTAATAACAGCCGTAGATCAGCCCAGGTTCTGCTGGGACCAGGACCAGAACCACAGGGGGAACCGGAGCTAAAGTATGGGGCGCCGTTTGTAAAATTACCAGCTGCATTTATGTACCAAGGTTTTTTAGGGAGAAAGTGTTCTCAGAAAAAAGTCCACATCCTATTATCAGAAAATTGGTGAGTAAAAAATATTTACTCTCCAGAAATAAGTCCAAACATTTAGGAAAAAGTCAACACATTTTCACGTATAAGTCAAAAAGACACTTTTTATATATATATATGAGGGTTCTTTGTGTGTTTGATTGAATAAACTCTATCAACGATTGTGCAAATCAAACTTGTGGATTTTATTTTAGTGAACAAAGAATAAAAGTGAGTTTTACCCTGAAGATTTTGCCATTTTGTATTTGATGAATGTTGATCTGAGACGAGAATGACTGTGAACCAGGTGAGGTATGCAGTCAGGGAGGCAGGTCAGGTAATTAGAGTTGCAGAGCTTGGTGCCGTTATACGAGCAGTTCTGACAAGACAGGCTCAAACCACGACACTTTACAAGAATTAGAATTTGCAAACATACTGAGCTGGTTCAATTATCATAAACCAAAGGACAGGACAAGACATCATCATTTATTGCTTATGTCTTTATGGATACAGATACGAGCTATTGTGAGTTTCTAGTGATTGGCTCAATGTGAACCTTTAACTATTTAATAGACAGATGTTTTGCTGAATCATCTGCTAACAGTTTCTATTTCGTTCTTTGTAACAAACCATCAGAACTGCATCAGATTTCTTTTGGTTTTGATGCATATGTCAATAATTGTGCACCAGTGAGATGAACTTATACAGTATATGATCTTAACCCCAAACTCCCATCCTGCTGTGGCAAACAGCTAAATACTTGAGCCTGTACAGGACCGTTCACAGGTCAGTGTGTGGTAAAGAGCACCTTTCATATCAGTTTGATAGGAGGGCTGATCTGATGCTGATGAGATGTAAGTGGTTAAATCTGCTCAGAAGCAACAGCTTCCCTTCTCTAGAGCAGTGGTTCCTATTTTCCTTGAGGACCCCCTCACCTGTGTCCAAGACAAGCCAGGACCCCCAACCCACCTCCTACCTGCATACACACATTTAAAGTGATAATTGACAAACTTTCTACAGACATACAGAGTTATAACTCTTATTCAGAGTTTGATTATGAATATTGCGTGTGTTATTGGGATTTTATAAAAATATTTTTTACAAATATAATCATGGTAACCTCACATGCTCAGCACAGACAAAATTGTGGGAACCCCCTGATCTGCATTACACATTTTCTTCTCTAATGACTCAAACATGCTGTTGAACATAATAATAAATCTGAATGTTCTCTGACCTCAGCCGGCACAAGACACAGCGAGGAAGCCTCTGTCTGAATGTCTGTCTCACTTTGCTGTGATTATAATCAGATGTTTAGACTGATTCTGTTAAAGCACCACACACACACACACACACACACACACACACACACACTGAATGTTCCTCAGATGAGTCTCATTGTGAATTCATTAGCAGGCTGGTATAATAAGTGTTTGAGAGTGTCAGGCTGTGGACAATGCATGGGAGTGTTTCTCTCTGAGGGGTTGTGAGTGTGTGCCACAACACAGAGACAGTACTGTTGGGCCTGTTCCACAAAACTAAACAAAAGCCAAGTCTGCTGTCAGATGTTCCAGGGAGGGGGCGAAATAAAACTCCCAGAGTTGTTAACATTAAAGAACTGCTCATAATTTCAAGTTGCAAAGTCTCCTACAGACTAAGAGTCAGGATTCAAGATTCGTTTGTCACATGCTCAGTTATGTATAACCTGCAGTGAAATGTAACCCTGAGCGACCTGTAGACAGCAACAGATTCAGCACAACAAAAAGAAAAAAAGCACAATTTATACTATTACATAGCTCACATACATACATACATAAATATAAATATAAGAGTAACAAGGAGAACAAGGTCTACATGTGTAACGTGGGATGAAATAACTGATGTGCATGTTTGAATCACTGCCTATACTGCAGGTGATGACCGGAGCTAGTGTGAGTGGTGAAGCATGTCCTGGTTGAGGAGCCTTCTACACTGACCCAGCCTTTCCACTGAATGCGTAAGCAGAGCGTAACGTAACAGACGCGTTTTACCTGCAAGCTCCTTTCCCACCAGGAGCAATTCAGACTTGTAACGGCAGTGAAAGCGTTCCACGCAGCAGGTCCCGCGAGGTCACAAAATCACAGGAAAACTGCAACTTCACCTGCAATTTCAGGAGTTCGCGTGATAGCAAGCAAGGAGAAAGATGGCAGCGTGTATCCAAAAATGTCTGTGGTTTATTTTTGGTTCTGTTTACCTTGGCTATGGAGGTTGTACAGGAAATTACATAATTTTTTTACTACTTAAGCAACTGTAAATCTGCACATGACTTTTATTTTGAAGTTTCCAGATGTTTAACACTGCTTTCGTGTTTGACTTCCTATATGGCTCGATCTGAATTGTGGATTTTGAAACACTCTAGAAGCGTAACATGTACAAATTAGACTTGAAAAGTAAGACATGCGTCCCTACACTTCTGGTACGCTTCCAAAACGCTATGCTTTGCAGCCAGTGGAAACGTACCCAATACCCATCCACTATAACGGCAGCTAATTGCTACGTACAACTTTTCGCTGACGTTACGCGATGCTTATTCGGTGGAAAGGCCAAATAAGAGTAAAAGCTCCTCTGGAATCTCTTAGTCCCAGCTATCAGGCTGTGGGCTGTCTTACTGAGCACACCCACCAGCCCCAGAGCACATCGATAGTTCTGGGATTCTCCAGAGGTCACATGGCCAGTCTGCCCGTGGTTCAAAGTGGCACGCTCTAATTAGATAATTAATCCAAAACACCCGCAAAGGGTTCCAGAGCCTTTAAAGTGGTACTTCACTAAAAATGTTTTTGAATTATTATTTCTGATTATAATCAGTCACCCTGAGTTTAACATGCAAACCCTCCAAACCCTATTTCCTGCATTATCTGCTGATAGAAAATACAGTAGATGGAGAAATTCTAGGATTTGAAAATCCTGTCAGATCCTGACCCATCTTGACTCACGACGCGTCTGTCATTTCACAACGGGGAAGGCTGTTGTTGGTTTAGAGTCCAGGGAACAGCAGAGAACATCTCGACTAGTAGAAGCTAACTGTTAGCATTAGCAACTCCACCACACGGCAGAACTCCTCCAAGCTTGTGTTATTTTTTTTAGATAAAACGTCACCGTTGCAGAGCAAACAGAGTCAGTGGTAGAGTTGCATTGCTGTTAGACAATCAGAGGCGAAATGTTCAAATATCAGGAAATAAGACTCCAAATCCTGTTGTCAGAAGCTACTTTCCCCCTGAGTACAACTTACAAGGCATACATACCTTCTAGAGACCACTGCAAATGTATTAAAACATGAATGAAGGACCTATTTAAATGGTTTCTCAGTTTAAGTTGAAATGCTGAAATGAATGGAGTTTTGCACCATATTCTAATTTTTCCACTTTCACCTGTATTACATCTGCACGGTAACATGGTGATGGTGTGAACACCCCCCCCCCACACACACACACACACACACACACCACCCCTACCCCACCCAGCCCCTCTGATCTGGACCTGGGTCAGTTCTGCCCTTCATGAAGTCAAGACAAAGAATATCAAATGTGATGATTTTGATTGGCGTGTTCTGCAGCAACATACCAAACATCATGATTGTGTTTATCTCAGATGTCTGCAGCCCATTTTCTTTCCCTAACAAAAGGAAAGTTCTGTATGTGGTTTCACAGATAAAGTAACTGAATTGGATCTAATGCAGAGATCCATGTTGGACCTATTCAGTGGAGGAATCAAATCCAATTTTTGTTTTATCAAATGATTTTTGAATGATCATCAGCTGTCTGAGAGATGGTGAGCTGAAGTCACAGCAACCCCAGACCCAGACCAACGCTGACTTCTGATCTTGCTAAACCACAGTCAGACCAGTCAGTGGACCCACCCAGACCAGAAACTACAGCCAAACCCCAGACCAGCAGTTAGGATGGGCTATGCTGATTTATAACACACACACACACACACACACACACACACACACACACACACACACACACACACAGCACGTCTGGGTGTCAGTTGTTTTGGTTTTTAGTTCAAGTTCAGCTGCAGCTCTGCATGAAGTGACCTTCAAGGCTGAGCCATTCAAAATTCTGGAATTATGAACCCTCAATGGTTGGATGAAATCCAAGATCCAAATGACCCGATGTTACCTTTAATAAAGCTCTCTTTGAAAAATAAAGCAAATGTGCTGGACAGGCTTCACCCAACAGGATCTCAAATGTGTTGTAGTATACAGGGATGAGATTTGGCTCTATCACGTCCTGTTTACTAGTCTGGATTGGTTTGTTGCTTCATTATCTGTTCTCAGAGTTTCAAGTAATTGTCAGTCATGTCTTTGTTTTAGAATGCAAAGCACATGAAGAGTAATGTAAAGTAAAAGTAAAGTAAAACTGGTAAAAAGGTATGTTTCTGCAGGAACCTCACATAAAATAACTGTATGACTAACAGAGAGATGATTATCCATCCATCCATCATTCATCCATCCATCATCATCCATCCATCTTTCCCCCTTCTCATTCAAAGTGTGATCATAAGGGGACCAATCCAGGATAGAAACACAGATCTCCCTCTCCCCAGGGATACTCTACAGCTCCTCCTGGTGGACCCCAAGGGATTTCCAAGCTAGAGAGGATATTTTTTTTCCAGTTAGTTGAGTCTGCCCCAGGCTCTCGTTCCAGTGAGAGAAAACCTCCTAAGGAAGGCATTTATAAGGGATCCCAATCAGATGCCTGAACCACCTCAGCTGAGTCCTTCTGATGTTGAGAAGCAGCAGCTACTCTCAGACCCCTGGGTGATGCAGGTCCTCACCTTATTTCTAAGACTAAGTGTGGCCACCCTACGGAGGAAGCTGATTTCAAACACTTGTACCTGGGATCTTGTTCCCCTGTTTTTTTCTACGTAGACCTTATAGTCAGCTTTCACAAACTGAAGCGTGCATATGTACATGCTGTTCCTTCAAGAAGCTAATATAACCTCTTAAGGCTTTAACTGGCTGTTCCTGCACTGAAATTGGAAGGAAAACAGCATCAAATAAAGTCTAAGGTTCCTCAAAGCAACAGTCAGATGTGAGACTGAATAGTTTCTGTGTGAATTAAAGCCTCTTATTTACATGAACATCCACTTAAACACACTGTTTGGTGGGTGGCTGAGCTCAATCCAGCATCAATTGGATCTTCAGTCCAACACCTTCACTATTCAGTGATCCTGCTGCCCATAAAACCTCTGACAGCCCAGCAGCCATGGAGCTGTAGTCTGGTACATAATAGAGGCCACAGGCCATTTATCATTCCTGTTCTGCTCTCTGCAGCAAATCTTCATGGAAGTAAATGTCACCCAAGTGCAGATTGTCAAAAGTCTTTTTGTCAAGAACCCCGACCCTCCACCCCCTCCACACACGCACACACAAATGCAGCCACCTCCCTCTATAAAAGACAGAGTTTGAGACAAACATGCCACAAACTCAGGAATGTGGAGTTTACACGGGCAGCTTTATTTGGCCCGACGAAAATGTTCCCTTTGAGTTCTGAAAGCCACATCCCTCACACGCACGCACGCACACACACACACACACACACACATCCACACACACACACACACACGGGCTGCATTTGCAGAAACAGACACGTGTGCAGCAAATATCCAACATAAAGCTCCATCTGTTAATAACATTCGATACTTCAAGTTTCCTTCCTGGAGTTTTCTGAGTGGTTTCTGTGAGTCACAAAAGCTCAACTGATTTTCAACTATTCTTCAGAAATGAAGATAATTTAAAGATGGACAAGGACTAGAGAGGCTTAAAGAGACATAAAACAATACTGCAATTTTTAAAATGCAACAAGAAAGCAAACATTTGCAATATATCCATGAATATAAAAAAAACATCTTTAAAAATCTAACCACTCAGATAAAAAAATATTATCTTATAATTATGACTTAGCTAAGTCATAATAATGAGATCCTATCTCATAATTATGACTTAGTATCTCATTATTATGACTTAGCTATCTCATAATTATGAGATAATATCTCATTATTATGAGATTGTATCTCATAATTATGACTTAGTATCTCATAATTAAGTCATAATTATGAGATAGCTAAGTCATAATTATGAGCTACTATCTCATAATTATGAGATACTAAGTCATAATTATGAGATAATTAGCTATCTCATAATTATGAGATAATTAGCTATCTCATAATTATGAGATAGCTAAGTCATAATAATGAGATACTAAGTCATAATTATGAGATAGGATCTCATAATTATGACTTATCTAAGTCATAATTATGAGATAATATATTTTTTTTATCTGAGTGGCGGGAATGGGCTTCCATATAAATGAGCACAAATGGTTAAAATAAATAAAGAAACACAAGATTATTTATAAAACAACACCAGATTACACATTCAAAAATAAGGGTACAGAAAATGTTCTTTGGTCTCTGGGGTTGAATATTGGACCTGAAAGTATCTGTGGGTATTTTTTAAGGTAAACTCATAACACCTGTGAGAGCTGCCCTGACAGAACTCCCAGATTGACCACAGTGAAGCTGCTACAGCATGAGGTGCATGAAGTGATCTCCTGTTCACAATTATTTACTATTTTCTTCTTTTTGTAAACATAAAGAATGTTATGATCTTTAATTGTGACCTAAAGGGACGGTTTGGCCTTTTTCACTTGTATCTCTGTTTTAAAAAAAGCTGGAGACAATTACTATCATGTTCAGCAAAATATCTTTTACATCTGAAAACATCTCCAGACTCAAAAGAATATTATTTGACAAACATTTACATCATATGACGATCAGATGTGATCCCTGGATGCACCAGAAGTGCTACACTCACCTGCTACTGTTATTTATGCTAACTTGTAAACAACCAAATATCCCCATGTAAAGTTTTAAGATAACACTCTGATTTTAAGTTGCACCCAAATTAGCCGTTAGCTTGTCATGCCTGTGTCATTAAACTCTGTTTCTCTGAACGGAGGCTTTTCATGAAGGTATCTACAGGACAGGGACTATTTCTAACACTGAAGCACACTTTAAAATGGTCTGTTAATCCATTTAATGCAGCAAAGATGCAGCGTATACTGTCAACTACAGGAAGGGTCAGTTTTAGTGTAGGAGTGACTACATGAGATTGTTCGATATCTCAGACTCGGACAGATTTTTGTATTTTAGAGCTTGAAAATAGTTCAGTTCCTTTAACCCTGCAGTCCAAACAAAGTCACACTCAGCTCCAGCGTGCAGACACCAAACATTTCATATAAACACCTCCAGCCTTTACGTCCCATCAGCCCATGTATACAGTAAAACAGCCCCAGTTCTGTGTAATGTTTACATCCCTCTATGGAAATCCACCCACTGGTTTCCTAAAGCACTCAGCCAGCAGAGAACGAGGCACGTTGTATTTGGCTCTTGAGACACAACTCAGCTGATGCTGTTTAGCTCAAGGCTGCAAAATATGACACCAGTTACCAGCTTAGATTTTCAGGATAGATTTGTAGTTAAATGTTGATTTTCCGCTAAAGTCACTTGCAAGCCCAGTAAATTAAGTTTAAACCAGTGCCTAGCAGCAGAAGCAAGTTTATTTACAAATATTTGTCTTTGAAGTAAAACTCCAACCTCTAAAATGAGAGGATTTTGTTTCATACATTTTGTTATTAATGCATGAAGGACTTCTATTCTATTCATTCTTCTTTTGTCTATTTTGTTTCAACGTCTTATTGTCTTTTTATTTTTCATGTGTTTTGCACAAGAATGACAGATTTGTATAATCCAAACAATCAGAGTTTGGTTTTACTTTGACATGTCCAAGCTGCAAGACGGCTTAAGAAAAAGGTAATGTGATTTGTCAAACTGTGAAACAGAGATTGGATTTACATCTCGTCCTGAGTAAATGTAGAAACTATTCAGGCAAAATGAACTATACTTCAGTTGCTTGAAGAGGTAAAAATAGCTTTTAATACTCAACATTTGTGTGCTAACATTCCTTTTAAAATTCCTTCTCATGTAACTTTTAAGAATATTTGTAGTTTCACACCACATGAATAATGAATGACCAGATGTGTTGTGGGTGTCAACATCCACAAAATAAGACAAACACAAAAAGTTTTTAATCAGAACAAAAACAAAACGCAAACTTTAGGTGAATCTAGACAATATAACATGCTATGTGATAATTTATGTTATTTAAAATAGTGTGGCTCTCTGATAATAAAAAATATATTTGTATTTTAACTAATTCAAGCTCATTTTAAAGAAAAAATATATGTTTGAGAAAAAGCAGCAAAATTAGAGTTTTTTTGTGTTTATAAAGTGAAACACAGTTTGCTCACAGTGTTTTTCAGTCTTGACTGAACCCTGCACATGTATTAATGTATGGTGGGACCCTCTGGTGTTGCTTCTGCACCACAAACCACCAATCAAGCCCCTCCACCTACAGCCTCATTTCCCCGAGTAAACACAGCGCCACAATGGGCTGCAGCGGTTAGTTGGGAGACAACAGACACAGCCCAGCTCGCTGGTCCAGATGCACTCTGTTGCTGTGATAGCGTGCTCAGGCTGGCTTTTGAGCCTCAGCCCTGTTTATAGAGGGGGAAACCTGTTTACAAGATCCTGAGTTTACACTCAAGTAATGAGCTTTAACGTGCTAAAGACGGAAATGGCAACTTAAGTCGGTTTACCTCTTGCAAAAGGCAGAGTAAAAAAATATCAGGAGTTGCAGGTTTGGGGCTCTGTTTTGTTTCAGGTTTATAAACGGAAACAACTTGATTGTTTTATTGTCAGTAACTCTCAGAGGAAATACCAAACAAGATAGTTTTGAGTCGTGTTGCAATTCCCTCAAACACAAAGTGTAAAGCTTCAACTTTTAAGATAAAGCCAATAAAACTGTCATTTTTAATAAGCTGCTTAAGATTTGCATAACTATGAACCATTCTGAATCAGATTAACACAAAAAGATAAGGAAGGTCTGTAATTTTCAGCATAGTTACACTTCAACTGTGAGACAGAATGTAAAAATGCTAAAGAACGTATTTGTATCATGGTGCAGAAAATAAGTATGTAGTACCAACAAACAAGCAAGAATTCTATCTCTCACAGACCTGTTACTTCTTTAAGAAGCTCTGCTGTCCTCCACTTATTCAACCTCCACCATGGCCAAGACCAGACAGCTGACAAACGACACCAGGGACAAGATTGTACACCTGCAAAAGACTGGGATGAGTCAACTTACAACAGGCAAGCAGCTTGGTGAGAAGAAATCAACAGTTGGAGCAATTATTAGAAATTGGAAAAATACAAGATCACTGACAATCCTCCTCGACCTGGGGTTCCATGCAAGAGCTCACCTCCTGGGGTACAAATGAGCTTGAGAATGGCGAGGAAACAGTCCAGAACTACATGGAGGGAATTAGTGAATGACCTGAAGAGAACTGGGACCACAGTAACAAAGCTAACAAAGGTTTAATTATGGATTAAAATCCTGCAGCACTCGATGATCCAGAGGAGGATTGGGAGAGTGTCATGTGGTGAGATGAGGTAAAACTTTAACTCTTTGGTATAAACGCCACTCGTTGTGTTTGTAGGGGGAAGAATTCTCATTTGCATCCCAAGAACACCATAGCCACTGTGAAGCAAGGGGGTGGAAACATTATGCTTTGGGCCTGCTTATCTGCAAAGGGGACAGGACTAATGATCCATATTAAGGAAAGGGTGAATGGAACCACGTAAATGACATTTTGGGCACCCCCCCCCCCCTCTCCATCAGTGACAGCATTGAAAATTAAACGTGGCTGGATCTTCCAGCATGACAATGATTCCAAACACACCGCCCAGGCAATGAAGGACTGGCTATGTAAAAAGCATTTCAAGGTTATGGAGTGGCCTAAACAGTCTCCAGACCTCAATCCAATAGAGAATCTGTGAAGGGAGTTGAAAGTCCATGGTGCCTAGCGACAGCCCCAAAACATCAAATCTGTAGAGATGATCTGCATGGAAGAATGGGCCAAAATACCAGCTAGTGTGTTCAAACCTGGTGAAGACCTACAGGAAATATTTTCCTCTATCATTGCCAAACAAGGTTACATTACAAAGAATTGATGTTAATTTTTATTATTGACCAAAATCTAATTTTCTGCATCATTTTACAAATAAATTATTTAAAAAACATACACTGTGATAAATGATAAATGATCTGCATTTGTATAACGCCTTTCAGTGTCAGAGGACTCCAAAGCGCTTTAAACTACAGTGTATCATTCATCCATTCACACACACATTCACACACTGGTGGTGATGAGCTACAATGTAGCCACAGCTGTCCTCTTAAGAGTGACAATTTGCACAATCGGTGGCTGCCAAATACTTTTGTTGCCCCACTGTATATCTGACTTTATTGGTGTAAATCAGTGTAACTAAAGACAGCACAATGTTACATTTTTAACAACATTTATTGTCATTTAAAAGTCTGTTTGAAACACGAGTTCATGAGCCTCACAGCCTCAGCCTCATTTTCCAGGTTCTGAGGCTGCTCAGTCCTCTGCCTGAAGGAAAGAGGGTGAATAGTTCATCCACGTAAAAAACATTTACCCTCCAGCCACTACATTAACACTGAAGATTACTCCCAGGAGCTTAAGAAAACAGGAAACTGGACTTCTTTATTTCCTTGAAAATGGTTTTCTTTTTACCTGAGAAACTTTATCAATTCAAAATGAAAAGATTCAAGCTTTAAACTGTAATGGGATTTTTATAGTTTATGTCCTAGCTCACTCCTCAGAGCTCCTTCTCTAGTTTAGGGCTCTTTAATCTGAAGACTGTACTGGTCCAAACTTCTCAGTGCTCCATCTGCAGCAGGTAAGATACGTATTGCTGATAACACCGCAGAACCTCAGATTGAGCTGGTAAAGCTCAGTTGTTCTTTGACTGTGTGTGTGCATGCATGTGTGTTTTGGGTATGGTTTTGGGTCAATGTTTATTGAAGGTTATGTGTTTTCTATACAGCATAGGTGGCATCCATCATCATGTTCTTTGTTCTGGTTCTGGATTTGCTGATGAAAATATTCTCTAGAGACAGCAGATTATTTCTGAGCAGATCTAATACCAATAGTTGGCTGTGTTTGATTTTTGCACTTTTGTCATGCAGTTTCATGTAATCACTGAGTCTGGAGCTTTCTTTGAACTTTAAATATCATCTTAATTCTGCAGCAGATTGGTTGGAATGTAATGGCTGTCAAAGAATATTTACATTTTCTTATTCTACAACTTGTGTTTAATGTGGCTCGTCCACTTTTAATCAAAGCTACACCACTGATCAGTAGTTTTATTTTATTATATATTAAGATAAATCTGTTGGTAGTGTTGGAACATCCACAACTTTGTTTAGAGAAAGACTTTGAAGCATCTTCCTATGAAGGATCTTGAGCGCCCTTTGGTGGACAAAAACTGAAAGCAGCACTTTTTTGCAACTCTGCTTAGTGCAGATCCTGTGAGATTCTTAAAGTTGAGATTTTATTAATCCAGCTTAGTTGAGCTTGGAATGAACGTTCGTGTCTGTTTATTGAAGACTTTAACACCTGATGGAGAGTGTGTCCAAAAAAAAAAATCTAATCTTGTATAAAGGCCTTAAGTTTTAAGTGATAACATGAAGTTCTCAGAATAATTATCTATGTCCAAGCTCCCCAAATATTAGGGGGATTTAAGTACCTGACATAATGTGCAGACCTTTTTTGTGTTTTATTCAATGGTGATGTGTTAGTCAGAATATATTTGATTCACCTTATCTATAAGGTATAAAATGTAGGAACAGTAACTTTGCTTGATGACATAAGAAGTGCATTACAAATATTTAAATAAAATATTTGTATAAAGAGAGGAGATTTTGAATTTCCTTTTCTAAATAGAAGAATACCTTTATATGAGGGGGAGGCAATATATTATGTCTATGGGAGCAACAGTTTAATTAAATAATGCTGAGAATGTAGTATCAAATATGAGCAGGAGGTGGCGATAGTGCTCTTCTTGGCTGCATATTGCAACCCCATTGATTGGGTAAGCGTCCGTAAAGAAGTAACATTAACCAACCAGAGGTCACGTAACTGCTGCTTGGCAACCAGCGACCAATAGGATTCCTGAGAGCGAGCGCGGATAAACGGATTTGTTGTGTTTGCTAAAAGCTGTGGCCTCTTTTTTACAGTCATTGGTAGCCACCTAGAGTGAACAATAACATTTTGTTTAAAGGTTTTATAAATTCACCTGGAATGAGTTTGTCTCTAAGGTAAGGAGCTAGCCTTTTGTTACGAGATGCGACCGTCACTTCAGTTGAAACCGGTGGTACGTCGAGATGTGTTCCCCGTGCTAGCATAACCTTTTTAAATGTCTGTTTGCAGACCACTGTTCCGTCAAACTTTTGTAATTTCTGTTCGAGGAGACGAAAACAGCGTTAAATGACACTGTAGCTCTAAAAACTGTGAAGGTGCAGCTGGTAATATTTTATAATTTTCAAACGGAAGTGGAATAACTGTAACAAGAAAACAGCTTTTATTTTTATTACACTGACAGGGAAATTCATTTTAGAAGTACCACTATATTATTAAAGCTTTCAAATATAACCTCACAACAGATAACTGTTGTCACTTGTCAGAGTTACTTTTCTGCACAAAGACGCGACTCATTTGACTCATTTGACTGACTCATTTGTTCAATAATATAAATAATATGTAGGCCATGTCAGTCAACACTGCACTCGGGGCCGGTGCTGGCCATTTGGGTGCTCTAAGCACAAATGCGCTGTGGAACAAGGCATAAGGTTGATTTTTAAGCTTCTTTAGTCTATTCCATGCCACCAGAGAGACTCCATTGAAGTGATTTCTTAATTCTAGGTGAGGCTAGTGAGCAGCTTTGCGATTAATGTTGTTAGAAAAGACATTACAGAAAATGTTTTAGTTCTCTCATCGGATAATAAAGTAATGTGTTAATTAGTCATGACTGATACAGGTGACTAATAGTGTCTTTGGTACGACTGCAGATGAAATCTCTGATTTGTTTATCTGACACTCTTCCTGTATGTGTGTTTGTCTCAGCAGAACTGATCTTGCAGCTGACAAAACCAAGCGCAAGAAGAGGAGGGAGCTCACCGAGGACCAAAAGCATGAAATCAAAGAAGCTTTTGACTTATTTGACACAGACAAAGATAAGGAGATTGACTATCATGAGCTGAAGGTAAGAAAGTGGGTCAGAGTGGTGGTCGTTATGGTGTTTGTGCCTGAAATAATGCTGAATTCAGTTTTAGAAGTTACACTTTTACATCGTCATCATTCATTCTTTAACTGCTGTGAATTTTGAACATCAGGTATTTATGTATTTTTATGTAATTAAAAGTAACTAAATTCCTTTTTTGTCATCAGGAACAAATGCAGATAGGTTTTCTGTATCTGAAGGCACCCTCCAGGGGAATTGGAGCTAACATTCTGCTGTAAAACATTTAGTCATGTGTTGTTTTGCTGCTGCTTACTAATTGTTCTGATCCTGAATTTAAACCAAAATAACATTTAAACGTCTTGTCAGGTGGCGATGCGCGCTCTCGGTTTTGAAGTGAAGAAAGTGGACGTTCTGAAGATTCTAAAGGATTACGACAGAGAGGGAAATGGAAAAATAACCTTTGAGGATTTCAGCGAAGTGGGTAAGGTAGTCATCGGCTCTGGTATTACCTGTCATAGCTTGAGGTGCTTCATTTGCTCCTAAACCTGTTTCCTACCCCTCCACAGTTACAGATCGCATCTTGGAGCGAGATCCCAAAGAGGAGATCATGAAGGCTTTCAAGCTGTTCGACGATGACGAGTCAGGAAAGATCAGCCTGAGGAACTTGAGACGAGTTGCTCGAGAACTCGGGGAGAACATCAGCGACGAGGAGCTGCGCAGCATGATCGACGAGTTTGACACAGATGGGGATGGAGAAAGTAAGACCGGAGTCTGAGATGAGAGCATCTGTGTCTACCTCTTACCGTAGTTTTGTGTCTGATTAGACCTGCATGTGCAACAATACCAACATCATCGCTGCGTCTTCTAGGTGACACATAACTTCACAGATCACAGCCACACGGCCATTTTAATTATGTATGATTTTTTCCTCAAAGGCTGCCAGTAAATTCAGAAACAGATCTAGTTGTGTTCTTTAGCTTTTGGCCAATTCTGATGTAGCAACATATGTTCTACCTTCTTAGCTTGTTTTCTTATAACATTGAATACCTTTTATTTTTAAAATTAGACATTTAAAAGTAGCTCAATAATTCATGGGACAAAGTTAACTATATTATAATTTTCAAACACTTTTAGGTAGATTGTTTCTGCTGAAGACCAACATTAAAGAGCAGGTTCACTAAGAAACCATTTTTTATTTATTATTTTAGAAAATGATCAGTCACTCTGAGTTTAACAGGCAGGCTGAACGTGAAAATAGTCTTCTACACCTATCTGGGTGAAACGCTCAGTTAAGAAAATCCTGACAGATCTACGTCACACTGTCATTTAACATTCATGGACTCACCCATCTTGACTCACGATGGGGAAGGCTGTTGTTGGTTTAGCGTCCAGGAAACAGCAGAGAACATCTGAGCTAGTAGAAGCTAACCGTTAGCATTAGCAACTCCACCACACAGCAGAACTCCTCCAGGCTTGTGTTATTTGTGGAGATAAAACATCAACGTTGCAGAGCAAACAGAGTCAATGGTAGAGTCGTGTTGCTGTTAGCCAATCAGAGGCGAGATGTCCAAATATCAGGAACTAAGACTCCAAATCCTGTCGTCTGAAGCTACTTTCTCCTCTACCTGAATTCTACATCTTCAAGCAGATGCACTGAGTTTTTTTCCCCAGCAAATGCATCAAAATTTGAGTAAAGTTGACCTTTAATACTTTGCTGTTTATCATTCACAAGCTACATGATGAAATAAAAAAGTAAACAGCTGACTAGACTAGTAATAAACTGAATGTCAGAAAAACAACCTGCAGCTTTAGTAGCACTTTAATGTTAAGGATTTGCTGTGGTAGTAAATGTAAGTTTGGTTTTTTAATAGAGACCTGCTGGATTTTGGATCACTTAAATGATATGATCATCCAGTTATTCGTTTAATCTGAGCAGGTGTGTTTCCCCTCCTCAGTAAACCAGGAGGAGTTCCTCTCCATCATGACCAGAGACCCCTGAAGAGGTTTCATCATCTTTCAGTCGGACTCTTTGCCCACATCGGGAGGAGATAAGGGACCTGAGCCTTTTTCTCTAGCTTCTGAAGTGGACCGGACTTTATCAGGAGCCTGGAGCTTTGTTCTTACTTGGTTTGATAAATGAAGTCACCAGATTGTGTCAGGACCAACATCTGCTCAGTTCCTCCTGTAGATATGAAGTGTCGATGTGACGCTGATCTGTTAGAATTTAGTCATGAAATGTTTTTGTGTAGAAGATAAACGTGAAGCTCTGTTAGGAACATGTTAACGTTATGTAGTAAAGACAGAAAAACACACAGAAGGTCAGATCTGTTTCACACTTTTCCTTTTTCACCTGTTGCATTTGTTAGTTACGTGAGTGCTTGTTTGTGATATTTATTTTTAAATAGTTTTGTCAACAAATCTCATTTCTCATTTCTAAAAGTACTAGAGTCAACAGATCCGGCACCATCTTACTTTAATAAAGTACATTCAAAGTTAAGCATCATGTTTGGATGGTTTTTATGTGTCTGACAGGTGATGAAGCTCACTGTGTTCACAGAAAGAAGGACAGATTCAGTGTTTTTACAGCAAAACAAGAATAAATAAGGGTACATTTAGTTCTATTAAACATGAATGACACTCCTCAGCCTGCCTGGGCTTCAGGAAAAGAGAACTGTTGTTGAACATCACATTCATTATTGTGGCTTTTGTCCAGTTCACTGAACACCAGATCAGTTTGTTACCAAGGTAATCCAGTCCACGTGTGTTTTGGTTAATCTGTCTACATTCCTCAGGGGGGTGCATGGATCCCTTGAGGGCTTCATGTAAAACCAAAAGGAGCTCTGACCACATTCCCAGCATTTAGAAAGCTTGTTCCAGTTGTGGGTTGACCTCCAGATGACTGACCCAGTTTGTTGTGTTCATGTCTGTTTTAGGAACCACGGGATCTCCGCCTTTTCAGATGTTGTGGTTCTGCTGAGGTCTTTAAACCACGACCGTTAGGGTGCTCTGGGCCAGTTCACTGTCAGGATGAGATTTAGCTTCTCCAAATATAAGGTCATGGTTCTGAACCGGGAAAAGGTGGAATGGTTCATCTAGAGAGGAGGAGGAGTTTGTGTATGTTGGTATCTTGTTCACACGTGGATCAGCTGCAGCAATGACTGTTTCTCTGGGCTATCGGGGCAAGGAGAAGAAGAGCTGAAAGGTGAATGTCTCCATTTACTTGTGCATCCTCCAGCGCTCACCTATACGGTCACAGGACTTACCCTCTTTACCAAATGAAGTCAGCTAAGGTGGTTTGGGCATCTGAATAGAATACCTCCTATAGTCAGAGCCATCGTAGGACTTCCAGGCACTGGAACGAGATCCTGAGCCTGATCCAGGACTCTCCAGAGTGGTCATATGTTCTCTCTAGCCTGGAAACGTTTGGGAGGAGCTAGTGAGAGTTGCTGAGAAGAAGGAGGTCTGGGTTTCCCTCCTAGACTACCACCTCCACGACTGATGGATGAATTGACATTGAAATAAAATCATCTGACACATGAACCTAATCATTTTGCAGCATGTGGTTATTGACCCCTGCAGGTCCTTTCTAAATGTTCCAGAATTGTAAAAAAAAAAAATTCTGATGACCATCACTGATCTTTCAAGTACATCCTAACATCACACAGGTGATTTATGGACATTAAAGCAAACATCCACCAGTTAAACTGAGACAGATCTGCTGTCAACAGGTAGAGTTAAATCATTACAGGAAAAACGTTTAACTAAGGCGGTAACTCCTGCTAACCAGGGCTGTTTGGTGTGTGTGGAGAAAGCAGGTCCACTGCACAGAACCTGTATGCCTAAGTTACTGTTTTAACCCTGCAGATGCTGTCTCCTGCTGAGAGTCTCCCTGTTGTACTCTAACTGTCCACTAGATGGAGACATTAACTCAGAACTACACTTTACCACCAAGAATCAGTCTGAGGTGGATCATCTCTCCGGACCTTTCTGAGTTTTGGTAATGAACTGTGCTTCAGTAAAATAATCAGTAATATTTAACAATATGATGTTTGTCGAATGGTAATGAAAAAGCAAAAACATTAATATGTCCACTACTCTAGTGGTGCATCACCAATAGCAATAAGCTGAACGTCTAGGATCAGTTGTGTTTGTAGATGCTATCAGAAGGACAGCCGTTTAATTTTATTATAGGAAAATAAAACTGGGGCTTACAGTTCTAATGACAAGAGAACAGACAGGAAATGATGCTTGTGATTGATTTATCTATCAAACCTGATTTTCATAACTTTCATAAGCTGCTCACTGCTTAACCTTGTTTGGAATGTTTTAAAATAAAAACATTTTCCTAACAAACATCACAACAACAGGAGATGATGAATAATTTATAAATATCAAGCTGAATTTCGTCCCTGCTTCTGGAATATTTCCAGGCGTAGCTGGTAAATGTAACATATAACAGGTTGTTGTTGGAATCACGCTGAATTTGTACCTATAGGTATTCTCACTCTTCTCACGTTTTTTAAACTGACAGGTGACTAAATGTAGACGTGATCCTGACAAGTGGGACGACTCACGGTGAGAGAACATTTGTGTTTTCAGCTCTGAGACTCATGAGGAAACTGAAAACCATCACTTTGAGACATTTTGGAAACTTTTTAAAAAGCCTTCTGTGGTTTCTCGTGATTATTGAAAAATCAAATCACCATAAAAACAAATAAAATTGAGCTGGAACATTAAACTGTTTCATGAAAAACATTTGTATGTCTCAAAATTGCAAACAGATGGAAACATTTGCACAAATGTGCAAATCTGGTGAAATGTTTTAATTGTGCCTTTTTTATTGTCTCCCGTTAGTCACAACTCTGTTGTGTTGATGGTGATCTCCTCACATTTCACACCGATTCTGACTCACATAAAGTAAATTAAGCCTGGGTCAGGACGGGCTCCAGGCGTCTATGACAACTGAGACTGTTTTAAAGAAGTTCCATCTGCGTGACAGCAAGACCCAGGGAATCCTCACAGATGTGTCAGGTCATTTTGGAAACTCCATCAGTCACAGCCCAGAGAGAAACGTTAAGATTATCATGTAAGAAAGGTCCCATGCTGAAGTGATGAAAGCGTTTAATCAGGCTTCTGTATCAGCTCCTGCTCAGACCGCTGAGGCAGAGCCACAAACCCCTTTAGGAGGATCCTCATGAGCGGCGCCCTGTCATTAGCCACTGCAGGCCTTCCCAGGCTGCTCCAGATCAAGGTCTCTGGTGGTGAGCTGCTCCACTGTCCCCACTCCCGTCTGCTGCCCACAAGAGGACCAGGACTGTGGTCACTAACCAGTAATAACACCCGCCCGTCTCACAATGACAGGGTCGGGGACGCTGTGGTTTCTCTGCAGACAGCAGAACCTTCTATAGGGGGAAACTGGAAGTAAAGAATCTTCCTATGTGTGTGTGTGTGTGTGTGTGTGTGTGTGTGTGTGTGTGTGTGTGTGTGTGTGTGTGTGTGTGTGTGCATTCAGGCTGAAGGTCAGCTCTAACGTTGGTTATCAGAACCTGCATCTGGTCTTCACAGCAGGGATCGAGACTCGCCCTTGTCCTGGCACATGCTCAGCTGTTGGTCCCTGGACCGGAGCGGCACGTTCCAGAAATAACCCAACCCAGTTCCTCCCCAGCTACAACCTCAAAGCCCCCCCAACACACACACACACACACACACACACACACACACACACACACACACACACACACACACACCAGTGGTTTCTACTTTACAACTCTCCACAAACACACAGCCTTTTGTATTGCTAGTATAGTAATCTTTGCTGATGAGACTTCTAAAAATACGGTGGACCGGCGGAGTTCTGCCGGCTCTGGTTTGGATGTGATGGTGACGCTTCATTAACGCTCTGGTTTCAGATGGGCCAACAGGATGAGGGCACATTTACTGGAGTTTTTTAAACTTTGGCTACTCTGTGTCCATTTGATGAAAATTCAGCATGTGCACTCTGGCAGAAGACAAACTCAGAGACAGAACTGAAAACAAATATCTTTACAGCAGAAAAACCAAACTAGATCAACTTTTAAAGTAATGCAACTAAACTTTATTCATTTAAAACATTATATTTAAGTAAATATAGCATCATATGTATTTAATACGGACAAAATATATATAAAGGAGGCAAAAACTATTCACTAAAATTATAAGAAAATTGTCCTGCTTCACACACATTCTAAATATTTCCTTAAAATTTCAGTTCCACATCATTACCCATTCTATTTTGACAAATGCAGGAACCACATCCTCCAGCTGTTCCGTAGCTTGTTTGGGAATTTGATCCATCTTGTTGGGATATGAAGTCATTGTCAGGATACAACCAGAGACAGAGAGACGTCCATGAAAATGGAGCCAAATCAAACATTTATTCAGGTGAAATAGGTCAGAAACCCTCAGAGCTACATGAATGAGCCTCAAACAGCCTCTCAGACACAGACGGGTTAAGATGTGAGGCTGAATTTTCAGGACAATCCTGACTGAAGCGCTCTGAGCTCTCTGCTGATCTATAGCTAATTTATGCCAGCATGTAGGATACGTGTGTGTGTGTGTGTGTGTGTGTGTGCGTGTGTGTGTGTGTGTGTGTGTGTGTGTGTGTGTGTGTGCACCTATAAAGTGTCTGATTGATAACTGGAGTCAGAGTTCAGCTTGTGTGTTCACCTGTCAGTCATTAGGCGTAGCTATGCCAACCATGTGACAACACTTCCCCTTTGACCCCCGGCTGAGATGCGGGGACACAACGAGGGCAGAGACTGAGGGTGTGTTTCCGTCCAGCTCTGGTCTGGTCCATACAGAATGTTTTTTTTTTTTCTAATTTGTTATGACGAGTCGTTATGCTAGATTTGTTCAAAACAATTCAGATGCATCAGTTTAATATTTCAGTAAACAATTTTGAGGTGTCTAAAGTTATGTAAATACTTGCTAAACCTCAGTTTTTATTGTCTGGGTTTTAAATCAGTCCAAATGTATTTAATTTCAGGGATCTGATATATAGAACAATAAAAGAAGAAACTACAAATTTTAATATCTCCAAAACAAAATAATTAATGTTCTTTGATTCCTAAATTAGCTTACATTTTAGATTCAAAGTGAAAAAGAATTTAAATGAGTCCATTTTTTAATCAGAATAGAAGTTTAGCTAAAAAATGATTAATAGATAAAAGTTGAAGAAATTAAATGGAATTGGTTAGAAATTAAAACTAAGATTTTTGTTAATTATTTAAATTTAGTAAATTAAAATATGATAATAAATCTAATGGCATTGACTTTCATGTGATTTTAAAGTCATTTTTTGTTTTGAACTAGGAAGAAAAAAATAATAATTTAAGATGATCAAAATCAATATGCTACAGAATGCTTGTGCGTATTTACCAAGTTGGTTAATCTCATCATCTGTATTATTCAACTGTCCCTTGGTGTGTGACTGGTTGTCTCTGTGGTGGACAGGAGACCTGTCCAAGGTGTCTCTTGCCCGTTGACTGCTGGAGTTAGACACCAGTTCCCCACGGCCCTCCTTAGGATAAAACAATGTAGACAATGAATGGATGCTTTCATTTTGGGTTTCAGGAACTGAACGGCTGCCTGACCACAAATGAAGTTTTTCATGTAGAAGGAATTGTTTTACATGCTGCTTTACTCAGAGTGAGTTTGTCAGCTGGACCAGTGACACCAGTGTCCAGCTGGGTGCTGACCTTTGACCTCTGCGGTCAGAATGACCTCATCATACCACATGGTCTCTGTGAGTTGACCCACACTGTAACATGCTCAGCATTTTCTGCAGCTCAAGTCTGTCTTTTATTATTCACTATGATGCAGGGAAATAAAGTTAAAACAAACACACACACACACACACACACACACACACACACACACACACACACACACACACACACACACACACACACCAACAGTGTTTAAGCCCTGCCCCTTCTTGTAAGTGAATGGGACGTTTGAATTATTAATAATAAAAATACAGCTAATATGATTATTTTAGAGTTGAATTTTGTTAACCCTGCTGTCATATCTTCTAATATTCATTTATTTTTCATACGCTTAGTTACAATTATTTATTATTATTCCTTTATTTAACCAGGTGAAAACTGATCGAGATCTCAAATCTAAAAATAGCACCAGGATAATACAGACTATCACATGCAGTCACGTTAAAATGAAAGCACAGTGAGAAACAATAGAGATCCATAATCAAGTTCCATGATGCTAAACGACACCCTGGTTGTCCCGCCCCAGGGCAGGACTCTCACCTCCACATCCTGAGTGAACAGACTCGGTTCCTGGTGGTTCCTGCGAACAGGCTTTGCTTTTCATCAACAAAAATATGTCAAGGTGCAACATCTAATCTTTTAACGCAACTCAGTGTTTTGATCTTTTCACATTTACCTTTATTTTTCAAATAAATATACAATTTAAGATTCAGAGCTTTTCTTTAATGGTGATGATGGAGGTCAAAACGTGGCACGGTGATTACATCATACCTGAATATAAATTTCCCCAAAATAATCTTTGATACGTGCGAATCAGAGCTGGTCGATGTGATGGAGGACGTCTCTCAGGCCAGCAGACAGACATGGGGAGGAAATGCTCCGAGACATGCTCTGGACCGTGGACTATGCCTGGCAGTTGGGTGAGGTTGGATTAGTTTACACACGCTCATGGCTTTCACTGTAATTGTATCTCCTGGATTTGCCAGCTTCACCCAGCCTGCATCACAAAGCAGCAGAGCCTCTCAGAAAACACAAAACCTGCTTTTACATTTTATACCAGAGGAAAACGAAGCGCAAAGACCACCTCACTGTGGTGCTGAGACGTTTTTAGAGGATTACAGGAGGAATGGATGAAGAAATACCTTTAGAGCTTCCAGTAATATTATTTTTAGTTTTTTTCTCTCTCTCCTCACACATCTGGTTCTCTTATTGCTTCTGTCTGTGCTTGTTTGTGTTTCTGCAGCGCCTCATCTAGCCGCCCACACTGAGAGCAGAGAAGGAAGGTCACAGGCAAACACAGGAGCTGTTTTTGTGTCACACATATTTTTATTGGAAATGATCTGATGCTGCAGCAGCCAATCCTGTGTCCTGCACATGAAAATGATCTGTTAAAAAAGAAACACGAATATGAGAAGAATGAAAAAGTAAATGAACTGCAGAGATCAGAGTAGTGTTGAAGATGATCTAGATGATAGTAATTTAGTGGAATTGTCCTTTACATAAGTGCTGAACTTGTCATTTAAAGTCACGGCCCTCATCATTTATTTGAATACACTACAAAAACTGATTTTCAAAAAAGTAAAAGCCTTGTTTTTAAGATAAATAAATCTAACATTAAATTTTGTTTACTTAAAAATTCTAGCCAAGCAACTTTTGTTTATCTGACTTACACATTTTTTACTCAGAACATAAAACGTTGGCTCATATTCAAGAATATTTACCTTATTTAAAGTTGTTCTGTTTTTGCAGCCAAGAATTTTTAAAATGTCTAAAACAAAGCCCTTTAACTTGACCAATCACACGAGGGCCAGTGGATCCAGTGACGTCTTTGTGTGCTTGACTGAAGCCTTCTGCACAACCAGATCGTTTCTTTTACATTCCAGGAGCTTAATTACATGAGTACTGCTTACTGTTTTTTGCTGGAGGTGAGAAATTATCCTCTGGTAATTGTCTTTTCACTCTTGTAATACGTAAGAATAAAATACAGTCAACCTGGTCAAATTAAAATATTTTCACTAAAGTGGATCCAATCTATCTTGATTTCATGTTTTTCCCTTTGACCACTTTGCTTAGTAAAACATATACTATGTATTTTACAGCTATTGTTAAAGTTGTATTAATTTCATGCACTCATCTTTCCTGTGAGTGGGTTTAGTCACAAACCATTTCAATTGCAGCTGAGGATCCACTCTGATTCTGAACTCATAAATGTTTATTTACCCTTTGATAAAAGCTTTATTTTTTTTTCTTGAAAGAAAAACACATTTCCAGATAAAGAAACTTGGAAAACAACAACATTTTCAGACAAAATAAAGTTAAATTGAAAAGAACTTTGTGAAAAAGTTCTAAATAAATTCCTTTTTTAATAGTTTTCTCATCAGAATACCACAAAATAACATTTTTCACACTGCTCAAGTTGTCTATTTAGATCCTGTTATGCATTTATATTTTCAAAAAGTGTTTGCTACAGGGATTCCCAAATAGGGGGTCAGGACCCCCAAGGGGGTTCCCACAAGATTGCAGGGGGTCTCCACAGTTTTGTCTTTGCTGAGGTTGTGAGGTTAGCAAGATTTTATTTCTACAAATTAAATTTATAAAATCCCAATAACACACCCTACAGTATAATCCGAACTCCATATAAAAGTTATAAAACTCTTATAAAGTTAGTAAATGATCACATTTAATGTGTTTATGTGTGTAGGAGTTGGGGGTCCTGGCTTGTCTTGGACACGGGCAAGGGGGTCCTAAAGAAAACATTTTGGGAACCCCTGTCTGCGCTAGTAAAAAGAATCTGACCACATCCTTTTGGTTGCTGTGATCTTACAAAGGAACCATTTTAATTCTAACTCAACATTGTTAAAGGCTGTTTAAATATTTATGCTTGAGTTATAGCCCAAAGAATATTAGTCAACATCATAAAATACGATGCTGTCTATTTTAAAATGTAAATGGACCAGAAACAAAGTGAGGTGTCTGACAGCTTCAGCCGTTCAGGTGTTTTCACAGCTTCTGTGACTCAGACTGAAGTACAAACAATCACTGTTGGCTCTTTCTCCTCCCTCCCACCACCTCCCGTTTCCTCCTCGTCTCCATAAGTCAAAATGGTGCAGACAGAAGCTTAACAGCTCACTGGAGCAGCAAAAGGAGACGGTTAAATAGACAGTATGTTTCCTTCGTAGGAGGTGAAGGATGGATAGAAACCAATGGTGAATAAATTACAACATGATATTTTGACACACTGGGACATTACACACATTCCTCTGATCCCTAATGCTAAAACTACCTGCTTCTGTCACTATCTTGTGTGGCGTCAGACACAAAGTTTATTTTCAGTTTATACTCCAGCTGTCTCCATCACCAGGCAATCACTGACCTACAGCATGAAGGCTGGACAACCTGGTCAGCAGAGGTTTACTCAAGTAAAATTACAGTTACACGGATCAGATATTACTCAAGTAAACATTCTACAGCAAAAATCTGTTCATTATAGTTTCTTATTTACTCTTTAAACTGCAGAGGTTGTCTCCTGAGCTAAGCGGAGGAGATGAGGAGACTTTTTTTCCAAAGAGCAGCCTTAAAATTAAGACAGAACTCACAACTTCCTTTAATAGCGAATCCTTCCTAAACAGACTGAAGTTACTGTGAGTAACTTAAAATAAATAATATTTCTAATTATCCTGTAAAGATATTAAATTATGAAAGAAAAAGAAGCAGATGTAATATTTTAGAGATAAGAGATGTTTTAGGACTCCAGTAAAGGATTATGGGACGCCACTGAGACCAGCTGTTAGTATAATATGAGATTTAACAGCTTCCCTCCGAAGTCCAGATGCTTTAGGGGAGAGCACAGAATTCATTTTGTTTTTCTATCTTACATGTGGGTTGGTTAATAGTAGTTAGTAAAAAAAAATTAGATGGGCATTTTTGTTGTTACAATGATCTGTTGCAAGTAAAAAAGCTTGAAAAAACAATTCCCTTTTTGACAAAATATCCTGCTTTACGTTTCATCAGTCTGCTGGGACAAAGATTCTGCTACTGCTGTTAACTTAAACCTTAGTTCTCTAAGTGTGTTTATGGTGCTAAGCTATACACCAGTGGTTCTCAATCCTGGTCCTGTAAGGCCGGCATCCAGCACGTTTTAGTTGTTCCTCTGTTAAGGCACTCTGACTCACTTCGGATAGGACATAGTTACAGTAGTCCAGGCACAAAATTATGAATGAATGCACAACAGTTTCAAAAAAGACAAGAATGGTTTAACCTTTGCAAAGCATCTTAGATGATAGAAGGAAGATGCCACAACTCCATTTATGTGACCTCTAAAGCAAAATGCATTGTCAATCGTCACCTCTAAATTAACAACTGAATCTGTCATGTGGGGGTTTAACTCACCAAAATCAATCACAGAGGCATCAGTGTACCAATTGGGACCAAAGAGCACTGCTTCTGTCTTCCGTTCGTTAAGTTATCAGCCATCCATGCTTTGACTTCACCCAAACAATCTAAAAACTTTGAGATTGGTCGACCGCCAGACTCATCCAAAGGCAAATCCTGCTGACATTCGTCAGCATATAGCTGAAAAGCGATACCATGCTTCTGTAGGATAACACCCAAGGGCAGAATATACACACAAAACAGTAGGGGTCCCAATATTGAACTCTGCGGAATACCTCGGGGCAGATGGGAGAAATCAGAAGAGAAACCACCCATCCGTACAGACACCACTCTGTTTAAGAAATAGGACCGAAACCAATTTAAATCGAGGCCAGTAACCCACACAAAATGCTCAAGACGATGCAACAACACCTCGTGGTCCACCGTATCAAAGGCAACAGTCAAATCCAATTCCAAGTAGCACAAACCTGCCGCCATCGGTTGCAAGCAGAACGTTGTTCAAGACCTTCAGCAAAGCTGTCTCAGGTCTGCGTAGTGGTCTAAACCCAGATTGAAAGATTTCTAAAATGTTATTTTTTATTAGGCCACCAAAATGGATTCCCTCAACACCTTGGCTGCGCCCAGAAATCCTGTCCATAAAGATTATGAACAAAATCGGTGACAAAGGGCATCCTTGACAGAGTTCAACTCTCACTGGGAACAAGCCCGACTTACTTCCGGCAATGCGGATCGAGCTCTGACACTGATTGTACAGGGATCTAAAAGGGCCCGATACCCCTGGAGTAACCCCCAACAGGATTCCCTGAGGGACACTGTCAAACACCTTCTCCAAGTCCACAAACCACATGTAGATTGGTTGGGCAAACTCCCATGCACCCTCCAGGACCCCCTTAAGGACATAGAGCTGGTCCAGCGTTCCATGGCTAGGACAAAAACCACATTATTCCTCATTATATACGTGCTTTGAATCATCTCTTTTATTATGAAGCTGTAACACCCAATGAGCTTACATCTTCTCTCTTCATCTCTTTTCAGATGCAATGTTGAGGCATCTGATTCTCAACCCTGCAGGTCTTTTTTAAGCTGCATCAAGGTCTTCTCTTGTTACCTCCACCTCAGCACCACCCATCAATTCAGCATCAGGAGTAAAGACTTCACCAGAAGACCTGCTGTAGGGATGATGGCTACGGTTTAAGCATCACCAGACCTCCCTGTCCACAGAAACCTCATCTAGCTCACCCAGAGGTTAGAGGTCAACTTACTGTCCACCAGACAGACTGAGGTGTTATCTGTCCAGCAAATCCTGGTTCTGCCCAGAAGTATCTTCTTGGTGGTGGGACATGTCTGAAACATAGAAGGTCTCATTACTAGATAATCAAATCATCTCAACTGACTCCTTTCAATGCAGGAGAGCAGCCACTCTACTCTGAACACATCACTTTATCCCTGAGGGTGAGTCCAGACTTTGGTCATTCCCCACAACTAACAACCATAAATGAGGATCAACACTAAGGTCTGTCTTTACAGACAGATCAGTACAACGTCCATGTCACTACAGACATACCTGAATCTATCCATTACCCCCCTGGCTTGTTCTGCTCTGACTTATGAACAACACCCCAAAATACTAATACTCCTCTAACTCCTAGAGTTGCCAATCCACCCTTTTCTGGTTCAAGACTATAGGAGGATCCTTTGTGACGTCGATGTTTATGTTTTTCGCATTGAATCATGGGACCTGCGTGGCAACAAACAGCGTATTTTGCCTATAATTCAATTGTTTGGCATGCTTGGAGGAGGATTTAGTGAAGCAGATGGATCATTCTTGCTGTGTGGTTGATCGTTTGGCCCGTGGGAGGCTTGATAAAAAGTTTTATTAGAATTTCCTCCGTAAAGGAGCGCGAAATATGAAATAGATGATTGCGGGTGACCCGACTGTCTGAAGAAAGCCTGGTTTCCTGCAGCAACGGAGTTTGTGTGGCTCATTTGTTCATGGTAAGAGCTTGTAACTAAGTATTTGTTAATAAGAGAACATGCTATTTAAAATATTCATCTTCGTGTAGTTTTATATCCACGGAGTCATTTAGTTTTCACGTTCTGATTCAGGTGTCTCAGCCCGCGATCGTTATAATAATAAATAAATGAATAAGTAAAAACTAACAACACTGATTAATGAAGACTTACCCAGCTTTGCAGTCGCCGTGAGGATTTATCCACCCACAGGTGATGTGAATCATGCTGACTCTGCTCGCCGGCCGGTGCCGACTTCAGCACGACCATGGCTGTTTTGCAGAATAGTTCAGCCAAACTTTCCTTGAAACGCAATAATCGTAGACCTCCAGACGTTTGAAAGCCTTTAATTGTTCATGAGTGAAGGGTCCAGGACTTTCTGTTAAATAGGAATAAACGTCTCCCCAGCAGCGTTGTGGAGAAAACTCCGGCGAATCGGACCAACCTTTTCTGTCATCCCAGAGCTCAAACAGGCTTTAAATAACTTTATTTATGTCTTCATTACAGATTTTAAGCTACTCTCTAACCCTCCTCCTGTCTTTAGACGTTAAAGTGTTTATATTTTGGGGATTTCGCCCGTAAACTCGCGTGAAATTGTACGTCGCGTATTGATAGCAGGCCGTCTTCTGCCACACAGCCACTCGCGCATGCGCACAACGATGAAAAAGTATGTCAACAAACATCCTCCTATAGCCTTAGCCTAGTGAACTAGACCAAATTCTTGCTTTGCAGAGTTATATACACATATATAGGATGGCTTGCCAGGCTACCTATAGCCTCAGACTTGGAGATGCTGATCTTCATCTTGGCTTCTTCACACTCGGCTGCCGACTGCTCCAGACCAGTTGACATCATTGACTAAAAGCAGGGATGCAATCTAAAATCCCCCAAACCAGAGCCCCTCTGTTTTTTGGCTGTACCTTGAACTTCTGTCTATAAAAGTTATGAACAGAATCAGTCCGACACTCACTGGAAACAGCTCTGATTTATCACCAGCTAGTAAAACCAAAGTCTTTCTCCAAGTCTACATTTAAACGTGCAACTTCAGACTTTCTTATTTTCCTTTACAAGGGGATATATGTCAGTGGCACTTTCCAGGTGAGACACAGATCAATAAATATCAAGTAAATATAAATTCAGAACATCATCTTCAAGCTCTGCTTGCATTCTCCTCAGTCTGCTCCCGCCTGACAGGACGGGACAGCTGAGAGTAATCCTCCGCCAAGCAGATGCTCGGAGCGCTGATATCTGGGACACGCTGGCAGGTTTGATCTGTGTGTGTGTGTGTGTGTGTGCGTGTGTGTGTGTGTGTGTGTGTGTGTGTGTGTGTGTGTGTGTGTGTGTGTGTGTGTGTGTGTGTGTGTGTGTGTGTGTGTGTGTGTGTGTGTGTGTGTGTGTGTGAGATGTGTAGAGCTGACGGCCTTTGGGGCAGTAATCCTGGACTCTCACACCAAGACCGACAGAGGCCCCAGAGTGTCAGCAACACATTTTTCTGCCTGGTGGACGCACACATACACACACACACACACACACACACACTGGCAGCATCAGTGACACCTCACAGCTAAATATACAGTGAGTGATGGCAGCAGGTGATCGTGCTTCTCCACAGACGTGCACTCAGCCGGATCGGAGGTCATAGGGTGTGTGAATGTATGTGTGTGTGTGTGTGTGTGTGTGTGTGTGTGTGTGTGTGTGTGTGTGTGTGTGTGTGTGTGTGTGTGTGTGTGTGTGTGTGTGTGTGTGTGTGTGTGTGCTGATGAGATGGAGGGGGCGGCGTTTGACTGTGCAGACTACCTCAGCTGCTCAGCTTGCAGAGCTCAGATCCAAAGTTGCCCGGCTCTGGGTGCCCCGCTCCTGTAAGCCAGCTGGTCTGGCTTAACATCGCTTCTTTTATTCGTCCTTTTTTGGGTTTTTACAAAGTCAGTTCTTGTTTGATACAAAGGACTGAGTGATCTAACCCACAGCTGGAGCTGCTGGGGTTTCTTCCAGGTGAAGACAGAACACAAAGCGCTGGTGAGTGAGCTGAAACAGTTTAGTCTCTGAACTGAACTGACCAATCAGGGAAACGGGTGAAGTTTCTGATCTATTCTGACTATATAGTAAAGTCAGAGACGGAAACAGAAATTAAAGACTATGTGAAAGTTTTTGTCCACTAGGTAGCAGCAGACTCATACCTTAAATTCAACCCCCCAGTAATTTAACCCGTGCATGAAAAAGATGATTATATGCTGCATTGCCTTTCTTTAAGCTTATAAGTTATTAAACTCCAAACAAGCTGTTTTGACTTTGTTTTTCTAGAAATGCAATTTTTCTGTTCTGTTTTCTGCTGTGATCATTTCCAAAGTAGAGAGTGGCACTAATTTAAGCTATTTGGTATTTAAAAAGTGTTTTTAAATGACAAAAGTATAAGATTGTTTAGTTGATTTTCAATATTTTTCTATTAATTGTATTTATTACAGACAGTTTCTACTAAAACTGGCAGAAAGAACAGTGGATCAGTCTTTATTAAACACGTATCTCTTATGGAAAGTAAAGATTTTCTATAGCAAAACTACCTGATAGGACTAAATTCATGGATGAAATCTGTACATTTTCATAAACACATGCCTTCCAGAACAGTTTTTATGTTATTTTCATGTTAGGTAAAAGTCTGTTGTTAGAGATATTATGCATGATGTCAACCATTGAAAAAGGAGGTCCAGGATCACATGAGTTTACACTGCTATTTTATTTATTTATTGCTTTGTTTTTTGTTGTGATTTATGGAGTTAAGCTTCTATTTTTCCTCTTCGATGGTTGAAATAAACTTTTCTCACCAAAGCTGTTTTTTGAAGGAATTATGATTTAAAGTCAACAAGGTTGTCAGTTATTTTTATTGTGTCAGGAAGAAAAAAAACATTCTTCAACTGTTGTACGGAGGGTTAAAGTTTGAATAGTTAAAGGAACCTGGTCTTCTTTTAAAGGTTTTTACTTGTTTCCTGTTTTCTGAGCACATGTTGTTAAAGTTGAAATTACAAACTGTGTTGAGAATAAAATGCCTGAAAAAGCTTTTTTCTTCTAAAGAACTAAAGCAAAATCATGTTTTCTTGGGTAGATTATTATTATTTTCATGTAAATGTGTAGACAACAAGTATGATTTAGTTTACTTTTCATCACTAAATTAAAACATCCAGTCAAACTGATCATTTTGTTCTGTAAAAACTTAAATAAAGTTATAATTATTTGATTCACCGTTCTTTTCTTAGGCTTGTGAGGTTGATTTGAACTTGTTTTGTTATGAATTTTGATGGTTTTCTTTTGTTTGGCTTGTAATCTTTTAATGCTTTGACATCTGGAACAAATCTCCCTTGATAAAGAGATGTTAAGAGACTAAGTAAAGGTTCAATTCACTAAAAATATAAAAGCAATAAGGATTTCCAGGTTCTTGTCCAAACAGAATAAAGCACATGAACTCTCTCTCAGTATTTTGTAACCTAAAGCAGTTCAGAGAATGAGCTGGTGGAGGCTCTTTAGTGGCCAAACAGTGTAACCAGAGACAGCATCTGTGTCCTCCACCATGTGTTGGAGTCACTCGTCTTCAAACAGAATAGATCACATCCCATAATGATGTTGGCAGAAACAGCTTCAGAACTATTAATGCTGTAAAACCAGTGAGATAGCGACGTGATTATATCAAACTAAACACACCTGAGTAAAACACTGATCCAGGGTGGGAGGAGGTATTCAGATGACCTGCAGTTGTTTTCGCTGTTCTGACTGACAAACTCGTCGTTATATGTTTTTGAGAGAATTTTGAATCTTGGCGGCTTTTAAGTGTGCATAATAAAATAATGTGATTTGTTGTTGCCAAAATAATAACAACAAAGTAGGAATTTAGATAATAACCTGCCAAGATATTATTTTAATATTGCAGAATAAATTTAGGGCAAAATCATAAAGAGCATGGCAGTGATTCTGAGCTTAAACATCTTAAGTTAAATTTAAAATTTTGTTTGTATTTTTGCTGTGAAGTTAGTACTAGCTGCAATGTTGAAACCCTTTAGGTAGTATTAAACTCTAGCAGTTTCTCCAGTTTTTAAAATCAGTTCAAATCAATTACCAAAACATCTAAAAATAAATAAAAGTTGGATACAAATATTTGAATAATCCTTAAGATTTGCATCACTTTGCCATAATTGTTGTGAATTTCACATTATTTGACTTTCTCTAGTACAATCAGTCCTGAATGACTAATTCAGATTTCATTCTTAGATTCAAATCTGAATTTATTAAAATAGAATAGACTTTATTGATCCGACAGTGGGGAAATTCACTCATTAAGACAGCACATTAGAGAATAGGAAAAAATAATACAGGTAAATACACAAGAGCATTAGGCTATTACCGTAACCTTCAGCAATCAAAACAATAGAGAATTGCGTTTCCAAGGAGAAACAGCATAAAAGACACAGACATACTTTTCCAAAATGCTAAAAGTCATTTTGCTGGATTAAAGTCAACTGTTTAAAGTGAACAGGACCTGTTGGTTCATCAGTTACTTTCTCTAGGTTCATTTTCATTAGATGTTAGAAGTGTGTAAATATCACATAACAGTCCTGTTTGTACAGAAAAAAACAAATATAAATGATTGATTTGATCAAACTTTACAGATTTTATGAATAAACTTTAGTCTTCCAAATTTAAAGTGACCTAAATGATTTTAACAAATCACATTAAAAATGAGAAACCACTACTGTTACTGCAATACTAACAATGAAATTAAGAAACAGCACAGAACAAAGTTTAAAATTAAGTATTATAATATTATAAGTCTTATAATAAGAGTATAAAACTGAAAATTAATAATAATAATAATAATAATAAAAAATTCATGAACTGTCAAATCAGATAATCATCTTTCAGAGTTGCATCACAAAGCTTCCCATTGGTGGCTTAACTTCAGGCAATATGTAAAAGCTCTGCTTAAGTATAACTAATATGTATTAATAATTGCTTTTCTAAATGTTCTTGTCAATAGAAGCATTTATTGAATTGATTATGTTTTGATGATATGTTTTGGGGCAAAAATGTTAAGTATGGCCAAAAGATTTAAATATCTAAAAGAGTAAATCAAACATAATGTTTTCATCATATGCAATGAAAAATTACATTGAATTAAAAATGCGTCCTAAAAAGTGGCATATTTTTTTTACATTTGTTAAACTTTTAATTGGAAATTGTGTGGTACCTATTGTCTCCGCTGGGAGGCAGTAGTGTACCTGAGCGCTGATATGAACCTGTTGAAAATACTAAACTAAACTAGGCAGTTCGTCACCTTTTAACTGGTTCTGGTTTAGTGTTTTGATTAAATATCAGAGGTTTAATTTTAACAACACTGATCACTAACTTGTATCTCTTTGTGCGCGTGCTTGTGTGTGTGTGTGTGTGTGCGTGCGTGCGTGCGTGCGTGCGTGCGTGTGTGTGTGTGTGTGTGCGCGCGCGCGCGCTATGATGCCGCCTCGTTCCGTCCCTCCAGGTGCTCGCTGACAGCCCGGGAGGCGCGTGCTCAGGAGGAGAGGAGCGTGAATGGACTGAAGTGAACCGCTGGACGGAGACACGCGGCAGCGGGACGTGACATGCGGGAGTGAGCGGGAGGTAAGTGTTTTTCTGGTTCAGTGTGTGTGAGAGAGTGATCAGAAGCCGGTCATTCTTCTTCTCTCTGTCCGCGGGGCTTTTAACAACAGCGTCACAAGAAGCTGCTCACTTTCTGGAAACTTTCCCTGGCGGACTATTGAAGTGTTCGGAGCTTTAAAAGGAGAAAAGAAGCTGGACCGGGACGAGTTTCCCGCCTGAGATCAAGAGGTGGGACACTCGGGATTCATCACATCAGGAGAGGAATGAAAAGAGTTTCACTTTTCCACAGCAGATCAGGGTAAGAGGGTAGGAGGGTAGAGGGTAGCTGTAGGAAACTGATACTGCTGTATGTACAGGGCCGGTCCTACCTCCCGGGGGGCTCGGGGGCAACAGTGAGCTGGTGTCGGTTCCCTTTCTACAAACAGACAACGGTGCAGTTTGTTCCATCTGTAGTTTTGTGGATGACTTATTTTCCACCAAGTGCTTCTGTGTAGCTTATTGAATTTGAATGCCAAGCTTTCATTTTCCACACATACAAAGGCTTTAATAAATGCATGTCTCTGCTGATTTATTTTCATGTGGTTATTAGTTTAAGTTACACTAGCTCATGTTCTCTTTTGCTGAGTTATTGATTGTCTAAGTCATCATAGGTTTTTTTGGGTGGTTCCAGTCGATCACACACCAACAAAACTTACTGAAAAGTTGCTTGCCAAAATTACATTTGGATGTTGTTTTGTTCTTATGTGGTGGGTGCTACAGCCTCCCCTTGTCAGCATCGTCCCTACATATCTCTCTCTCTCACACACACACACGCACACACACACACTACTGAAGTGTAGACAGACTGGCCTCTCATTTATTGCAAATATGATGAAAGGTGTGAAAATTTTGTTTTTAATTGAAAGAGGAATGACTTTCTGTTTTTGACAGTAAATTCTGGTCTGAGTGTCTAATTTGTTAAATTTGTCTGTTTTCAAAATCATTTTTGTTTATTCTTAATGGTTTGAGCTATAAATAAATATAGCTGTGTATTTTGTGTTTTATAGTGGGTAGATTAATAATGACTTGTTTTACAGTTAATTAGACCTTTGCATGGAAGATGCTGTTAATAGAATACCATTCACCCAGTGTGCGGTTCAGTGTCTGTTCCACAAAGTGACTCACTAGCTGCTTGTAAAGAACCTACCTAACCAAACCACATGCATGAGATCACTTTACATTTGAAGTCCACATCTGAGGACCTACAAGGTTTAATCTGTAATTTAGTCTGGATTTGCACATTAAGGTTAATTTGGCACTTTGGTAACTTTTTCCTCTGACCCGTGTCATGCATCCAAACATGGTGCTATTAACACGTTTTCTGAAACATTGCACATGCTTGGAAAACAGCTGTCATCGCTTGTTTAAAGTGGAGGGCTCCTTTTCTACAGATTTTCAACAATTTTCTTTTCTTAAACTTTTCCAGGCGAAGGATCATCCAATGTGTTTTGATTTACATTTCAACAGGAGGGCCGAAGCTCCAAGCAGTGTTTAATTCCCCTCCAGCATCGAGTTCTGAACAGATGAACAACTAAACTAAACTGAACTGGGCTTAATCATCTTCCAAAACCTCCTAAATCCCAGCTAAGAGATTCTTTTTTACCACAATCAAAGCTGTGATTATTTGAAACGTATTCATTTACAGAAAGCATGTCACATTTTTGCATATTGAGATATGCAGCTTATGCAGGGTAAACTAAAGTCATTACTCCAGCAACAGCATCAAGACAACATCAGGACTCATACAACTTCATGCAAAATAAGTCTTCATATATACTCAGTTTTGTCTTCTGAAAACCTAAACATCTAAAGCATACTCATCGACTTGGGAAGCATGTTTAATCTCATTCTTTCACCTAAGAAATGTGGAGGCAGTTCTTGGTCAGATGCTGCTTTTTAAAGGCACAGTGTGTAATATTTTTACTTGTTTACTATCAAATTTTCATTCATCCATTCATTTATTAGTTATATAGCCCTTTAAAACAGTCAACTAGACAGCCAAAGTGCTTAACAGGTCGCATAAAAGCGAAAAAAAAAACAAGATAAAACATAAAAACACTCAATTCAGATAAAAAAGCAAATAAGAGAAAACCATTAATAAAAAATCCACATTACTATGCATTGAAGGCTTTTCTATAAAAGAAGAAATTCTGTGTATCACATTCAAAATCTTGTCCTTTTTCATTAATATTTCTCACCAAAGTCTATTCTAAATATCCCCATTAGCTTTAAATTTTACATTTTTATATACATAAACTGTGGTCGACGCTCCATAGTCATGCACCAATGAAATACCGTAGCTGTTTAGGGACATACAAGATATAATGCTCCGCATTTTGCGTTTGCGCATTGACATGAAAGTTCTCCTCCCTCTAAATTAGTGAGGGACTGGTGCCATTTCTCTCTCGCGGCAGACGCTTTAGACACAGCAGAAGCAGCAGCACTGGGGCGAGAAGACAGTAGCTGTAAATGACTGATCAGACCCGTTCTACATATGTTGACAGGACACGGACAGAGGGCTGTCTAATCCCAGAGAGAGAGACGCTGACTGCAGGAAGCAGAAAGAGTAAATATAACTTGCAGATGGTTAAAAGCTGGTGTGTGGTGTTTTCACATTGCCTTTTTGACGCGTGTGGTCTACTGTAGCTGCAGTACCTACTCTGAACTGCTTGGCGCTAAGGAGTCAAATATTTTTACTAGGGGTTGACCGATATATCGGCCGGCCGATATTTGACATTTTTTATTCATCGCATCGGCTGATATACCTCCTTAGTGCCAGGATCTGGCTAGGACTGGACTGAACAGACACAAGCGTGAGTTTGAATATAGCGTGTTGTATGACCCAAGTGCGGAGTAGACTGACACTGGGTTTGAACAGACATGCACTTAATATAGGAACTGCGGCGTGCAGCTTGAAGGGAAACGAGAGTGTGTAACTTGGTCAACTTGGTCAGTTAATAGAATTTTTTTTATAACTTTAGTTAAATGTCTGATTTTAACACTGAGCAGCGGACAAAATTAAGATTTAAAAGATGGTTAAATTTATAGTTCAAAAACTGATTCATCTCCAAAAATTTGGTGCATCAGCTGTTGTTATAAGTGACATTAGGTGGAAAACATCTAGATATCAGCCATGAAAATTGTCCCAAAAAACCGGCAGCACAAATCGGCCATCGGCTGACCATGACCTCTACATATCAGCATCGGTATTGCAATAGAAAAACCAATATTGGTCGGCCTCTAATTTTTATACACTGGGGCGTTAACTCTCACCTGCAGGAATTTTATTTTTTAGGAGTTTTAATACTTCCTGTTAGCTGCTGCTCATCTCTTCCTCCTTGTCTTTGTAGGTAAATGTCATCCAATACCTTTTTCTGACAGCCTGACCATTGCACACTGCATTCAGGCTGCAGCTGAATAAATAATAACAACTTCCTTAACATCTTTCTGATAAGTCGGTGCTGAACTTGGACACACTGTATACTCCTTTCTCTTGTTTTGTACCCAATCCCTGTAGCCATGGCTACACACACTGTTTCCTACATAAAATAAAGGCTCCTTGGGTCTGCTGTTCACTTGGTGTTGCCTTATCCACTTTATTTATTTTTTTGGTTTTCTTAACGTCATAAGAATATTTCTGGTCCAGCGCACAGATCATTGACAGACGTACAACATTACAGAGAAAAATTATCTCATTTTTAAGACATTTTTCAGCAGTCAGTCACTGGGAGGATTACTGATAAACACATCTTTGGAAATATTTTAATTATGCTGCAAAAGCTTCAGTAATGAATAATGCTGAGTCAAAACATGAAATCTTGGTTTGCTGTCAGATTTCAATTCTGTTCTGTGAGCTGACGCTTCACATCTGATTAGATCTTTGTTAAAGTTAAAGTCCCAAGTCATCATCACACACTGGTGAAGTTTCATCTCCGCATTTGACCCATCCCCGTGGTGGGGAGCGGTGAGCTGCAGCGGTGAGCTGCAGCTGTGGCCGCGCTCGGGAACTATTTGGTGGTTTAACTCCCCAATCCAACCCCTTAGTGCTGAGTGTCAAGCGAGGAGGCATTGGGTCCCATTTTTTCAGTCTTTGGTATGACCCGACCGGGAATCGAACCTCGATCTCCCAGTCCCGGGGCGGACACTCTACCACTAGGCCACCAGAGCTGGTGACAGAGAAGTTTCAAATCTGTGAAATTGCCTAAAAAATGTAACTTTGTTCACAGCACCATGTGCTTCTGAAGCTGCAATAGCAAATCTACAAAACAAGCTAGCTTTTAAACACAAACATGGCCACGGTACACTCACCTCACCTGTCGGCTATCATCCCTGGGCTGTATCCGCCGGAACTGGAACTCGTATTCCCAGAGTAAACAAGAGAACGCTAAACACCAGTCGCCGTTTTTTTGGCGTCTAAATGTCTTTTGTTGTCCGTGACTTCAAATGGTGTTTTTCTTTTTGGGACTCTGGTAGTTTGTCCTAAAGTTGAAGTGGTAGCAGCCGGCTGTTTCTCCTTCTCTGATATTATTGAGCGGAGAACCTCTCACACCAGTGGTGTTCTGTTGGTGAATACGTGAGTGCGTAATGAGTGGAGGACCCAGGGAAGTGCAGAAGTGTGGCGGTTTGGTTACACGGACAACGGGATGGTCCACTCGTTGGTTTCGGACAGAGCCGTTTTACTGGCTGAGATTTTTAGTGCGAGAGAACCACTTCATTATTTTCTTTTTCTTTTTTTATTTCAACAGTAGCTATACTATGTTAGGACATTGTTAAGAGGCATGACAAAAAATAAAATTATCTGCTGTTTTGGTTGATTGTTTAAAGCTTTTAGCTCCACAGTAGTTTGAAGGCACTAGATCACCACGTTAAACAGGGTTTAAGCCTTTGTTAATATTTTAGAAACTATCAAACACAACATTTAGTAAATTTATGAATGAAAAAGCTAGCTACTATATAGAAACAAAAGCATTTAAGCTAACACTGCAAGACGTGCAGAATTCCACAATACAGAAATGTCCTGGTTAGGTCATGACAGCTGAGTTTAAAATAAATTATTTGTTGCCATTTTTAGATTTAGATTTACTGTAAATGTTTATTTCTGAACTTCTGTTTAGTTCTAAAACACCATAGGGTCAGTGAAACTACTGATATGTTGGAAACCAAAGGGATTGTTCTTTATACAAGTGACAGGATAAATCCATGTCAGTATTGTGTAAAAACACATTTAAAACAATTATAGCTGAATTTACCTGAGTTTTGTGCCAGCTCTCGTCTAGAAGTAATTTAACTTTAAGTTATGTCAAAGTTTCGAGACATTTGTTTAATATTATCATTATCACAAAGTAATTTTTGACATTTTAAAATCGAATCAGTTATGTCTTCATCACGATACATTGAGAAGTAGATTATAAATGTACAGGAGCAATCTGCCCCCTTAAAAAACTTAATTTTAGTTTTTTTTCTGTAATCACTCGCAAAGCAAAAATATAAGCATTTTAAATGACTCCAGAATGGAGAGGAAGTTAATACTCATTCTCCTGTTTTGGATTCAGAACCCAAGCCCGCTCCTCTGCCCTTAACTGGCAGCAAGTGTTCAGTTTTAAATGATTAATCAAGTGGGTAAATTCATCTGATTACAAAAGGTCCTCAAGGCAAAATCATTAGATTTGATGTTTTGTTTAAACCATGTGACTGCACGCTGCTCAGTGATCACATGGTTCACAAGGACAGTTACATTAGTTATTACATTTAGAATCTTTTTATCAGTTATCTCAGTAAAGTCAACAACTTTATAAAACAACTGATGTTTCCCAATAAAACTGGATTCCTATGGACAATCAGTTCTTACAGTAATAGCAGCTGATCCAGCCAGAGGGGGGGGGGGGGGGGGGGGGGGGGGGCAAACGTTTAACACAGAGCTGAGTCAGCCCATCCACTCAGCCCTACGTATCCTTACCTATGATAGAAACACAGGGGACATTCTGTATTACGGATGTACCAATCACATTTTTTATGTACCCGATCCGAATAATTTTATTTTGAGTATCTGTCGATACCGAGTCCCGATCCGATACTTCAGTTATGCATTAAAATAAGAAAAAAGGAGAATACGTCGAAGTTGTCCTTTAAAGTGACTGTGTGTATTTTCCCTGGCAATAGGGGGCAGTACATAACTAAATCATTGCCAGCAAGCCGTATTTTAGTGTTCGAGTAAGACCATACTAACGGATGGCCATTAGGGTCAAAAATCCCTGGGAGCGCAATTTTAGAATGAGTTCTTCATCAGATCGTTCAACCTTCAGCAAAATGACAAGCACATCAGACTCCCTTTCATCACTGGCAACGAGCGAAGAGGTCAATGTTTAAAACGTTTATGAATGGCGAAGGTTTTGTAACCGTTTGTTACAAATCTGTAAATGCGTTTTGTCCTCACATGCTCACATAGAAGGAAACATGGCGTCGCCCAGAGACTTAGACGGATGGAGGGAGTTCTTTATTCTACGCACAACCGTTGTGCCCTCGTTCTTACGTTAACTTTTTTAAATGCCACCACAAGACGCTTGTGATTTTAGGATACACTAGGGATGGAAGTGTGTCGTTTGGAAGGAAACACTAAATTAAAGAAAGCTTGCAAAGTGAAATGTGACTGAAAAAGTTTTATGTAATATAAATAGAAATGCTAGATAATTGATTTTGTCTAATTTGTAGGGTTTTTTGACTATTAGGAGTCAGATTTAATTTGCAAACCGAATTTGATTAACTGCAAAGCCCTGCCTTGAAGCCAGAGCTGCTTGTTGTAATGTTCCTTGTGCTCCATGAGCTGCAGGCTGTTGTCAGATGGACTCAGACAGAGGAGGAACTGTGTGAACAGTCGCACCCCCTCAGGGAGTTATCACAAGTTACACAATCAGAAAGAGTCCTGCTTTATCATCTGTGTGATTAACTGGTAATAAATCAGATTAATTATGTGTTTTAGTTTTTAAGAGCTCAATAGTCTCAATTCGAATTCATTAATTTAAAACATTACTGATATCTGGCGATTAGTAGAATGCTCTTCATCTAGCCAGAGGTAGCTCAGAGGAGTAGCTCCTTAGCTGAAGATGGAGTGGATAGGAAGTCCAGCTCAGGCAGCATTTGGTGCCTCCTCTTAATGCTCTGAGACCTCAAATGAACAGAGCAGACTGAGACGGTCCTGTGTGTTGGAATGGTGTCTCCAGACAGAGCTCCTGGGAGAAACTTTGGAAGAATAAGCCTACTTTTTAGTGAGATCAAAAAGCAGGAGCAAGAGTCGCTACAGCAGTGTATCTGGCATCATCCTTAAAAAGGTGGGGAATCCTGGTCCGTCGAGGGCCTGCATGTTTTAGTTGTTTCCCTGCTTCAGCTCATCTGAATTTAATCAGCAGGTGACTAACAGGCTTCTGGATATCTTGATGAGCTGCTGAACAGGTGACTCAACCACTGAATCAGGAGTGTTGGAGCAGGGAAACAACTAAAACATGCTGGATACTGTCCCTCGAGGACCAGGGTTCCCCACCCCTGGCCTAAAAGAGCAACAGCCTGATAGTTTTCAGGCTGGAAAGAGAGCTGAGGAGAAGAGGTCCAGTGCTGGGAAATTACACATTTAACACTAAACACAAAGTTTACCAGAAAAATATCCAAACAGTGTCTTACTTTTCAGTAAGTTCTGACTGACTGGATCCAGAAAGAAACAAAAATACAAACATTGAAGTCTCATCAGAAAAGAAAGTAAGATGGCCAGCGTTAGCCTCACTTTCAACTAACTATGCAGCAGCAGAAGAGAGACATGGGCTTATTAAATACTTTCTAGCTGGATAACTAATCCAAGGGGTTCAAATGAAGGCAACTGGACTTCTTTGTTTTCTTGAAGACGTTTCGCTTCTCATCCGAGGAGCTTTGTCAATTCTGACTGGAATATGGGAGGGTCGATCTTACAAAGCTCCTCGGATGAGAAGCGAAACGTCTTCAAGAAACCAAAGAAGTCCAGTTGCCTTCATTTGAACCCCTTGGATTACCATGACCTGGATGACTGAGAACCTTCACCAGCATAGCTGGATAAGCAGAAAGAAATGTTCTGATTTTATAAAGTATCATAGTAAAGTCATTCCCACTTAGATGAAGTGTTGCTCATTTTTGAATGTTTTCCAGCATTGTCCGACCTGTTGCAGTAAGAGGCTGCAGCTACACAAACATTAGCTGTTAGCCACATGAGTGGCAGTGGAGTTAAGTGCCTGCCTCGTAACTGGAGGGTTGCAGGTTTGAGCCCCAATCAGTCTGTCACACCTAACCCCTCTTGCCTGCTGGTGGTGGTCAGAGAGACCAGTAGCGCCTGTAGCAGCCTGACCTCAGTCAGTGTGCCCCAGAGCAGCTGTGGCTACAATGTAGCTCATCATCACCTGTGTGTGAATAGGTTTGTGCATGGGTGATTGACTAGATGTGTTGTAAGGTGCCTTGGGGGGGTTATTCAACCCTAGAAGGCGCTATATCAAATCTGAGACTGATATGATCAGTGTTACAGTGGGACTAAAGAAATGATCAGGAACACTAACTGGTTCCAGTTGGAGGACTGGAGGATGATCTAGGAAGATAGAAGATTGTGACGAGGAATTAATAATCTGACGTCTGAGTGGATCTTCATTACACGGGAAGTTCCGCTGTCACATCAAGAAGGGTACAGCTGCAGACCTGGAGACCACAGAGCAGACTCACGCCTGCAGCAGTGAATCTCCGGGTCTGCAGCCTGATCAAGTCTTCCTTGTTCCTCTTCACTGGCCTTGATGCACTTGGATGTAACCCACCCGCCCCTTTAACAGCTGATGACAGCTTCAGCACACCTCGCTGCTGAATTATAGTAACGCACGCATTTCTTATCGGTAACGGAGACAGCGTAATGATGAAAGAAGACAGTAATTAATTAGATCACACGTTACTAAAAACTAACTTCTGTCAGTAATGCCATTATTTCCATCACTGATCATGATACAAAATTTCTAAATGGTAAATGGCCTGTATTTGTATAGTGCCTTCTTAGGGTTCTACAAGCCCCCCAAGGCGCTTCATAACACAATCAGTCACATAGTTAACTTAAATCTGGGTAATTTTATTGTGACAGAAAAGTTGTAAAAACAAACTCGATGCCTTTATTAGAAAAAATCTCCAAAGCAAAATTCAAGTCTCCACCTGTGAAACATGTAATCCCAGGATTAATAAATTTAATGAGCAACAGACATCGCTGTGGGACAGGTTCCTTGTCATTAATGAGGTCCTGGTATAGTAATAAACAGGTTATCAGCACAATGAATTTAGGATGTTATTGCTGTTCAGACCTGCCTGAATGGGACATCCCATTAGGTTCATCTCAAGGTCGGGCTGTTGTTGATGTAAAAAAAACAGAAAACAGATAGATATCAGACTCTACAAGCTTCAGCTGGCTCATAAAGTTCATGCCAGGTCACTGTAAAAATGAAACTAGTAAGGCTTATTTTATGAAATTCCTTCTTTCAAACAACATGACAGCAGTTTAGATTTGAAAAAGCTGCATTTGAGCAAAGCACAAGACATTACCCGTAGACAAATAAAGTGCAAGAGAAAACCCATAATGTACAGCACTACGTTTGGTGAAAACCAAATGCATTATTAAAAACAGCTGCTAACCAGCTGTTAGCACAGTGGTGGAGGGCTGATGGTTTGGTCACCCTGCAGTTATTGAGTCCACCATGGTAGACCACTTGGTAGACCAAAGTGTTTTAGAGTGTAGTGCAATGGTGGCAATCGGAAGGTTGCTGGTTCGCGTCCCGCTCAGTCTGTCACTGTCGTTGTGTCCTTGGGCAAGACACTTAACCCGCCTTGCTTGCTGGTGGTGGACTGGTGGCAAACTGGTGGCGCCAGTGTACAGCAGCCTCGCCTTCGTCAGTGCGCCCCAGGGCAGCTGTAGCTACAATGTAGCTCATCATCACCAGCGTGTGAATGGGTGAATGACTGATTGTGTTGTGAAGCGCCTAGGGGGGTTGTAGAACCCTAAGAAGGCGCTATACAAATACAGACCATTTAAGTTTGAGTCCATCTGTCCTACAACTGAGGTCATAAACCTATCCCAAACACAGTCTTGATTCTACAGCAGATGTTTCAGATACATTCGATGTATCTGACTCTGTCTAAGCTCCTGTAAGGACCTGGTGAAGATAAAATTATCACTTTAATGTCTTACCATGAATGTACATCTTGTTCAGCTTACTTTATGTAACCCCCCCCCTACCCCCCCCCCCCCCCCCCACACACACACACACACACACTTTACTTGTCTTACAGCTCCTTTTCGACATCAGCTTTTGTTTTCAGGCCAGTTATGAGATGGTTTGAAAACAACTTTAACAAGAGGGAGTGTTCCTCTCTTTCCATCCAGTCTATCAGCCCCGAGCAGGAGAGCCTGCCCTCCCCGAACCCTCACCTTCTCCCCTGCTGCTAACATCCATATCCACCCTTTCCGAATCTCACTTATCCAAAGCATCCTGCCAGGGACTACAAGGGCACGACCACGTGTAACCCATTAGCTGTTGCTCTCGGCCACGTTCACACAGAAACACACTAAACATACGGCTCCTACACAAACACAGTCTGAGGTTTCACGTGTTGGAAAATAATCATCAAGGGAGCAGTTGAAGAGAGTCAGACAGCTGATTTCCATCTCTTCCTCTGTTCGACGCTCGCTCTACTTTCTGAACACCAGAAACCAGACGTATTGTTGTTCGGGGTAAAAAGTTCATTCTTTTATTTTTGGAGTCCTTCTGTTTTACTCGGTTTATAAATAGATGGGAGGTTTGTGCGCATGCAGGAGGGTGAGCCGGTTGGAGATTTGCCGTCATCCTGGAAAAGATCAAACTCTTCATAAAACAACACCACCTTGATGGTTTAAAGCCATCTTCTTTAGCTCAGAGCTGCTTTTTAACTGCAGTGTGCTGAATGTGCGCGTCTCTGACTGCTCTTAATTTAAACTGCTGTAGTGTTGTCCTGCAGCGAGGAGGACTCACAGGCGTTGTGACTCACACTCCAAATATTCATGTACCACTCGACCGACGAGCTCCGGCTTGCTTCAGATCATTCTGATACGAATGTTTTTGTTGTGTTGCGACAAAACATCATTAAAACCAGTCAAAAACAAGAGAGCAACAACATCAGATAAAATGTTTTCAGCTTATTTGATAGACAACATTGGAGCTTTTACCGAGATACAGCCAGATCTCATTCTCACACCGTAGCACCTCGGATGATAAAAGACAGACTCGGCTGTTTATAAACTAAATTAAAAGTGCAACATCTTCCTGGTGAGAAAAGAAAACCGTGGCTTTGTCTGCTGAAAGACCACATTTTTTATGTTTCTGAGGATGAGAATTGGAAGAAAACCATAAAAAGAGATGCACAGCCCAATTACAGATGATGCAACCTAACTCATCCATCTGCTCTCTGGGAAAACATCTAGTAGTGTGAATTAATCACCTAGCTATGGAGGAGTCAGGAAGCAGGGCAAAGAAAAAAAATCTATTTTTTTAAAGATTAAGTCACCAGTACGGCTGTGCCGTATCACACTGAGATTGGCTGATTCAACCAATCAATCTGAATGTTAGCCAGGTCCGACCAACAGCTGATTCTTTGGTGCGTCTCTGTTTTCCCTAAAATTAGTCTATAACTGTAGGTGAAAATCGAAAAAGTAGAATATGGTGCAAAAGTCCATTCATTTTAGTAATCCACCTTAGACCGAGACACCATCTAAAGGCTCAGGAACCCTTTGCAGGTGTTCTGGATTCATTAACTGATTAGAGGGTGACACTTTGAGTCTAGAATATTGAACCTTTTCACAATATTCTGATTGCCTGAAATTTTGAATGTGGGGTTTTTCATCAGCTGTAGCCAAAATCATCACAATTATAACAAATAAAGGATGAAATATCTGGCTTTGAATGGAATGAGTCTATCTCATGTATTAGTATCACCTTTTAAGTAGGGATGCACCGATTGATCGGTAACTGCTCGTAATCGGCCGATATTGGTGAAAAACACGTGATCGGCAACTCCTTTCAGAGCCGATCATACCAGCCGATCACCTGTCACTCATATTTTGCGTCTGACAGAGAACCTGTGTGTAGCTGCAGCTTCACGCCTCCCTCGCCCGCATGCGCGCTGCGGCAAATATGTAAAACTAACTTTTACTCCATCTGTGAGAGTGATGTAAACGAGCGGGGGAAGCTCTTTAAAATGCGACCGTCCGAAAAATGGTTAACTAAAGCCAGTTTATACTTCTCCGTCAGCTTGACTGTGGAGTCACGCACACACATTAACGGGGGTGTAACCTGAAAAGTAATTAAAGTCATGTTAGACGAGCAACCTTTCTCTGTGGTGGACGACGCCGAGTTCTGCTCGCTAGCATCCGCTACGGGAAATAAATACATGAATAAATAAAGCTATTAACGTAACGACTCTGCCTCTCTCAGGCCACTCGTTTAGGGGTCTTTTATTCAGGCTACTGTCGGCCGTAACCCACGGCTTACAACTTCTCAATTTATCCACAGAACAGTTCAGAACTGGGCGGCTTTTCTTAGCATAACATAACAGCCGCTGACCTGGAACCGGAAACGGCAACCTTTTCTAGCAGCTGAACTGCCCTTCAAAATAAAACTAACACATAACATTACTCTTATATCATTACGGCAACTGTTATGATGGTGCTGGTGGTGGTGATGATGATGATGATGATGAATAATAATAATAATTTAATTTTAAAAAATCTCACAACACACAAATTCGAGGTTTTTTTTTGCTTTCTTGCACTATTTAAGCTACACTTAAGCTGAGTCCAAGTTGTCTCTAAGAGAGTCTGTAGAGTGTTAAATATTGCACATGGCCTCAGCCTGCAATAAAACAGTGATCAATGATACTTTCTCATCTCCTACTTTTTATACTAATAATACAATGGCAATGTTGCGTACATGAGAACACAACATTGAAGAATTTATGGGTTTGACGCTGTGATCGGTAATATCGGGATCGGCAGATACTGCTTTTGGTGATCGGCCCTCAAAATCCTGATCGGTGCATCTCTACTTTTAAGTTGAATTACTGAAATAAATGAACTTTTGCACCATATTCTAATTTTTCTAGTTTCACCTGCTCTCATATTCCAGTGAGGGACAAAAATGGGTAATTTTGAATAAAAATTTTGATAAAATTTTGCTTCAGTTTGCTTAAATCATTTTTTATATTTAGACTAATAATAACGTGATGGAGCTCTGGTGTGTGTTCTAATATTAGACCGAATAAAAGTAAAACATTGAGTTTAATATAAAACCATTTTACAGGTTGGATGAATTCTAGGTTTTCTTTTGTGTTGGATCTATTTGAAAGGAAAGTTTTTCATTTCCAGACTGAAAACCTGTCATGTTACTGAAAATATCCGCTGACACAGCAGGTTCTTGCAGTGAGAATCTTACCAGTAATACATCTTAATTACAATGATAATTAGAGGCAGGTAATGCGAAGAAAGTTGCACCACATTGTTTTCTGCCATTTGTCCAGAGTGCAGACATCGTCGTCATCACCTTACGTCCTCACTAATCCTCCAACTCATCCGGTGTGCCCAAGACTGCCTCCTCTTTCCTCACCTCACTGTGACGACAGCAGAGAACACCACCAGCAGAACTTCATGTGTGTGTGTGTGTGTGTGTGTGCGTGCGTGCGTGTGTGAACATCCATTTAATTTGGCAACCTGAACACTTAAACCTCACTTCAGGAGGTCACATCGTAAATACACACACATATACACAGAGGATTTGTCACAGTAGAGCACACGCTCTTCTTTGAGCTCTTTGAGTTGGGTTTGTTGTGGCCTGTGGTTCACATGGTACTAACAAAAGTCTGACTGCTAATTTGGAGTAGACCGATATATTGGTCAGCCGATATATCAGGCCGATATTTACCATTTTTTATACATCGGTCTTGGCCAATATACCTCCTTAGTAAAACCGATTTAAAAACAGGCACGTCCCCGGGCAGCCTGGTGCTTTTGCAGAATTAAATTTAAATGTATTTTTTCCATGTTAGAGTTTTTCATTTGGTGCAACCATTTCAGTGCCTGATGATTAGTTTCCATGGTGAAATGTCACCCCAGGAGTCCCTCCGCCGGTCAAAGTTTGACACCACAGCTGCCCTGGGGCTCATTGACTGAGGCGAGGCTGCCGAGCACGGGCACCACCGGTCCCTCCGACCACCACCAGCAGCAGGCAGGGAGGGTGAAGTGTCTTGCCCGAGGACACAACAGCAGAATTCTCTGCCGGGATCAATCCTGCAACCTTCTGATTACTGGACAACCCGCTCTACCTCCTGAGCTACTGCTGCCCTTAAAGGAGAACAAGGCCTAGACCTCACATGCTCAGAGATTGAAATCATTTGCCGTCTTTGGGCCACACTGATGCCACAGCTGGAGATATTTTGCTGAAATCTATTATTTAGGAAACAAACAGGAGGAAGGTGCACAATGAGAAGTGACCAACCTGAAATGTAAACACACTTTTTAAAAGGTTCAGTCACCTTTCAGCTTCGTTAACAAATAGTAACAACTTCTCCTGCAGTGTAGCCTTAAGCTGACACATTTCTCAGGCTGCTCTAGAGATAAAAAGTGAGAAGACTGAAAAAAACAGGCAGAAATAAATGCGTGTGCGTTGAAAGCGTTGCTACTTTACCAGGGATAGTTTGAGTGTTTTTGGAGACTGTTTTGTCCCAAAGACCTGCAGCGGGATGTGAAGGGACCAAAGAAAGAGAAGACCTAGTTTCTGTAAACTTTTATTTGTGTCAAAACAATTTAAGTCATAAACACATTAATATATAACCGTAATTAAGATAGGTGTGACTCCAAAGCAGAGAAATATTAAATGAATAATTTGGTCATTTTGAAGTACTTTTTAGTTTTCCTTTCGTGCTCTCCACAAGCTTGTGTTCTTCAGCTTGTGAGTCCAGAAACAAAAAAAAGAATTTCAATAGTTGAAAACGTACAATAGTTTCCCGTAACTGGGCTTAATTGTATGTCAGAAAAAAGGAAACTGCTCGGACTCGACCCTGATGAAGGCGAGGTGGTTGGTCAAGTTTTCTATGCTTTTTATTTAATGCAGCTGAGTGAATTTGCTGACTCCATTTGTCTCATTAGGTGTTAAAGTCAGTGGTTTGCAGTTTTAAGTCAACCCTGCATACAATAAATAACAGTAAGGCCTAATCTAGGAGTATTTTTAACTCAGCTGTGGTGTTTCCCACTCGCCGGTCCTGATTCAGCTCCAACAAGAGAGGAAGTCCTCTGGTAAGTGGTTGAGAAGAAACTCCCCTCTTCGAGCGTAGCTTTTCAAAAGCCGCAGATGTTTTTTACCCAGCGAATGGTCCATTCAGACTACCGCTCTGTGTTATTTGCATTTTGACATGCTGACTTGTTTCACTTCTTCCCAAGTGCGTGGTAACATCCTGAGGAAGCTGGTTTTTGGCATGTTGGGGATATAGAAACAGTGACTTGTAAACAAGTTTGTTGCCTGTCTGAGCGTGCACGGCCCCCGAACTCTGCACCGAAGCACAACTCTGCACCAACAAACACAACACTTGTGTTGAAATTAGATTCAATGCCCATGCATGTCTCTGTTGGAGGTTTTATTCTGCAGTCTATTCATCTTTTATTAATCTCAGGAAATGAATTGCCATCAATCAAAAATGAAAGGAGGATAAAAACAAAGAATTCTTTTCCCTTTTTTAAGTTTTGTGTCTTCTAAACACACCTGATGTTGTGATGTAAAGTCCCTGATTTCAGAGGCCACCACTTTAACTTTAAACTGAACATGTTGTGTTGCTGTTTCTCTGCAGGTGCCAGTTTGAGACTGAGAAGTGAAAATATTTGAGCACCTGGAAGTGAACTGAAGAAGCCAGAAGATCTGACGCTTGTGACAAAGAGGAAAAGCAGCAGGAAAAATTGCGAAGATGGGGAGAAAAAAGATTCAGATTGCACGGATTATGGACGAACGGAACAGACATGTAAGTAAACAGGAACTGGATCATGTGTTCCTCCTATTTATTATGTAGGTCCTAAATCTGAAAAAAAAAAAAAAGAAATCTTTTGCAAATAAAAGCGACAGCAAGAAACTTAAAGTCAGATTTCATTTGAACAGGGTTTAAAATCTGTAAAAGTAATTAACCAAAATGAGAGGTTTAACTAATCAGTTATTTGTTTAGTTGCTTACTTATCCGGTTTGTACCAGCCGCTGCTGAAAAGCAAGAGGTGGGCAAAATGTTTTTGCCTGTTAGTGAGTATGTTAGCAAACTATCTGGTGAACTGCTGAACGGATTTTAATGAAACTCACATAAACTCATAATTAGATGTTGGGGTTTACCTCACAGTGATGCAGGTAAATGTTTGGTTCTGGTTCTGCTGGACCTGACTGCAGCCTTTGACACTGTTGACCATCACCTGCTACTGGATAGGCTGAGCGTCTGGGTAGGTCTATCAGGAGCTGCTCTGGAGTGGTTCTCCTCTTATCTGTCTGAGCGTTCCTTCTCTGTGGCTCCAAGTTTCGGTCCTCCCCCACCTCCCTCACTCATGGTGTCCCACAAGGTTCTGTGCTGGGCCCTCTACTGTTCCTCCTTTATCTGCTCCTTCTCCAGCACATCCTGAGCTCCTTTAAAGGAATCTCCTACCATCTTTATGCAGATGACATCCAACTGTACATCTTTAAGCCCCATGAGATGTCTAAGCTGCAGCTGTTGCACAGCTGCTTAGACTCTATTAAAACCTGGATGGCTGGGAACTTTCTACAGCTGAATGAAGACAAGACTCAGATCCTCATCTGTGCCCCAGACAAGCTGGTTCCCTCTTGGTCAGCTTGCTTCTCACACCATTCATTCATTTTGAACCTTTTCAGATAGATTCAGAATCAAAGTGTCTGATTTGCAATGCAGCAAAAAATAGATTATATCCCTCAGATTTGACTAAAATGTGCTCTAACAGATGATGTACCACTAATTTAATGAGTTAAAACCTCTGCTGTTAACATCCTGGTTAGTTCTGGTTTAAAGAGAGCTGTTGCACCAAACACAACTGTCATCCTAATACCAGATAATATTTCATCTTGTGATAAAACATGTTTATATCCATTTGAAGCTTCTAAACTGTAGATTCACCCTCATGTCAGTTTGTTCTTTTGTTTGTTTTTGTTTTCTAAGTTCAGGTTTCTAAGCACAGAGAGATAAAACATTGCTGTAAACACACACATGCGCACACACGCACACACACACACACACACACACTATCATGTGATGCTCACAAGCACTCACTGAGGGTGTACAGTCAGAGTGCAGCTCAGTGCAACATGACAGCTGAGTAACGAGGCCTGATTGTCAATGGGACTTTTGCGTTGTCACACTCAAGTGCACACAGAACACACTCACACACACGTTCTGTCTGAGGGAATGGTTCCTCTCTTCCTGTTTTGACAGGAAGTGCAGGTACATGTGCATCCTGACCCATACCAGGCAGAACTGACCTCGGTTCTTCCCTGGACTGTCTGAGCTTTCTATCTTTATGAAAAACTACGCATCAAGTTTTAATTCATTAGTTCTGGTTACAGTAAAGCCAAAAGCAGGTCCAATAAACATAATCTGATCACATAGGAGAGTAAATTTCATCATGGTTTTATGTGTCCCTGTTTCCATGTGCAGTAAAGGATTAAAAGCTGTTAATTAATGGGTTCGGATCATCCAGATTAACTTTTTACAACCTGAGCCCTCGTGAGCCTACAGAAGGAGACCTAGAGGAAACCTCTGATCCTTTAGCTTTGTCATGTAAAGGTTTAACTCGATCCCTACTTCGTATTGTGCCAGCATCATTTAGTTTGGTTTTTAAATGGTTATTATCTGTTAGAGATGGGCACAGTAGGTTTTGATGATGCTTGCTAGTTTGCTAACAAACCACTTTGAGAAGCATAGCTGTTAGCTTGTTTTCAGTCTGCAGAAACACATCCTGCTGCCTCAAACCAACAATACAAACCAACACACTGGTTTTGAAATTTTTTTGTCTAAATTCCGTGTTTTTAATCATCTAAAGACTGTTTTATGTTATTGTGGGTTAGAAATGGTAACATATCAATAGAAAAATCCTTAAAGGCCTCAAAATCTGCCTGAAAATCATCAAATCAAAAGACATAGTTCTCAACTGGATTATGTTTATCAGACATCTGACTGGAACCTGCAGTTAAACCCAAAACGAAGCAGCTGTCCCCCTAGTGGCTGGTTCCAGAATAGGATTTAAGCCCCTCCCTCTCCTAGTAAATAAATGAGACATTTTTCAGGTTAATAATTTGAAAAACACCTCAGATTTTATTTTCCTGGTGTTATTTTCTGTTTGTTCACACAGCTTTTACTTTGATGCTGCACTACTAGGACATTTCACCAAAATGACCATAAGTTTATTTATTTATTTAATAGCAGAACATCTCATTCTGCTGTCCAGCTACAGATTCATTATTAAACTTGTGTCTCTCTTCTGCTGATGTGTTTTCATGTGGAAAGGTTAGCTGGAGGTCATGCAGAAGAAAATTAAATCATTTCAACAAGTTTCAGAACATCCACGAAAAAGCTGGAGGAGTTAAAACTCTTCCTCACATCATCTTCTCCCCAGGTGACATTCACCAAGCGTAAGTTTGGTTTGATGAAGAAGGCGTACGAGCTGAGTGTGTTGTGTGACTGTGAGATCGCCCTCATCATCTTCAACAGCACCAACAAGCTGTTTCAGTACGCCAGCACCGACATGGACAAAGTTCTGCTCAAGTACACGGAATACAACGAGCCACACGAGAGCAGGACCAACTCGGACATCGTGGACGTAAGCGGAACAAACTCATTCACACACAAGTACACACACGTAGCCAGGTGGTTGGCTCAAGAGAATACATATTGAGGTTCTAGCCTGTCAAAGAGGAAAATCTGTTATTTAGTGTCATAATTAGAGGATTTTTATTTTGTTGACTGAATATTTTTGTGACCAAATTACTGATAACAGGATTAGAGACTTTAGTTGTTATTTAACTCTTTGTACACGATTATCACTTGTTCTCATACCTTTGGCTTTTTGTTTTGACAGTACTTGAATATTGTTGAGATTTACATGTAAAAATATTACTTTAATGGAGGTTTCTGCTCTGCCATCAGTGGCACAAAAAGAAAACCAGCAGAATTTATTTTTTCATTTTTTTATTTAACCTTTATTTAACCAGATGAGTCAATTGAGAACTCATTCTCATTTACAACGACGATCTGGCCAAGAGGCAGCAGCAACAGACACATAGTTAGCTTTACACAAACAGGTAAGATAAAAAAACAGATAAGATAACAAAATACAAGATAAAAATAAGATAAAACAGCTAGACATAAAAACAAAGGACTGTTCTCATATATATGTACAAGCCATCAAAACAGACTTAAAACAATCTTTAAGTACTCAGAAGCACGCACATTGATCAGAAACTATTGAATGCAATGAATTATTGAAGGTAGATAATGGAACGGGAGGTAGTGAGCTTTAGTGATTTTTGCAGTTCATTCCAGTCATTGGGAGCAGCAAACTGGAATGAGGAGCGGCCAAAGGAGGTGCGAGCTTTGGGAATAACCATAGAGATTAAGTTACTGGAACGTAAAATGCGCTGGTGGTTGGAAGTGATGAGTAATGAGCGAAGATATGACGTGTTCTACCGATGATTGTTTTGTATATAAATTGATACCAATGTAACAACCTGCGGGAATGGAGTGATGGCCAGTTAACGCGTGAGTACAGATCACAATGATGAGTAGAGAAAGGGGCACCAGTGACGAAATGGATTGCTGAGTGATACATGAACACTTGAAAAGTGCTGTAGTTAAGATGAAAAATGCAATTAGATGAATCCTTTGACAAACATCTATAGCTCAAGTAAAATTTAGCTATTGTTTCAAACCCCAGCTTTTCAAAGGATGCATATTTGTTGCGTAACGTCCGCAAAGTGTAATGCGCAACTAATAGCCATCACTGTAGTTGATGGGTGTGTTCCCACCAGGCACGGAGCGTCACGTATTGGACTCATCCAAGAAGCAGAGTGTTGCAGTGCTCTACTAAATTTACTCTTCAGGTCTATTTTTAATGTGCTATGCTTCCAGAACGCATCAAGCTCCGCAGTTCAGATCGGGTCACACAGGAAGTCAAACATCCGAGAACTTACGCATCCGGTAAAAAACCAGGGTAGATCAAAATTTAAAATCTAAGTTTATTAGAATGAAAATAAAAGTTCTACAAAATACATTGTAGACATTGAATTTTTTTTCTACAAACAGACCCAAACATTTATTAATCCAGTTCTAGTTTATTTTAAACCTCAACAGAAATGGTGGTGATTCTGCACAGGGTTAGGACTGTGGGTCTGACATTCACTAGATCTACAGGAAGATCATAGAAACATTTTAAATTATGAAGTATGAGCAGAGCGTTTCAAAAATTCATGAAATTGTATTAGTTTATGAATATAATATAATATAATAAACATTTTAAAAATGGACTAAATCATGAAGCATTTATTTCTGAAAAATAAAAACTGACTTTGGGAAACAATAAAAAACATTATCAGACTCAAGTTATGTCCATTTCCCCAGAAAAAGCCTCCCTAGGTGTGAGCCGGAGTCAGGCTGCCGGACTCTTCGGCAGCTGAATGTCTGACAGCAAACATCTTAGTTTAGTGGAGTTTAGACCCGGTAACTTGTTGTTGATTGTTTGTGACAGTGTCACACTGCACAGTAATACAGTGTGTTCTGGACCAAGGTATGTTCTGCCATGACTTATGTAACAGTATTAGGAGAGCACAATGGTAAACGTACGCCTCAGCAGACACATGCTCACACGCTCACGACCTGTGGGGCTAATCACTGTGTGACACCGAGGTCACGTTTAAGTCTCTGTTGCTGTGGCAAGAGCTGGACCTCATCTAGAGCAGAGGCTGAATCAAAGGGCATCTGTCACAACTAGAGTGTTACTTTTATCAAGAACTCAGCTTTAGTTTGGGTACTGTGTAGCATTCTGCATGTTCTCTGACTTTCTTTGGCATATTCCTTAAAAACGTGAGTAATATGTAGAGGAAGGTTGAACAGCTGAACACCATCACAAAAACAGTCACGTCACATATCACATGTGAAATAGAGTTAATTTGGACGTAAACGTCTCACTTTAGTGAGTGAAGCCTCCTGCTCTGGTGTGTTGACGCTGTTATGAGCCAGCATGTGCACATGGACAGAACATACGGTACCTATGGCTCTCCACGCGGCCCACCACATTGCCTCCTGGCCGGCCCCATCAGAACTGAGCTTACATGTGCTAAAATCCTCTGTAATCTACCACAATCCTGATTAGCTCATTACTGTAATCTGTGCGGGCAGCCTTCATTTCTGCAGCACATCCATGTAGTCTGACTGCATCAGCTTTAACCTCTGCAAGAGGTTTCCTCCTAGGGCTGTGCGATATGGCCTAAAATCAATATCATGGTATATTGAGGAGTTCATCTCGATAACGATAAATGGACGATAACCACATGTATGCGCAAAAACAAAAGTGGGGCTGTGGCAGCATAAATGCTCCACAGCCAGATTTATTGATAGTATTATTCCCCCTGATCTGTTAATTGCAATTATTTTTAATTTATAGTATAAAAACTTCAAACTACGTATTAAGAACTTTTAGTTATTAAGATTGATTGAAACTCCAAGCACAACTGAACATGTAGAAAAGTAAAGTAACAACAATGTCCTGCTAACAGAAAGTATTTCAGATACAGTCTCTTATATTCTAAATCTGGATATTACAAAGAGCTGCATCATGTGAATGGTGTCACATTTGAGTTGTCGGGTAGTGAGGTTCTCTATAAAGTGTGTTTACTGAAGGTGGAGGAGGATGCATTACCTTGTCTTGCTTTCATCACGTCATCCTTGCTGAATCCATAATGTTACCAAATGATTGATGAAGCATTTTTTTGGAACAAGCTTCTCCTCGACCAAATCTACCACCGTCACCGCTCCCGCTTGTAGCACGTTGATCACCACTCACGGCTGCCCGCTGTTAACCGCGGAGCGCCGCAGCCCAGGCAGCAAGCAGCATTGAGCAGAGAACATCACCAACCTACTCATGTCTTTTCATTTTTTTTATTACAGAATTTGCCGACATGGGAAAAATGACGTCGGTTAGAATCAAAATATTTTGGTAACGATAAATTTTGGGTTTATCTCCCAGCCCTATTTCTTTCTTTAGTGTTTGATCATCATCCATGTTGGTTTCTTTTGTGTTAAAACAGTCTTGAATAGCTTGTCCCTGTGCAGCTTTGTGGGAGTTGGTGCTGAGCTGAACAGTTTTTTTTCTAGTTAATAAGAGTTTCAAAAATCTGTAAAAGTTTAGATAACGTGGAAATAAATAGCAAAAGAAGCACAATAATATCTTATTTTCATTTTTGTTTAACTGCAGACATCATGAACCCAAATACTTTTTTATTTATAAGTGGGGAAAAAAATAAAATAAAATTGACCAGACGTTTAGCATCAGCTAGCTCAAAGGTCCTGTATATATTAATTCTATGAAAGGAAATCTTCAGCATACAGATTTTCTGAAATATAAATATTCAGTCATTTAATTCTACACAAGGATGTGTTAAATACGTGAAGGAGAAATATTTTCAAAAAATGACATGAAAAGGTTTCCCATAGCAGTCCATCTTCCTGCCTTCCTGATACATCCGTTCCCACTTCTAAACGAATAACGTGGTAGCATCATGGTGCAGCAGGAACAGCACTAGCTCTGCTGCCTGAGCTCCTGTTTGTTAAGTGAATTGTTGCTTTAACCTGTGAGGTTGCACATGCGGCTCAGACCTCTATTCCTCATCATCCAATCAGGGATAAATGAGTTTACCTGAAGTGAACTGGCCAGGTATTACAAGCTACCAGCAAACACACGACTCACGCAGACACTGGATATACTTTGTCAGCGTCTTCCCTCGGAGACATTTACAGAACATCTTCAGTATGCATCACTTATTTGAGACAAAGTTCTAGATGATACAATCACTGTGATTTATGAAAAATCTTTCATAGGCAAGTTTTTCTATTTTCAGTTGTTCAGTATTTAAAAAAAAATCATGAAGAAGTTAATGTAGTAACTTATTATTATGAAATTTAGAATCTTTTGTAGGTTTGTGTTGCAAGATAAGATGATTGCTCCCACACAATGCCACAAAGTGGTCCACCAGGTCTCTGTATTCAGTCTCTTGTCCTTCTCTGATTCACTCGACAACAGCAGACTCAGTATTTCTGCAGATGACTGGTCTCTGACTTGTACTGAAAGTCTGAGGTGGACAAACTAAAAAGGAGTGGTGAGAATACGGTCCCCTGTGGGATTCCTGTGCTGTCCTGGTCAGACACAACCCTTCAGTCTCACAGACTATTTGTCAGGTAGTCATTAATCCAGGTGATTGTGGAGGTGTTCACATGTGTCCTCTAGAGTTTCTTACATAATAAGTCAGTCTGGGTTGTATGAAAGGTTCTGGGGAAAACAGAACAGGAAGAACAGTCATTCACACACTCAACCATGTCACTAATGTCATTTCCTCTTGGCTCACAGTGTGGATACTAGCTTCAAAACATCCCAGCAAAGTTTCTTCAGTTTCCTGTGACCACCATCCTCACAGTTCTTCTGGTCACAAGTTGCCCCTTAACAAGGGGTTTGTACACCAGACAAAGACAATGTTATGCTGAGCTGAGCAGGTCTTTTAGATGAGCTTAATGCATCCCTGACATTGGCAAAGATCCAATCTAGTGTTTTATTATGTCCATTTGAGCATTTGACACAGCCACTGTTGTAGTGTTGGAGGAGTAGAGAGAGATATGATTGAATTCTCCAGATTTTAGCCCAAAACCAAACCCAAAAAAGGTTAGGACTGACCTTTGAGCAGCTATGGCAGGACTACAGCAGAGGATCTGATGGTGACACTAAAAACCTGAGAACTACATATACTGGGAGAGTTAATTGTAGAGTGAGAGGAAGTGATGGGAGAATATAATAGTCACGGAAAGAAAGAAATGAAATAAGCATTTTTTGTTTCTTTTGACATTCGCTGTCAATGTGTTTTGATCTTTTTCTGTCATCTTTTCTTTTCAGTTACAATAAAGCTGAACTGGTCCAGTGACCATGTTGCTTTATAATCAGTGTTATTCTAAAATCTACTGAGATGAAAAAAAACAAACAGGAATTTAAAAGATAGATACTGAAGCCATAAACTAAAGTTTGTACATGTATTTTTTCTTAGATTTCTTCACATTTTATATTGTTTTGGAAACAAGCCCACCTATGGGAAAGAATGTGGGAAAAGATTCAAAGGTGCATGAAGTAAGAATGACATCTTGTGGTTAGACTTGGGTATTGTAGTCCATGTATCAAAACAAACGAGTCTGCTCTGAGCAGCTGTTGCCAGCTACGGATCAGTACCAGAAGAGATGACGAGCAAAGACGAGTCATACACAGTAAGCTGATAAGTAGATAAATACATTTCACTGTAATAACCAGTTTATGGTAATTAAAAAAGTAGCTTGGTATTTTTTATAAGCAGACTATTCTTTTCTAATTCACTGTAGCATTGTTAGCTCAACGTTAGCCTCTAGCCTTCTTTACCCAATATTAGAGTAAAACAAAAGGATATTGTGGCTTCTTAGGTGTACAACAAATAACTTCTGGGTCGCTCCTTTTACTGGCTTCCATTCTTTCCACAACGCTGGTGCTCTTTGCCGGCAGGTGTCGAATTTCGAAGGCCGGCCCAGCAGTGTTGGCCGGCATAGACTTGGCCACCCTGTGGGCTCAAATATGATTGATTCTGGAACCATAAGGCATAGAGGCGGTATGGATTGAAAACAAAGACTACATCCCTCTTCTGCCTCCTTAAAACGAGAAAATCTGGCCTCCACCCAGCCGGCTGAGAAGGAAATCCGTTTCAATGTAACCTTCCTTCCATCATGATAGAGACGTTAGACTGTTTTGTGATTATTCCACTGTAAAAAATTTTACTTGTTGCACCTTTAAATGGAGTTTGTTCTGGATTCATTTTTACATTTTTGTTGATCTTATTTTTGTTTTTTCGTCTCTGCCAGTACGGCCTCTGTATCCACCGCAAACACTCCTAAATGATTAAAAACAACAGTCTAAGAACACATTAAATGGTTCCTCTCTGTGACTATCTCACAAACTGCTGTTAAACAGTTTGGAATTTAGTCCACAATAAGAGTTTTTGCTCAATTAGAGCCACATTGGGGAGGGGGAGGCAGAAAGAGTTTTTGATGGGGTCCAAGTGTTTGTGCATTAATGGGAAAAGACTCTGAACCAATCAAATGTCTGCAAACAGGAATCCAGAAGAAGAGAGGCTCCTTTGTTTGGGTCATCTCTATCCTCATGTGGCTGCTTGGCATGTGCCTGTGTGTGTGTGTGTGTGTGTGTGTGTGTGTGTGTGTGTGTGTGTGTGTGTGTGTGTGTGTGTGTGTGTGTGTGTGTTAGCGCCATGCTGTTTTCAGATTAGAAACAGATGAAACTGACGCTCTCCGAGTCAGTCCAGTTCCTTTGTGTTGGCTGAGATCCCTCCCTGCTAAATGGCTGGAAACCGGCAGTAGCCTAAAAATAGCCCAGAACATGGCTAAGAATAGCCATGACGGGCTCTGAGTGGGTGACTGTGGTTTGCTGTGAATGACTGTGTGTGTGTATGTGTGTGGGGGGGGTAAAGAAAAGGAAGAGAAGCAACTTCAGGCTGAGTCTTAGTTCTCCTCAACCACCTCCTCCTTTATCCTTCCTTTTTCCTTTTCTGACCACTACTGTTTACATCCGCAAAGGAGGAGGAGGAGGAGTGAGTCCTGTAATTCAAAATGTTTAATATGTCTACTGTTCATATTCACATTCAAATATTACAGTTTGAATACTGGAAGATACTTCATAATTATACTGATTAAAAGTTAAAGAAATTAAAAGATCACAGGAATATTATTGTGTGTCTCATCATCCATTAAATTATTTCTGCACAAAACGAAGGATTTGCATGCCTTCATGACAAAATAAAACTACATATATTTATTGACTTCTTTCACTATATATATGATTTGTTCTGTCAAACCTGAACGTTGATGCAAAACATTGAAAGAAAACTCACTTTGCTGTACTTTTGTACATCCTAGACTGTCACCCCACATCCTGGCTGTTGGATATCCCTGTTTTAGGGATTAATTCACTCTGAGCTGCAGGTTCTCTCTGGATCCTGGTGCTAATCCACCTTCTTGGTAGTTTCATTTGTTCCTCAAACTCCTGTTTGGGGACAGTTTAGTCATTTTCTGAGATTCCTTCATAACTACACAACAAAACTAATATTTTTTTAATTAAACACACTGCATCAGTAGAACTGCTGTTGTGCTGTAGCATCACCTGCTGGTGAGTCATGTTTACACTAGAGATGCATCATTCAACAGACCTTTATCTCGTGGCCAGAAACATGGAAATTGTTCACTCTGTAGCTGTGGCTTAAGGAATAAGTGTGTTTTCTATGAGTAGAACATCTACAATATTGTAAATGTCAGAATAATTCATGCAAACACTATTTTATAAGCCTTTATATCACATTACACAATTTTAACTAAATTATTTCCACCCAACACAGCAGCGGTCTGGTGCAGCCTCTGTCACTTCCTGCAGAAATATCAGACTATTTCTGCAGGAAGCGAGAGAGGCTGCACCAGAGACCGCTGCTGTCGAGCCATGTAATGTGAAATGAACAGCAAGGTTCATCAAATAACATTAACAAGAACTACTGTGGTCATTTAGGAGTTGTTTTAAGCAGCAATCCACTCTGTGACCCAGCTCAGATGAGCTGTTAGCTCATTAATCCTGTCCAACTGTTTCTCAAAGTAGATCCACTTCCCTCTGAACTTTGTACAGAGCTGGTTTTATTATTGGTTGTTACATTTTTATTGATTTCAGGCATCTACAATGTTACCGTACCTGCGGTTGGGTTTGGCTTGAAGTTTCAATTGTGACTAAGGCGCCACTTTCAGTCAGTGAAGAATCTAAGATGTTTATTACTCCTTCTATAACCGCTACTTTTTAGTTTTTGGGGGGAAAACAACTGTTCAGATAAAAAAAACTTTTGGGGGAAAGACCTCTTCATCGTAACATATAGGTTCAACACAGGTGTCACCAACAACTTGTCAGCTTCTCATTCTTTTAGTTGTATTGCCCATGCTCATTTTAGTTCAATGTTTGTTACGAAAATAAAAGTGTTGATGCTTTTGTTCAAGATGCTGCTCTGATTTTTTATTGTGGATATATTGTGGGGTGGAAATCTAGACTCATTAGGATTTTATTCAGGTTGCAACTTGAATATTAGACGTTTATCAATGCGAGAGGTCCCAGGTGCAAATCCCAGACAAGCCCCCAATTGTTACGACCCAGCTTGGGCCATTACAAAAGGAGCGACGCACACCATGTTAAAAGGTAATAAAATATTATTTATTCAATCAAAAGAACCTAAAATTAACCTGTAAAAACAACGGTTACAACAAGGAGGTGCAAACTAAAGACAAATGTGGCATCATACCTGTGGGGAGAGCAAAGAGAGAGGTTAAGCTGACTGAAGGATTTAAAGTGGCTTGGCCCACAGGCTCGTAACAATTGATCCATCTTTCTTTAAATGTAACACTTTAGTATATTCGACCAAGCTACACTTTATTTAAGCACACAAGGATAATTAATTGGGGAAATAAAATGAAGCATGTCTTTTAATGAGAAAACGTACTCACTAAAGTTTAAACTCCTTATTTGCGGTCAGTTTCTTTTTTTTTTTTTTTTTTTAAATGAGATTTCTCAAAAGCCACAGTTCCATAGGGACATTTTCACTCCTGCAATTTCTTTACTAAAATTTTACAATTTGTTTGACTGCAAACATGTTCTAAACTCAATATAAGAAAGTTGCTCTTTTAACTCTAAAACAATAAACCCAATTTTGAGATTAGCTCAGCTAAACGTAAACCCCTTCTGTTATCCTTTAGATCCACTTATTCTGCTTCATTTATCTCTGGAACTGAAATATGCGTAGATGTTTCTGTTTCAGCTGTTTAGTGGCAGCTAATTTTAGAATAATATCTGGATTTTTTGTTATGAATATACTGAACCGACTCCTATTATTAACACTACAGTTTATTGTGTCTCTCAACACAATTCCAGCTCTAATTTTGGACAAATGTTCCATCTGCTGCTGGAGCGGTAGCTGTGGGATGTTGTAAAAGCTACATGTTCGTGTTTCTCCAAGTGGCAGGAGAGGAGGAGACCACCCACGAAATACAGCACAGTGGGATGTAAGGAAGTCTAAAAAGAGACAACCAAATGAGAGAAATGGAGTGAAGATGGAGGTGTGAATGGAGGATGGGAGGGTTCCTTTGTCTATCCTCAGTAAGTCATGCTCATATAAGTGACCAACTCCGTTAATAGCTGTTTTTTCTTCTGCTGTGACCCCGCCCACCCAACTTCTGTAATTAAGATGGAAATGTTACTGTTTAATCATTTTTAATTCAACATAAAAACATAAAAAGTTTTACTGCACACTATTTATATGCTAATATGTATTAAATACAAACAGCTGTCTCTACTGTCCACATACGGGACTCAACCAGTTGAGATTGCTCATATTTTTTCCTCCCACATTGTGGAATTTTCCATGAATGCACTGGGGTAGTAGAAATTTTAGCTGTGCAGTTTTGAAACAAACACGAGTGTTGTTGTTTTTAGGTTAATGTGGTTATTTTGAGGCGATCGCGGGACAAAAATGCTGTAGACTATATCGCCATGTTTCCCCATTGATCACTGGAAACCAAGGTTAAATCCAAAAATACACATGATCCTCCTTACCTGTGACTTTGCTGCAGTGTATCTGTGACATGCCATGATGTCGTCATTTTATGACGTATATTTTTCAAAGCTTAATATATTTTGAGAGTCTTTGGTGACTCTTGTGAAGGATTGGAGGAAGTTGTACGAGTCTCATCATTGTCTTGGTCTTGCTGCTTTTGTATTGCGCCAAGCAAAGAACAGAGTGACTGTTGCTGAGATGAAGGTTGTGTGAGACTTACCTAAAGCTCCATGTTTGGTCTGAACACTTGTATCCGCGATCTCATACGGTCCCTACCCAAAGCTCTTGACCATAGGTGAGGGTAGGAACGTAGATCAACCAGTAAATCGAGAGCTTTGCCTTCTGCCTCAGCTCTCTCTTCACCGTCACAGACCGATACAACGCCCACACCACTGCAGATGCAGCACCAATCCACCCATCGATCTTGCGTTATTGTGAGTTCTGTTATAGCCTAATCTTACCGTTCCTTTAACTCATTCACTGCCAGCCGTTTTCTGATCAGAAAACCCCTGACTGCCAGCGTTTTTGAGCTTTGAGTTTTTGAGATTTTTGAAGAGTCACAGAACATGGTGCTCTATGATCATGTAAACGCCAAAACTACCAAAAGAAAGAGTAGACTCACTTCTTACATCAGGAAGAATCACCGTATTTCTAGCGTTACCCGTTCTTTCACAATCTGTTGTCGAAGCGTGAGCTGCAGAAGCATTTCTGGTTGGCGCATTGCTTTTTTTCACAGCAGCGTCCCAAAATGATCTCCTAATTCATTGATTTTCTGCTTCCTGATCACGTGACGTGTGACATATACGGATGAAGATCCGCTTTAGACACGTGATGTTTGTTCTCATGGTGCGGGGGCTCGTTCCGACGCCCGCCCCGTAAAAAAGTGCAATTGACGACTAAAGTCGTCAATGGCAGTGAGTGTTTGGATTTCAAATGACGACTTTTGAGTTGCGCGGGTTGAAAGTGAAACTTAGAGATGTGGGTTATCGCAGCTGTTTGTTGGACTAATCTAATAAAACACTTATAAAGGCAAAATGTCCTTCTGTCTGCTGTTTTAGTTCTGCGCAAATCTTACAATAATAAGGAATTATCTTAAGTTATCTTGCTTTTGTAGTACAGCTGCTGAAAGCTTCCTGTGCACACATTAATTAAAACGCTTGTAAGAAGCGCTCCTGCCTGCTGGCAGCTGCAGACACCAGAGACGATCTCTGATGGATTATTGAAAAAAATGTTTTTGTCACGGACTCAGAGCAGATTGTCAACAGTCTTCAGTTTGTTATTTTTAGGAAGTTAATTTTATTTTGAAAAGTTAACAGAAGATGCACGTAAATCATTTTGTCCGACAATTTGAAGTCTGACGTGTTTTTGCAAACACTGGTATTAGCAGGGGAAGAGCCGTGTTTCTCCTAGCCAATCAGAGGTGCAGGGTTTTCCCCAGAAAGCTCGCAAAGCCCAGTGGTAGACAATAAAAAAAACGTTGTCAGGAAGTTTAAAAGTATGACTAGTATGTGGTGTTATAAACCATTTATTAACAATATTTATTTGTCTTACAAAAAGGCACAATCTTGAAATATGGTTTTACCAGACACAAAAAAAAACACAGTTACACCTGACCTCTCACCCTGTTCACTTATCCATCGTAAGATGTTGCTATTGTTCTTTTGTATCATCAGATGCTGTTAAAGTCAGACTTGCAGGTTAAAGACCCCTATTCATTTTAAATGTGTGCTTCACTGAACAAACATTTTTTATGATTATTTCTGATTATAATCCATCACTCTGAGTTTTTCATGCAGGCTGAACATGAAAATAGTCTCCTACACCTATCTCCTGCATTAACAAGGGCTACAGCTATTTAATATTTTAGTATTCTAATATTCTATCTAATCCTCTGTCAATCAAATATTCTATTTGACGACCTTTCAAAACAGAGGAAAAAAGTTCTGAGTTTGTGTTTCAAAATCAAACTTCAAGTAGAAATTTTACTAATTTCTACTAGTAACAATGTAATTGCGTCATATTTTTTCTAAATATACACAGATTGGCAATAATTCAACCTAAAATTATATTCAAAGATAGATATGTTAGTAAATTACATGTTATCCATGTTATTCTGACGGCCCGTGATGCTTTGCGCGAAAGATGCTAGTCTGCGGGGGGGCCCGCCAGGCTAAAATAGCGCTGGGGGAAACCCTGCAGGTGAGAAGATTGCGTATCAGGACTACTAAGAGACTCCAAATCCTGCCGTTTTCTGCTCCCACTCCTCCCATTAACTTCTACTTCCTGAAACAGGAGCGCCAGAGCTTTTTTCCCTACAAAAAATTACTCACAAAGCATTCATTCATTCTAGAGACCACATCTGATTTAAATAAGTGTATGACTCCTTAAAACTAGGGCTGGGCGATATGGCAAAAATGTCATATCCCGATATAGCTCATTTTATATCCTGATAACGATATACATAACGATATAGCATTGTTTCTTTTAATTAAATTCATAGTTAATATAAAATTTCAAGTGTTTGCACCAACTCACCAAACCCACGTTTCTCGACCATGTAGATTGGAACCATGTCTTTGCAGATGTGCTTGGCAACTGCAGCAGTGATCTCCTTCCATCTGCTGGAGCGGTGGTTAAAACGCCTGTTGCAGCGTCTGTGTCTGGAGTTTGTTATGAGCGCTTACGCTACCACTCGACGCTGTTTTTACGGCTTTTGCTTGTTGACTCTCTGTATTCTTTATCGTGGTTTTTGCGCAGCTGATAAAATACATTTGCAGTGTTGGAGTCTGTTGTTGGCACCGGGAACCGGCAAACTTTACAAACAACTGCTTTCTGGTCCGCGTCGGCCTTCCTACACCCAAACCACATCCACACAACAGAAGTTTCCCCTCTTTTAGGTACAAACTCCTCCATTTGGGTTGGCAGGTCATCCTGTTGAAAATTACCCTGGTCTGAACCGCATCCGCTACCGTCCTCCTCCATGTTTGTTCATGCATGGCTAGCGTGGCGCGCCGCGCGTGCATGGACATGCCGTAAGGCATCATGTCGTAAAATACTGCCGTAAAACGCCGTATCGTGGTGTAAACGATAGAGCTTCATATTAAACGATAGACATTTTCTATCGTACAGACGAAACATTTCGTCATATCGCACAGCCCTACTTAAAACCACTCAACATTGACATTGTATTTACATGATACAGATCTAAAGGACACAGGAAAGTGATCTGCAGTTTTAAAAAGCAGAGTAAGATCAACAATCAGTGGCAGCTCTTATTGAGCATAAAGGCAACACAACAACAGGGCTGTTGGCATAAGATTATCATCGGGTCAGAGCTAGATGATGATGTGTCAGATTTGTGTCAGATTTCAAATTTTCTTCAATCATGTCACAGAAATGACCTAAGTTACTAATAAATCCTTCATTTAGGTCATGGATCATAACACAATTCCTCACTGTTTGGGAGTTTATGAAATAAAGCTGAAACGACTCATCGCCTGATGCCAGATGCTCCACATAATCCATGTGACTGTTCAGTGATCACCCAGTTATTACTGCCACGTACTCCGACTGCGTCAGGTGTGACGGAGGAAGGAGGAAATGTGTTCTGATTGAAACAGAATTCCTTACAGATGTAATTCCTAATCACACCGAGACCAGCAAACACGCAGCTTCCTGAGTCATCTGGCACAAACAGGTTTTCTGCTTCAGCACACCTGATTTTAATCAGTGGGTGATTAGCAGGCTTCTGCAGAGCTGCTGAACATTTGATTCAATCATTGAATCAGGTGTGTTGGAGCAGGGAAACAACTAAAATATGCTGGATAGTGGCCCTTGAGGACCAAGGTTGGAAACCCCTGCTTTACATCATATCGGCTCCTTTCAAAGTGATTGACTTGAGTCCGTTCTAAAAAACCTTTTGTTTGTGTTCTTCTAGTATTTTGTTTGACTAATACACAGACTCAGGTTATTATTCTACTCAGCTCTATGCATCTAAAATCCTACAGGTGGACCAGACTGGCACAAACATCCTGACAGATAAATAAGATCCAGTGGCTTTTAGCATTTATATTAAGAGAAATGATCTAAAAAGGTTTTCTGACAAATAAGTGAATAATGATGTGGTTCTGCCATGAGAGAGGGGAGGTTTGATTAATGGTGAGATGGCCAGTAACTAGGTACATTTACTAAGTTACATTTACTTAAAGTAATAAAAGAAAAGATGTACTTCTAGAAGTCGTTTTACTGCATTGTACTTTTTACTTTTACTTGATTAATATTAGTTAGAATTATATCTACTCTTACTTGAGTAGAGATAGAAATGCTATTCTGCTTATTCACAGTACATAAATGCCTTCTTACTGTGTTTTTTTTACTTGCATGTTTACGGCTTCATTCCTTATATCAAGTTGACGCAGTCGGAGTTTAGTGTGTGCACCCAGAATGTGTGTTTGCGAGTTTTCAGAGTGAGCGAGTAACAGACTTTCAATAAAATAAATATAAAAATGTGTCAGTGTGCTGTGAAATATCTGTCAGTAGCTACGTTTAGATGTGCCAAATTTCCCCTATCGGATTCAAATCTTGGTTGATTGGAAATCCCAAATCTCGTGAGTATACATGCACCAAGTACTCAATCAGATTTAATAGGTTGAGCATGCGCAGAGTTGTCTTTCTCAGAAAAAAAATTGTTTTTGATTTGGTCGATACTTCGGTGAATTCCCGCTTCCTGCATCTTTAGATGCACTTGAGTGTATAACTCGGCATTTCTAGCCTTTCGGCCATCGAGACGTTCAATAACATTGAGCTCCTGTAGTGTTTCCAGTAAAAAATAGTGTCTGCAACAGACCACTTCTGTTTACCTCCCACCGTGTTTTCCACTTGTCCTGAGCGTCTGCAAGGGCGGAAAGACGTCACGTTGAAGTTGCACACATCCCAGTGGGTGTGTACATGGGAGTCAATCGGAATGATGATCGGACAAAACCACCTCTCTCAATTGGAATGAAATTTCATTCCAATCGGGCCGTATCGGATCAGAATATTCCACGATAATATCGTGTTAACTTTGACGGCCATATTGAAGTAATTCTACTCTTACTAGAGTACAATCTCTGGCTGCTCTACCCATCTCTGGGTATACGTCAGAGTTTTCCTGTATACAGTTGGGAATAACTGGCGCAGGGGAGCCATAATGGGGGAGAAAGTTATAATGAATCTAAGGGCCCATGACCGACAAGGAGCCCAAAAAATGTTTTTAATTTTAACTAAATTCATTAAAAAAAATGTTTTTTCATGGGGCCCAAAATCCCTGGTGGCACCCCTGAACTGGAGTAATAACACGTGTAATAACACATGTACATCTAAACACTTGATTGTTATTTAGTAGAGAATGATTACCAAAGTGGTTCCTTGCTGTAGCCCTACGGTGAAAAATGTTTTCTCCACCTGTTTAAGAAAATCAGTCTCAAAGGCTGTTTTACAGCAGAATGAGGATTTTTATTTTGATGCTTCATGTCCACTCTGTTGATTGGTTGAACCGACTTTTACACCTTTTATCTGTCTCAGTCATCTTATTGTTTAGTTTTTCGTGTGTGTGTGTGTGTGTGTGTGTGTGTGTGTGTGTGTGTGTGTGTGTGTGTGTGTGTGTGTGTGTGTGTGTGTGTGTGTGTGTGTGTTTGAAGCTGGAGAAGTGGGTTAACAAAGTCAGTTTTATGTTTTAATAGAGCAGCCAGATTGACAGATTGTGAGGGAGGGAAGGGAGTGACGAGAAGCTCAGGAGCAAAAAATAGCCTTCTACGGCCATGCCTCCAGCAGCCCGGCCTGCATTGGTGGGAGCTGCCTCACCCTCCTCCTCCTCACCCCTCACCACACAACCCCCGCCTCCTCTGTGAAGTAGAACAGGTGGACATGACTGGGATGAGTGGGATAGCTGGTCCAACCACTATGTGTGCGTATGTGTGTGTGCATGCGCGCATTCATGTGTGTGTGTGTAACAGAGACCCTGCAGTAGTCCTCCAGTGACAGACTGGACTAATGGGCTGTGAAGTGCTGAAGCAGGCCACAGCCAGCCAAACCACACACACACACACGCGCACGCCCGCACACACACACACACACACACACACACACACACACGATCATCATCATCATCTGATCCTTGTGTGATATTTCTCAGCATTGACATGTGACACACACATTTCACAGTTTTGATGCATCCTCAGCTGAACATTTGTTCTTTTTCACGTGTTAAATGTGTGGGAATCAGAGGAACAGGCTGCTTATGTTCAGTGCTCTGCTCTCAGATTTGTGACTTGTGTAGTTTTTGCTCACAGAGCGCCCTCTTGTGGTTAACACGTGTGGGTTTGACTAAAGTTCCTTCGTTATTCTGCTTTTAAATTTGTCCAAAATAAGAAGAGCTACATTCTAGAGACCACGGAGCTCCACAAGAAGATTGAAGTCAAAGAAAAGCCATCCTAAAATATCTCTGCTGTATACTGAGGAGAAATGACTGATTTTATTTCTTTCTTATAAAAGTAGCACTCTTAATGCTACTGAAACTCACAGGTGTGTCCATCTGGTTCATGTTTACCTGAAGCTGTGACGTATTTGTTAGAAGATACAACAAGATACATGCCTGACTAGATCATTAAAAGCTTAGTAAAACTTGGTTAAATCAGTTCAGTTTGACTTACGAAGCACCTGTCTGATCGCTAACTGCTACAAAAGCCAACGATCCAGATTTATCACTCGTTCATGTGTTTGTTTACCACCAGACGCTGCGTAAGAAGGGTTTAAACGGCTGTGAGAGCCCTGACATTGAAGCCGACGACTCTGCTGGCCAGAGCCCAGAGTTGGACGACAAGTACCGGAAATTTAATGAAGACATTGACCTGATGATCAACAGACAGAGAATCTGTGTAAGTTCACCTCTTGTTCTTTTACCGTTTGGTGTTTAAATCAGTGTAATGACTGAGACCTCCTGTTCCTGTAGCAGGGTCTGCCTCCCTCCAGCTATGACATGGGGGTGTCCATCCCAGGCAGCAATCCCAGTGGGCTGCTGTACTCCCACCAGGGCATAGGGGGCGGTGTGAGCTCTCATAACCTGCTGCCCATTTCACACTCGGCCCTCCAGAGGAGCAGCATGTCCCCTCAGAGGCCTTCCAGCACTGGAAATGCAGGTGAGGTTATAACCTCCATCATCCATAAGAACCTGGCTGTGGCGTGTCACTGGGTTTCATTTCTCCTCCTCTATTGTGGAGGATTCTGGGAAATGTCATCAGGGCAAAAGAAGAAAAAACAACATTCACATTAGGAGGCTTTTACTAAAGCATTTTACAATTAATAAAAAATCGATTTCTATATTAAATTAAATTGTTTTGCTTCACATTTTTGCCGTTATTGATCAGAAACAGGAACTTAAGTGTCTTGAACAACTTTTCTGAAAAGAAACACTAAATTAGATGCTGGCAGCACATGATTAAAGGTCTCATTTGCTCGTTATTTCAATAAATCAGCTGTGGTTTATGGTATTAATGAACACCTTGTGAGTTGTTCTCTGTGGAAAAAAAGCTCTGGCGCTCCTGTTTCAGTAGAAGTTAGTCGAATGAGAGGAGAGCTGAAAACGGTAGGATTACTCATTATTATTACTATTATTATTATCAGATCATTATTATTCCTGATATTTGGACATCTCACCTCTGATTGGCTAACAGCAACATGAGTCTACCACTGACTCTGTTTGCTCTGCAACGTTGATGTTTTATCTCCACAAATAACACAAGCCTGGAGGAGTTCTGCTGTGTGGTGGAGTTGCTAATGCTAACAGTTAGCTTCTACTGGTTGGGACGTTCTCTGCTGTTTCCTGGATGCTAAACCAACAACAGCCTTCCGTGGTCATGAGCCAAGATGTGTGAATCCATGAAAGCAATTATCAGTGTGACGTAGAAAGGCTTTGAGTTTTCTGACCAGAGCGTTTCCCCGTCTGTTTTCTATCGGCAGCTAATGCAGGAAACAGGGTTAGAAGAGTATTTTCATGTTTAGCTAGCATCTAAAACTTAGAGAACACATAAATAAACGAGTATTAAATAGTTTTATCAGTGAATGAGACCTTTATGAATGTAAAATAAAGACAGAAAGATTTATAGAATAGCTGAACGTTGGTAGACTGGTGATGCTGTCAGGTTGGGTAGAAAAGGAGAATCTATGTAGGGTTTAGTGAAGCCAGAATGGTCCAACACACCCATAATAAACACTGTCTAGACCCAGCTGGCCCTGCATCCATAAATGTGACCTTTATGCCATTAGATAAATAAACCTGTATGTTTCTGTCTGTCTGTAGGACTAATGGGTTCAGAGCTGACGAGCACCGTGGTCTCCAGTGTGGGTAAGTTCATGTTCAGCAGATCGGAGAATCACACATTGTTTTAGCTCCTGATATTACTCTAATATATTTGAATCACTGCATATTTTAAATGCAGATCCTTCTAATCACACAACTCACTATTCTTTAGATAGACATCATTTCCCAAAATATATTGTGATCATGAGAGTATTTATTGATTTAACAGGACTAAATAAACCGTTTAAAGCAGAAAAAGGCAGCAGCACATCATGTTTGTGTATTGAGATGTCACGCCTGAGAGGAAATGCTCGAGCTCCAGGAGAAATAAGAGCTGGATGTTTTCTTTGACAGCCTTCTGGAGGAGAAAAATTTACATGACAAATACCTAAAACTTATTTTTGGAAAGTCCATCGATTCTGTCTATTTCTGAAGTTAACCCTAAACCGCTTTGATAGAAAAGAAAAAGTTTTCTTTGTTAAGAAACTTAGAAGCTATTTTTACACTGATGTGGTCGTGAATACTAAACAGGAACATCCATACAGATCAGAAAACGTGAGCATCTTTGTGTCTAAGGGGGTAAAAACTAAACACAGGTTGATTAAATATTAACCTGAGAGCAGGTCAAAGACAGATTCAGGTCATATTTAACAGCTTCCTTGATTTCTCTTAGGAAACGGCAGCTTCAGCACCCACTGCCCCTCCCCTGGCCTCATGTCACCAGGCAGCATCTCCAAAAGCCTGCAGGACAAGAGTCCTCCTCACATGAGCCGCAAGCCCGACTTCCGGACTCTGATGCCCCCCTCCAACAAGTGCACCAACATGCCAACCGTTGTGAGTCACCGTTTGGTTTAATACGAGTCTGTCTTAATGTTCAGAGACTAACTGGGGTTTGTGTTTTAACGCTGCGCTGCAGTGTGAGGACTTTGACCTTATGTTGGTGAGTAGAGCGCACTTTTATCAGCATTGAGGAGATGTTCAGATCCCAGGAGGAGTCTCAGTCTGAGTTTTAGCTGCTAACTTATAGAAATAAGAGATAAGGCGTCACATTTTATCATATAGGGAGACTCCAGTATCTGTTTTGCATCTACATTTTCAGTTGATGCTGTGTAACCATAACAACCATCTCCACACCATATTGGTGGAGATGCAACACTTAGTAAATGTACTCCTCTAGCTAACGCAGTGGGAGTTAGCACTTTGTGGCCTTGAAGTTTAATTGTTATTGTAAATAAAACAATTTTAAGCAGCAGTTTCTGGTAAATTTTCTCCAGTTTATCTAGAAAATCAGAAGATGGAGAAAAAGGAACAGAAACCCCATCAAACTAACTCCTCATACATACAAATGTTATCTATCTGTCTTTATATTAATTTATCACACCACTTCCTTATTTACATGTAGTTTATCAAATATTGCTCCTAATAACTACTTTTATCTTAGATAAACTGTGTGTTTTGACCTTTGACCCTATATTGGATATCCTGGTGGTAGTGTGTGTTGTCAGCATAAGTTACAGTCATTTTCTCTTTGCTCTGATGTGGATAACTTTAGAGAAACACAAACACTGCAGATGAAAAGCCTGGTTCCAGACATCTCCTGCTCTTGATCCAAGGATTTTAAGTGAAACATTTTTCCTATATTTTCCAGAACCAGAGAATAAATCACTCCCAGACAGCTCAGACTCTGTCCACTCCTGCTGTCTCCATTGCTGCTCCAGGAATGGGAGGGTATCCGTCCACACTCTCCTCCTCCTACGGCACAGGTGACCATTACTGAAGCGTTTCCCTTCTGGTTGAGCTCTGGCTCTTGTGGGATGTTTGTAATGAGTTGTCTGTTTGCTCCTCAGAGTTCTCCCTCGGCAGCGACCTGTCCTCTCTGACTGGGTTTGGAGGTTCCACTCTGGGGTCGGTGACGAGCTGGCAGCAGCAGCAGATTCAGAGCCTGCAGCAGTCAGCACTTGGACACATGGGGTGAGACTTTCTCACATGCTACATGCCCACAGAGTGTTGGGGTCGTAATATAAAATAATGAAGGTCTATTTACCACTTTCCTCTCAGCAGAATGTGCTAAATCACACCTCTAGGTTCTGCCTACTATACCTCTATTTCCTGCATGTAAACTATGTTGTGTGTCTGATGGGAGGAGAACCCTGAACCTCACTCTCCTCCTTCTCTCTGATCATAGAAACATGTGCCAGAACTCAAACCTCCCATCCACCCATCATAACCTCAACATCAAGTGTGAGCCCGCCTCTCCTCCCAGAGACCGGAGTGTGGCCATGGTCGGGGCGGGACTTGGAGGAGTCATGACCCCCGCTGGATACTCTATCGGCGGCGGCCGGGGTCCCCATGAATCGGGCCGTTCCCCTGGCGACAGCGCATCCAGCTGTGGGAGCTCATATGACGGCAGCGAGGAGCGTGAGGATCACCATAGCAACGACCGCTTCCTGCTCCAACCTCTGCCCAGCCAGGACGAGCGCCACAGCCCGTCGGTCAAACGCATGAGGCTGTCAGAGGGCTGGGCCACATGATGTGGGCCGCTCCACAGCCACGGGGAGGGGGTAGAGAGTTACCTTACAGTGTTATTATTATTATTATTATTATTATTATAATTATTATTAATATAATTATCTTCTGAGTGTGTGTGCTTTACTGTGATGTGTACATGAGGGGTCTGCTTTTAAACATGCTGCAGGTGAATGTCACAGTCTTCACAGGTCAGGGTCAGGACAGATAAACTCTTAGCTCTAAAGTTTGACTCGGGTCTCAGTAAGAAGTCTCATTCTGGAGCAAAGAAAATGTTTTTAATAAAATTAAAGATTTAAGTAAAGATGCACCAAAAGAATCATCTTGTGAGGAGAATCCGTTTAAATCGTTGATCAGCAGACATGAAACTCAAAAGTCAGATGTTTAAGTGTTCGGGTTATGAACTCAGCTTTGTTGAGCAGCAGTAGAAAGAATATGACGTTATTCCTGGTCTGTGAACTCACCATCGCTAAGCCCTAGTTCACAGTAGCAGTAACCACTCCCCCCATGTGGAGGTTTTGGTTTTCAGAATCACATTTTATACATTAATTAGAAATTCTGTTAATTGTATTCTAATCTCTCATACTTCTTTGAGACAAATCAGTTGTCTGATAAATACCAGGTCAAATATCCAGACCGATGGGCTAACAGCTAGTCTGAACTAGCTGAACCCAAAGTGTACTGCTGCCATCTTAAAATGGTCCAATCTCCTAAAAATAATCCATGTGACATTTTTATAAAGCTTCACACCTCTGTCACTTTCACATTACACCTTTAATTGACTGTGCTTATTCATGGAGTGTTGTGGTTATTTACAAAAGTGAATATCACCAAACTTATTGTGAATCCTGGGGTCAGATTTAGCAGGAATGTGGAACCATTTCTGTAGAAATAACTCTGTAATGTGTAATTGACAGCATTGTAGAAGTTAATATAAAAATGTTGCATAAACTTCTAAAATTTAGGAGCCTGGAGATGTTTTAGGGCAGCAGAAACAGTTTGGTTTTGGCTGCAGTCTGACTAGCCTTTAGCTCATCAATCCTGAAAAGCTAATTCTCCGTTCAGGAGGTCATCCACAACAGATTAAATAATAAATAATAATTTTAACTTTTACACAGAAACAGACGTCAGAATGGCTGAAATATCCCAGTAGGTCCATCTGGGATGTAGTTACAGCGTGTTTTGTGTCTGCACCAGAAACCATGGCTAACTGGTTTTCAGCTCAGAACCAAACTGCCACTGTTGCTTTGGTCCGTTCCTTATTGTTCATTTATTAGAGAATCTCCTGGAGTCAACGTTCACATTCACAAACATCTTCTGACCCATAAGTGAAACTTTAGAACTTCTTTGACCACTCCTGGATGAGGATGTGACTTAAGACCGTGATCCGCCGAAGCAGCCGGAGGGTTGTACATTTACTGCTTGTTTTATGTGTGTGTGTGTGTGTGTGTTTGGGATAGGGTGGGGGTTGTAAGTTAATAACAGATGTAAACTGCTCATGGATGCAAACTAACAGAAAGGTGGAGCTGATGAAGTCTGGTACTCTGAACAGTAAAGCTACTGGTGAGTTTTAACGCTGCGTGGACCCCTGCAGGTGCACTCGGTTACACGCCCCGTTGCAGGTTCAACACAGACATGTCAGCGTGTCGCACATTTAAACAAAAATGTAGGGAGGGGGGGCATGAAAGGGGTGGGAAACGAGTGTGTAGGAGGAAGTGAACAGTGAGGGCTTTTCAACAAACAGACCTGGTCTGATCGAACGTGATCAGATCTGGTTCTGTGTTCTAAAGCAGAGGAAGAGTCTGAGAGGGACGAAGGAGGTTGTAGTCGGAGAAAAGAAATGCAACAGGTTGCATAAGAAAAAAATCTTTGATAAAATTTCTCTCTTTATGAAGATGCTCTGAAGTTTGGATCAGTTTTTGAGTCGCTTTGTGACCCGGATCCACAAAACTGGAGGTGAAGACTGGATCTCACACTGAAAACCTGAGTCTGGATTTACTTAGAATAAAAACCCCAAAGAAACAATGTTGTGAATAAAAGTCTAGCTAGCTGAAAGGAAGCAGAATCTGTGAAATCATACCTCAGGACTAAAAACACAAAAGACCACCTTAGAGCTGCTGTTTGGTTTGTCACTAATGGGCTTCTGTAGAAACATTTACATGGTGGAGAAAGTAAAACGTTGGAATCTGTTCAATTTTAATATGCACATATGAGTTATTTCTTTAATATAATGATCCTAAAATATTTTTTTAATTTTCAAACTCTTAGGTTCACAGATTCTACTTATTTGAAAGTTCCTGTTGAATGATCTTAACCTCTGACCTTTAGTTTGAGTGATTTTTGACTTGGCAAACCCAAACTTAGTTTTTGAACAAAGTGTTGTTAAAACTTTTTAAACGAACCTAAAGTAAAACTATTTTTTTTTTACTTTATTTCATTCAAAAAAATATACAAAAAAACAGTAAGAACAAAACAAAGTATATCTATACGTAACATCATATAATTGTGAATGAAAAGGAACAGAATGAAGAAAATATCTTATAATTTCTGCCCCTTTTTACAGAAAGAAATTAACACATTCTAAAATTATAATTATTTACACTCAATCGAAGAAAAACATTTTTTTTTTTATTTAAAGCATTTAAATCAAAATGTTTATGAAGAGAAGTTTTAAACATGTAAGGGCCATTTCAGTAAAAAAATAACACACTTTTTGGCTTCCAGATGTCGGAATGGACCTCTATTGCACATCATTTTCTACTCAGTCCCTGTCATACAATAAAAAATATTTAAAATATTTGCTATATTCAGGTTTTTAACTTTAAAATGTTCATTTATTTAGTTTAGATATTAGATGCAAATAAAATAAATTGACTTGTCAAATGTAATTATTGTTTCCCAGTAAAGATAAAAAGATTTAGACCTTTTTCTACTCAGCAGCAGCATGACCGTCATCAGTGGAGTCCGTTAGGACTCGTGTGTTTAGAAACGTTGGCAGGTTCAGAGGTCAGAGAGGACGTTAAAGCCATAAGAAGCAGCACAAAAATGTTCTCTAGACTCCTGGAGGTCTGAGGTTCAGTCGGAAGCTCGGGATCAAAGTTCAGCTCAGCCTCTCTGGAAACTCGACTCGTTTACTCCAGGAGAGGTTTTATTATATCCTTATAAATAAAAGTAATGTCTGATTTATCCTCATCAGATTCTGGAGCTTTGTTCAGTTCTGAGCCAGCTTTGAGTTAGTGTTAAGAGTTATCGGCATAAACCTGCAAACTTTAACCAGAAAATCTCTTCAAAAGTTAAGTAAATGTTCCGAGGAACATCCCAGCTGCTTGTTTGAGCCGTACTTCAGCCACACATGCTGTACAGATGAGCTGCAGGACTGGAGCCATCCACGTTTAGATTTTTTTTTGTGATCATTATTATTATCATTATTATTATTATTATTACTGAGGTGGCTGAGGGTTCTTCATATTTGAATATTTTGGCTGAAAACTGTATATTTGGAGCTGAAACCCTCGGCACCTCTCCACTGTCTCGACTGTAAAAGCCAGCAGCTAAGTGAAACGGTTGTGGAGTTTAGTGACGGACCACAGGGGGCCGAGCACTACCTGTGTTCTGCTGTCCCCTCATCACGCTGGGCTCTGGGCATCACACCTGACTCAGACGAGGGATGCGAGGGCCAGGAGCTCGTCCTGCTGGGCGTGGGTCGAAGCCTTTAAAAGAGGAGAATAATTTTAAAGTGAAACACTCCCATCTATGTTCATCTTTTGATCTGATTCTTTTATTAGTTACTGCTGGACCTCTTGTCTGATCTGTACCTCAAAAGCTCCAATAAAATTGTTGTATTTAACTTTATTTTCACCTGGCGACATGAGTGAATGTCCTCTGTAGTAGAGATGTAGACCTCGGGCTGTCACCCCCTCGTTCCAGGCACTAATGCTTCTAATAACCACGGCCTGAAGGTTTAAGAGATTGTTAGCGGCATGAGCTGGCCTTTTGTCGCCACCAGAGACAAACCAAGTGCACCTCTGTTGTTGCAGATTCTGTACAGAAATCCCTTACTCAGATTTGTGCTAGTATTTGTATTTTGCTGAAGAAAATATATGGGCTCTGTTACAAACCGGTGTGTTTGTGTGGTTTCTTTGTCTTCTGTTTCTTTTTACCTTGCAATCACAGCACCATTAAATAAAAATTAAAGAGAGCAGATTAGATTGACAAATGTCACATCCCAGAGGAGAGGAGTTATGACACATTTGAGGGGGCATGAAGTGACACGGTGAGTTTAGTGGACTCAAGATCACCGAACATCTAAACTTATAGGACAAACCTAAGACCTGGTCCATAGTTGAGGGCTGGCCCTTGATAAATGTTTCAAGGTGGAAATTATTTTACCAGATTTTCCATGTCTAATGTTAAAAAAACATGTAGTTTAATTATTTTACCACAGGAATATCACATAAAGGTTTAGCTCATTGATACAATTCACAGTAAACCAGTGGCTCTGATACCAACGTGGGTTGTTTTCAGGGTTTTGTTTTACATTCTGAGCCTCAGGACTGAATGAGGAGATCCGAATGTGACGTTTCAGTGTTTTCATCACAAAGAAACGCTGCTCACATACAAATGTTCTGGTGAACACAGAGATCTGAGCAGCCAGGCTTTTAGTGACACAGAGTCGCGTGTGGTGATGTCCCAGGGTTTGGGAAGTTCAGGCATCATTTTCTCAGCTTCATTGCTGTGATTTAGCAGCTGTGTGTGATCTGTTTTGGACCTGTTGTCTACAGATGGGCCAGAGGAGCTGCACTCATAAGGCTCCAGCAGCACAAGACAGTTCCAGTCTATTCTTATAACCAAGCAAAAATATCATTCCCAAATATGCAAATTCAATTCAATACTTTGATAATCCCATAGGGAATGAAGTGTTGTAACTTATTCTTCAAAGGTAATAAAAAAAAAAAAAACTAGAAAATTCCTGAAGAACTTTTTAAAGGGGCCTGCCAGCCGGGGCATCAGAGCGTAGGATGCAGAAGAACAGTGTTAAAGCATCCTGCTGTGCCATTGTGAATCAGACAGTAGTGTGATCTAACAGAACAATTAATAGTTTTTATTGATTTTATTTCATTCAGAAAGAAAAATAAAATTGATAAACAACAAAAATGTCAAAAACGATATGAATACTTGGAATAAATGCAAAATATGTCATGCATTTATTCCCTATGTATTTCAGGAAAAGTTCCCTAATCAAACTTTTACTCAATTTTTAATGAAAGACTAAAAAAGGAACTCAAAACAAAAAATACTTGGATTCAGTGCATGACATGGCTTAGATAAGAGTGTAGAAGTGTTTCTTTAGTTCGTGTAGACGTCAGAAACAAAACCATGAGCTGCCTCAGACTGAACAGCAGGGGGCGGCAGACTCCAGAAACATTCCTGATGAACATCACCTGCAGCCCTTTAATTAAGGGGCTGCAGCAGTTTAGCATTAAATCAGGTTATTTTTGATTAACTCAACATTTGATAGAAAGAATGTGATATAAATCTGACTCTTTAGCATTAGTTGAAAAATAATGTTTAAGGTGAAGATCCAGGATACATGCTGATGTCAAAAGCTTTACGGGGTTACAAATTGGTGGGAAAGGGTGAATTAATTCATAAACATGGCTTTGGACCCTGAAAATCGGAACACTCTACCATTACAGCCACTGTCTGGTATCTAGATACACACGGTGATGTAAGCAGCGAATGAGAGTTGCTCGTAGTTTGATGAGGAACCATATAGATTGATTTCAAAATGTTTCATGTTGACGACATCATCTGATAATCCCCATAAAAAACAAACGTTTGTAGTTTTGTCATTTTGAAAATGACGTGACATGAAGAAATCAACAAAAAGGTTACATATTATAGATATATACATATATAGATATGTACACTGCTCAAAAAATTAAAGAAACATTTATCAATTTTAAAAATCATAATGGCTCTCCATACTGGTATGGAATGTGTTAAAATGTGCATTAAAATCTAAAAATCGTAAACTTGAGCGTCTCTATAAAAGAACTGGACTCACCATACATAAAGAACTGTACTTAACTCATCTATTGCAATACAAAGCCTCCATAGTAACTGCTAAAACTGAGTATTTTTCAGGACTAATTACATCAAATGCTGGTAGCACTAGAACATTATTTTCACTGTTGAATAAGCTTGTCCAACCACCAAATTCCTTACCATCTCACATGTATTCTGCCGACACCTGTCAATCTCTGTTGCTGTTTTTTAATGAAAAAATTTCTAATATTCATAAACAACTATCCCCTGGTCCTCCACTTCTTCTCCAGTCATCATCTTTTCCACCCTGTCAACCTTTTTCCAATTTCCAGCTACCGTCAGCCTCTGAAATCTTTGACTTGATCAGTAAGTCTAAACCTACCACCTGTCTTCTTGATCCACTACCCACCACTTTAGTTAAAACTTGTCTGCCTTCTCTCACTGCCATCATATCTGCCATCATTAACTCCTCTCTCACTTCTGGTGTAGTTCCGTGTCAACTTAAAACTGCTGCAGTAACTCCCATACTGAAAAAACCAGGTTCTGATCCCAACAATTTCAATAACTTACGTCCCATTTCTAACTTACCATTTATTTCAAAAATTCTGGAGAAAGTTGTCGCCGCTCAACTTCGCTCCCATCTGTCACTTAACAATCTGTACGAACCCTTTCAGTCCGGTTTCCGTCCTGGTCACAGTACTGAAACTGCACTTGTAAAAATCACCAATGACCTTCTTACTGCAGCTGATTCTGGTTTACTCTCCATCCTCATTCTCCTTGATCTGAGCTCAGCCTTTGATACCATCTCACATTCTATTCTTCTTGACAGGCTCTCATCCATCAACATTTCCAATAACGTGCTCAGTTGGTTCCAGTCTTATCTCTCTGATCGTACTCAGTTCATACAACTCTACTACATCCTTCAGATCTGACCTATCCCCAGTTACTAGAGGAGTGCCCCAGGGCTCTGTCCTGGGGCCCCTTCTCTTCATCATTTACCTTTTACCGCTAGGTCACATTTTCCGGAAATTTAACATCCAGTTTCACTGCTTTGCGGATGACACCCAGCTCTATTTGTCTTCCAAACCTAAATCCTCACTCCCTCCCTCCTCCCTTTCCTCCTGTTTAACTGAAATTAAATCATGGTTCTCCACTAACTTTCTCAAATTAAACAGTGACAAAACTGAAATCTTACTCGTTGGAACAAACTCTACTTTATCCAAAGCTGACAGTTTTTCTCTTATTATCGATGCTTCTACTACCTCTCCCTCCCCTCAGGTTAAGAGTCTGGGTGTCATCCTCGACAGCACCCTCTCATTTAAATCTCATATCAATAACATCACTCGGTCAGCCTATTTTCATCTTCGTAATATTAATCGCCTTCGACCCTCTCTTTCTCCCCATTCTGCTTCTATTCTCATCCATAGTTTAGTCATTTCCCGAATCGATTACTGTAACTCACTCCTTGTTGGCCTACCTCAAAAAACTCTCCACAAGCTTCAGTTACTTCAGAACTCTGCCGCACGGGTCATCACCAACACTCCCCTATCTCATCACATCAGTCCGGTCCTTCAGCAACTTCATTGGCTCCCAGTTAAACAACGAATCGAGTTCAAAGTTCTACTTCTCACTTTCAAAGCCATTCACAATCTTTCTCCCCCATATCTATCTGATCTCATTCACATTGTTTCTCCAGTCCGCTCCCTAAGATCCTCATCCTCTGTCCACCTTACCGTTCCATCTTTTCGTCTTACCTCCATGGGCCTCAGATCCTTCAGTTGCTCTGCTCCCCGCCTCTGGAATTCTTTGCCACAAGCTATCCGGAACTCTGACTCCCTTCCCATTTTCAAATCTAAACTAAAAACTCACCTCTTCCAGACTGCATACAGTTTATGAGACAGTTCTATTTTGTTTTTATTGACTTTGTTCTGTATTAATTGTGTCCTTTTGAGTGTTTTGCTTTAGCTTGCTTTTTTAACCTTTTGTTGTTTTTTGTTGTACAGTGACCTTGAGTTCCCTGAAAGGTGCTTCAAATAAAATTTATTATTATTATTATTAACAACACAATGACATATCATTTGATCAAAATGATCCCACAGGTCAAAGTCACCAAGAAACTGAATCTGAGGCAGCAGGCAGGTCCAGTTTGCTTAAATGCCATTGCAGCAACTCAACATGGTACTCAGTAATTTGTATGTAGCACTACTCCAGTTAGGAACGATGGGATCAGATAGAAACAAACTAAACACTAAAGAAACGAGGGGTCTGAGGAGGAGGATGTAAAAGCCTTTATTACTCCATGGCTAGTCAAATAAAATCATGTCAACTCGTTTCAACCAACCTGGCCTTCGTCAGGACAAGACATGTTTGATAGTCAGCCCACTTCCTTGTATAATAGATAATCAGTTGAGCTAGCAGGAAGTCACATGACCAGTGTTTCCATTAGATAAAAAGAGAATGTGTGGCATATATATAAAACTAAATAGTCAATGAGAAATACAAGAAAATACAAGACATATTCTATTGCAAGATAACAGAGCTGAAAATAAAGGAAATATGACATTTAAAGAACATTTCTCTGTTCAAAGCTTTCAGTTATAGATCCAAAATGATTTTCTCTGTGGAAGTTTCTCTAGTCTATCGCCCACGCTGACCGTAGCCTCAATATGCTCCATACCTGAAATCTTGAGGGAATTACAGCTTCTACGGTTTGCCTATTTATAATGTAGCACCATAGGATATGGAGGATTTCCAGATCTAATTGCATGTTTGTGGTTTTTCTGCTGTTTTTTAAACCCTTCATGTGTTTGTGAGTATCTAGGACCTGACCCAGTAGTGGTGGATCCACCCACATCACCCTCGGCTGGGTTTAGTAGAAGTCAAGGACGGCCTGTGAGTTGGCCTCCAGCCGACATTCCTGCCAGGAACTCAGTGTGCAGACCTACCTGCATGAATCTGTTGGTTTGATGCAAATTAAACTTGATCAAACATGCAAACTCTCACAAACAATTCACTAAATGCAAACGTGAAAACAACAAGCATGTTTTCTGAACATTTATCATGTCAGAGTTGCTTTGTTGCCGTTTCCTTTGCATTTCTGTAATCATGTCTCTGCTGAGCTGCAGCGAACAGGAAATTATTCTGACCTAAAATACTGCAGAAGAAATAAAAACGTTCCTCTGAAACAGGTTAAGTCACGTTTGAACAGCCTGTTGTACGATATTATCTTAACAGGGTTTGGTTGCGTTTTGTGCCATTTACCAAATTGCAAACGTTTCTCAGTGTCTACTCTTTTCACCGTACTTGACATAGTTTCAGATTTTCCAGATTATTAACTTTCATCTGATTTTTTATTATTTTCATCATTTCACAATTCTAGACAGGTGTCTCTTGTCCCTTTGGTCAAAAGTGAAGCAAAACTTACCTCCAGCACTGGTTTGTACCAGAATCAGCCACTAGGGGGGATGGAAGTCTAGTTCATTTAAGCTCACTACATCAGGTACATGTATCTAGCACCCTGTATCTGGACCTATTTTTGCCATCAGAAATCTTTAATTCTTCATTCTATAGATTAAAAATGGTGTTAGAAACATTTCTCTGTGGTTCTGGTCCAAGTTGATGTGACAGCATCACACAGTTCCATCCATGATGAGAATGTTCCATTCCACTTTGGTTCTGGACTGGATTGAGATGTGGTGACTGTGGAGACCATTAGAATCGTTATGTTCAAGAAACCAGTTAGAAATGATCTGAGCTTTGTGACATGGTGCATCATCCTGCTGGAAGCAGCCCCACGATGGGTCCACTGTGGTTGTAAAGGGATGGACATGGTCAGCAACTATACTCAGGTAGGCTGTGGTGTTTAAACCAGGCTTAGGTGATACTAAGCGGTATGAATTCCCCACACCGTTACACCACTAGCAGCAACCTGAAGCATTCATACAAGTTAGGATGGATCCATGCTTTCATGTTGGTGACACCAAATTCTGACCCGACCTTCTGAATGTTGCAGCTCAAATCCAGACTCATCAGACCAGGCAACATTTTGTCTCTTATGGTCCCGTTCTGGGGATCCTGTGTGAATTGTAGCCTCAGGTCCCTGTTCTCAGCTGACAGGAGTGACACCTGGTGTGGTAACAAGCAGTTGAACTGGTGTACCTAACAAAGTGACCAGTAAGAATTATTCCATATTAACATTTAGCCTAATATTTATTTATCTGTTTCTTGTTTGTGTGGCATTGCTGTGTTTGGATGAAGGTATTGTTTATCTCAAAAGTAGACATAGAGTTTATAGGTGATGCTGTCTTGTTAGCTTGTCTTTAGTTTATATGTCCTCTTCACCACCAACATGGCCTCTGTCCTTATCTCACACACTGGGCCCACATTAGAAACTCAGCCAAGACCTGTATGAACCCGAGGAATGATTACGGCTCAGAGAGTTGGTGGAACGATAAGCCGGTGGGTTTCTCAGACAAATGCATAAATGCAGTTAACATGGAGTATAGGCGCTGACGTGTTTGTTCTGCTCCAGATTCTTCCAGAGGATCATGTGTCTCATAATTCAATAAGACAACACAAGCCCTTTTCAGTCAGCTCTCAGACAAAAAAAGAAGCATCACCTTTCATTAACAGGAGCAGGTCTCTTTAAAGGCATGATGCTTATCATTATGTGTGTCTGTTGGCAGAATTTCCTGTTTCTCCATCCAGCTCAAACCAGTTTGTGTTTATCAGCCGAACAGAAGCAGCCTGTACCATGGAGCCAAAACAGACGCCATGTGACCTCCCATCATCTCTCTGTGTGTGTGTGTGTGTGTGTGTGTGTGTGTGTGTGTGTGGTGGAATGTGAGAGTGATGTGTCCTTAGGAGTCAAGGTAAAACAGAGTGAACAGAGGCTGAGAGCCTTCTGTAAACAGATATGTTTCGGCTGTGGCTGATGTGCAGCTTCCATTTGTGTCTGGCATGTCCTGAACGCATCCTCACTCTGGACCATGGACTGTCTCCAAAACACAGACAGACACCATCAGTTAGACCCCTTATCCAGCTCAGATAGTGAATCTAGGCCAGCTCCTTTTCATGAACATAAGCAACCATTTGGAGCTGGTCTCCTACAGAGGGGAAAGTCATTTTTAACTTCATCACTATAAGTTCAAACAATGGGCTTGTTTCAACTAGTTGGACAATACCGGGTCTGTCTCTTGTCCTCAGTCCTGCTTGTTGTGTTCATACAGGATCTGAAGGTGTAGTCATGGAACCTCATGAAAAATGTCCTGCATGGACGGATGGATGGATGGACACACATGTCCTTTTATATGAAGCAGTCAGAAAACGAATCAACGTGTTTTAGGTACCATAACAAAAGAATTTTATGAGCACCAAATGTCTCATCTATGAAAATCTGCTGATGGTTTATTAAATGACATTGATGAAACTCATAAATGACCTTTAGAAGAACTCTTGTCTACAGAGAGGCTTCAGCCCCTCTAAAGCTGATAATGAAGGCTTTTTGTTCCTCGAGTGCTCAGTTGAAAGTGATATCTGTGGAACAGTCAGTTGATTAAAGGCCATGCCTTGATCTAGGTCAGCGAGAGAACCATGATCTCATTATAGCAGCTAGTTATGAGAATCCATGTGAGAGAAATGCTGAAATAATGGATATTTCAAAAGATCAGCTTTGCAAAGACTAAAGTGAAATCAGGATGAACCCAAGGAAGCTCATTACAAGTGAACGTTTGTTGTGTCTGGCTGTAGGGCCAATGTCCAAACCATCTGCTATGGGAACTTGTTTAAAACAATACCATGAGCTAATTTAAAAGCAGTACATATGTGTTTGTAAGTTCAAAACCACTTTCATCAGAACCAACATGGTGTCTATCAGACATGTGTTAAAGGAATAGTTTGGTCTGTTTAGGTGGGAGCCCCTCTTTGAAAGGTCATTAGGTATTTCTACAGCTGTAGGAAGTAGCATCCTAACCTATGTGTGTATCTGATACTCTTACTTAAGTAGAGTGATCTCCTGCAGGTTGCCACAGATCTGAGTGAATGCAACAACTTTAAAGTGCTACTCAAGTCTAAATAACACCAGGTGCCTAGATGTAACCTAAAGACAACGTTACATAACCCATGCTACGCTATGCTAACTTTGTCTTCACTGACACGGTATTGTGTTGCCTTTTTGTGTAACAGGAGCCTCCACTGCTTTAATTTCTTACTCGTCTCCTTAGAGCTGCAGATCAGTGAAAGGTGCCATACAAATAAACCTTTCTTTAATTTTTTGTGGTTCTTCGTTATACACAGAGCAAAAAGAGTTTGTTTTTATTTTTGCTGACATGTTTCGATGTCTACTGCCGCCTTCGTCAGAGCAACTGCCGGATGGTGGCATCACTTCTATTTATCTGCAGGACGAATCAAAACAAAGAACCAAAAAACCAGAGAACACCGAGCCAAAACCAGTAATAACCCTTCCATACATCAAATGCATAACAGAAAAGATTATAACAGCAATGAAAAAACACAACATAAACACACCAATAAAACCATATATGGCAGTTAGAAAAAGACTAGTACACCCAAAAGACAAGATATCGTCAGCGCAAAAATGTGGAGTCATACACAAAATGCCATGCAAACTCTGCAATAAAACATACATAGCAGAAACGGGACGCCAACTCAACACACGAAAAATAGAACATAGAAAGGAGTGTGAGACGGAAACAAGTCGAAGACACACAAGAGCAGCAAAACAAGAGGCAGAAAGCACAGTAAAGAAATCAGCCACTGAACAAGAGAAAACCATATAATTGACTGGGATGACACACGGATCATAAACACAGAGCAACAGAAATTCAAAGGATGGATCAAAGAAGCGATTGAGATAAGGAGACGTGGACCCAGGACCATGAACAGGGATGAAGGAGTATACATGCTGGACCACTCATGGACACGGTGATCAACGGAGAAGGTGCGGGCAGTAGAGGGCGACATCGTCCTCTGCTGCCTGCAGGTAAAAGAAGTGACACCACCAACATCAGGTGGTTGCTCTGACGAAGGTGGCAGTAGACGTCGAAACATGTCAGCAAAGGTAAAAACAAACTTTTTTTGCTCTCTGTATAACGAAGAATAACCCTTTCTTGTTTTTCTTCTTCTTCTAGCTCATTGCGACCAGCGTGTGAATGTGTGCGTACGTGGGTGAATGACTGATTGTGTTGTGAAGCCCCTTGGGGGGTGGGGTTGTAGAACCCTAGAAGACACTAAACAAATACAGGCCATTTACCATTCTTCTTCTTCTTCTTCTGAATACATGAATACATAGACACGCCATTGGGCGCTGGGGAGCGTAACAACATTGCCGCCATATTGGGTGGGTTCCTCACTCTCCAAACCCAACTGGAGTCAACGCAGAGTGAGCAACTATGCCCATTTTTGTGTGGCCTGCGGTTGCAACAACCGGCGCACTATTGAAAACAGATCACGTGGGATTACTGACTTTTCTAGCCTACCTGATGGGATTTTATATTTTAAATTATCATGCCATACCATGTCTGATTTTGTTAAAAATCATAATAAAATGTGTTTTTAGTTGGGTAAACACCTTTTTTAGTAGAAAGAAATGCACTGGGGTGAATGGAGACCCATCCAAGATGATGGCTCATTACTACACAACCTACAATAGGCAGCCCCATGTCGCGTCTATATGTCTGTGGGACTTCTTGTTCTTCTTGGTTAAATGCACCGATGTTGCTTTTTCCATACAGAACATCACAACATATAAGGATGTTGCTACGCTACAACCAAGTGGCTGATCGTTCTTGTCTGAGTTATAATTAAGGCTCTCTTTTTATAACGACACAAATTGAGTTTGTAATTATAATTTTTATACATCTGATTGAAGGCTTCTCAAAACCACACTGTCTATTATTATATACTTTAAGATCAGGCCCCTCCTTTCTCATTTCTTTTTCTGTGAAACTTTATGTTTAAGACTTTGGATCTGAATATATTTAGTTGTTTTCTGCACTTTGTATAAAATGTTGTAATATTCACAATCCTGTCATTCATAAAATATTCATCTATAATTGATTATTTTATGTACTGATGCTCAGAAAGTGGTGTTAAACTTAAATGCAGCTGAAAATCACGCTGATGTTGGTTCTGTTTTGTTTCTACGTGTTTTATTTGTTTAGAAACTGGAGTGGGCAGCATGTCTTTGGTTCAGACATCAGGATCCGATCACCATTCCCAAAAATTATTCATCAACAACACAAAACAGAAGGTCTTTGTTTAAACTGCACTTTTCCAAAATCTCAGCTCAGTGTAATGAAAGGTATGTAATGGGTCTGTTTATATTTTTATGACACATCAAGAAATAAGTCCATTAATCTTCTTACAAATAAAAAACGAAACACCTTTGGTTTGAATCAAACAGGTAAAGATGAGATTAGTTAGTTAAGCTGATAACAAATCATCAGATTACCACAAAGGCAATAGGAGCTTAATCCAAAGAGCAGAACTGGTGAGTGATTGGCGTAAGCTTATTGGTACCTGCAGAGTCAGAGTGGGGAGGGCTGCAGCAGACGGATTTTAATCCTGTCCTCTCACCTGGCTCTGTAATCTTACAATATGTTCCACAGTTTTCCAACAGCTGACGGAGATTGCGTCCATTACGTCCCTGCAGGTGACCTATGACCTCGATGTGAAGTGAAACATCTCTCAGCAGAAAACCTGAGAGCTGTTTCTTTACAGAGTTATCACACAGCAGGAGCTAAAACAACATTATCAGAACCCTGATGTGTATGTTTTTTGCTCCTTTGTGCAGTTAGACAGCCTGCAGGAGGGAATTAGGTCAGCCGCTAACACCAGCTCTGTCCTACATCTGCTTTGCTGGCAGAAATCAGCGGCTGCATGTTGAGGCCATTCCAGAGAGTCACACTTCAGGCTCTAAACCAGACCGGTCCACTTTGGTTTTCTTCTATTTCAGGGCTTATCTCCAATAATGCTTCAATACATATAAAAAATATGCACAGAAAGGTCAACAATTAAACCCTGCTCATGAGATGCAAAGGTTTGGACTGACTTTGACCAATAGCCATTGTTGTGTTTGCAAAGGTCGGTTAGCTTTGGTGGCCATCTTGATCTGGGTTGACTACAAATGTATTTGTAGGTGTGTTTAATGAAGCGTGTCTAAAAGTTTCATCATCCAGTCGTTTGTCATAAATAGTCTACTGTTGAACTATTTGATGCACTATCATGACCATACGTGGCTTATTACATAATGCATTATGAAGTGAACGAGTCATAAACAGCCTCTAATTCCAAAAATGCAAAACGGTATAACTGCTTAATGAAATATCACAGCTTCACTTTCTATTGAAATTGGTGGAAATTTAATGTAGTGAGATAAACATGAAATGAATGTGAAGGAAGTAAAGTCAGTTGTGTATCGATCAGGAAATAGGTATTAGTTTGACTTAAACACGTTAGTCATGACTAAAGAAGTTTCTCTCCTAAAATCATCACTCAAGCGCAGCTGAGAGGAAAAATGGATAACAGGATGTTCTCTACACCAATCTTTAAAAATTCAGTGAATTGAAACTCACTCATTATCTTGACTTATCCCTTCACCTGGGTTGTAGGGAGCTGGTGCCTGGACAGGTCTCCAGTCCATCTAAACAGCAGTCACACACTTACCCACACCTAGGAACAGTTCTCCAGTAAACCCAACATGCATGTTTCTGGTCTGTGGGAGGAAACCATAGTACCTGCAGAAAACCCACACATGCATGAGAACATGCTAACTCCATATAGAACGACTGCAGCTGGGATTTAGACCTGCAACTTTCTAGCTGCGAGGTAACAGTGCTACCAACTGTTCCACCATGCAGCCACTTTTGGAACACTATTATAGTAATAGTATTTATTTAGTTATTTATCATTCGGTCATTTTGAAGGCGTTCACGTCATATTTATCTATATTTAGGACCTGACCTGCTGGTGATGACATCACTGACAGCGAGAGGTGTCTAGGAACAGACCTTAAGTAGCTAATTTCCAACAAATAATATAAATTCATAATGATTTGAGTGTAAACATCTATATTACATGAGGCCATTACATTTATCTTGTGCTGCAACAGCACGAGACATACGGTGGAATACAGACATAATGTAAATGTTCGGTTGAAAGAAAAACGGCACCATTAATTAATAATTTTCCAATTTTGAACATTAAAACACAAGTTGTTGCATTATTTTATAAAATAAATCTTTTATTTTATCAAAAGTTGATCATGACAGCAGTAAGATCATGATAATAATATATATATATATATAATGCACAGAAATGGAAAAAAAAACAGCAACAGAATATATGAAAACTAGTGCAAAAAGAAAATAGATACAAAAACATATTGCACTTGGTAATTTGATGTTTCAGGTGGAAGAAATCATGCTTGAACATTCTTAATCTGATATATTTATCTGTAAACATTTCTCTTTTATATGTTGCTTTTGTTTTATCGATCAAAAAGCTTCGTGACATCCTCACACACGAAGGGTCTGCAGCTACAGGTGCAGAAACCAGCACACCACGTGTTGTCCTGGCTGGTCCGAGTTGTGCTTTGTCTTATTGTTGAACAAACACACTCTAACATTCTCACACACACACACACACACACACACACACACACACACACACACACACACACACACACACACACACACTCGAGCTTAAAGCCCTTGAGGTGGTCGTTGACGTGGCTCGTTTCAGCCTAATCGTCATTTGTTTCTGGTTTACTTTTTAAAAAAATAAATCTTTGTTCATGAAAAAAGAGCGTTTCCACCTGACGTCTGGTTGGTGACGGCGCCACCTTCAGGCCTGAATCATGAGCTCAAGCTACAAGTGAAGACAGCTTTCGTCCATTCGTTATGTGCCCCTTTAAGAATGCTATACGTCTGTGAACAGAACCTACGGTAGCATGTAAGCCCGCTGCGATCTGAGAGGAAAACAGTAAGAGCGGCATGTGCAAATTTCACTGTGTGGCAGGAGGAGGCATCCTCTGAGCAGCCAGGATGTCTTCTTCTTCTTCTACAGTGCTGCCAGAGGACGCCCTAAAAACAGGATCTATGAAGAATCCTTGGTCCATCACTTCTACGGATCACCACATAATCTGAGGGTCCAGCCGTTTCTATGGTGACGTACAGTCTGGTGAGAAGATGGCTGTGGCCAACGCTGGCTTGTTTAAGCTGAAGTCTCCGAGCTCCTGGGCTGTCTTCAGCGGGATGGACACATGTCCAGTCTTCTGACATCTCCGGTCCCACAGACCTCCACAGTGTCAGGGTACGGGTCCGCCTGAAGGACAGGGACTTATTTAATCATTCGGTTCTTATTATCATTTTCATTTAATCATTGTTTGGTTTATTGTATCTTTCTATTCTATTTTTATTAAGAAACAGGATCCATTTAAATTTATGTGCTATATTTCATATGAATGTTTTCTTAATATTGTATTTTATTGTGAAAGGATTTTTGCAATTATATATATCCAAGAAAAACTCAAATAACATTATTACTAGTTTATTTGCATATTCTTTCTTTCTTTTTATTTATTTTTGCATAAAAAGCTGATTTATTTGGTTTACGATAAGATTTTTCTTTTAAAATGCTATAAAGCTATAAACTCACTGTTACTGTAATTTTGTATTTATTTTAATACATTTAGACCAGATCCTGTTTATTTATTGTTTTATTACATTCTAAATCTTATTATCATTTTTTGTTCCCATTTAAAGTAACTGTTTGTACTTTAATTACTACTTAAACACAAATTAAAACCTTTTGCTATGTAACGTTTTTTCAAATCCAACCAGTTGTATTATTTCTACCACCCTACTGTAGAGTCTGTGATGGTTTATTCTCTAAACTCTGGTTCCTTTATGAACAGAAGTTGGGGCACTCTGATTTCATCTTCTTTAACATCTACAGCAGTTGTTAGATTGCTGGAACAACAAGTCATGACTTGTAGAACACAAAGTACCACCAGACCGTGTGTGCATGTGTACCTCAGAGTAGAGTGGTGGAGGCAGATATCTGAACTCAGTGATGTATGTCAGCAGAGATCCCTGGTCCTCGCCCTCCCCCTCAGATCTATCGCAGCCCTGCAGACAGTCCTGCCTGTAAGCCTCTGATATAGCCAGGTCGCTGTAGCTTGGTGGGGCTGCAGAAAAACAAACAGGAATAAGAGATCTCTCTGTTCCATAAGCCCACGAGGAGAGAAAACACTCCTGAATGTGTTTGCAGCCCCTACCCTCAGGTCTCTCAGGCAGGCCCAGCCAGCTCACACTGCTGCAGTTGCTGCTGATGCTGGAGGTCCGGGTGGTGCACGCATGCAGGGGTATGGTCCCGATCACCAGCGGCAACGACAGAGACAGGTTCAACCCTCCAGGAATGTCTACATACACCTGACAGTGGAGAGAGTGATCGTTTCAGCCACGTGTTCACACATAAAAACAGCTGGTAACACAAGATATTCATGTGAGAAACCCCAAATCCACGTTGGTTCTACTCCCTGCTGCCTCAAACATCTTAGCTTTACGCTCTTGTAAAATCAAACAATGGAGCTCAGAGAGACGCCCTCAGATCAACTTTCTCATAATATTTTTAACTGAAGTTTAAGAAGCTGGAGATGAAAAAACGGAGAAGGTCATCTGTCACGTGATAATCAGACAGGTCATATCTGATGACATCGTGCTATCAGCGGTCAGTAATAAGCAGCTTGTTCACATTTGTTAAACAGTATGAACATTTGAGTAGCAGTTTATAACGATTATCACCTTTGTTAGAACGTTATTAGTTCACTGTTATTAGAATCTTATAAATTAGACCAATCAGTGGGTCTCAAAGGGTGTCTGGATGTTACAGACAGTAGGTCCGTTTCCACTATAGAAACTTCCAGCTAATATTACCAGACCTTCGTGGTACACGCATTGCTCCATTTCACCAGGACCACTTTCTGGGGCATGTCAGGGACCAACCCAGTACCTGAACTGGGGTATGTACTCAAAAATGGCCAAGTAGAGTCAATTTGTATGAAGACACAACGACTAAGAGGACCGAGGCATCTTATTCTCCCTGTCACCTTCCCCCCTTCCCAGAAATTTTCCAAAACTCCAACAGTGGAAACATGGCGAATGAATGATTTGTCATTTTATTTACTGGCTGCACACACAGACCCCTGAACTTACCATGAGAGCGTACTCCACTCTGATGATGGGGCAGTCTAGTATGGAGGGGGACACTGGGGGGATCTTCAGCAGCTTGCCCTCCCAGCTCTGGCTTTTCCCCTGCTGCAAAGGCTCCCCGCGCAGGTTGGACACTAGCTGCTGGATCTGCTTGCCCTTGCCCTTGGCGAAGAAGGTCTGCGTCTGGTATAGCGCCGCTTTGGGCACCACGACGCGGGACGAACAGTTTTCCACCTCTGCAAAGATCTGGATGGACTCGCCTGGGGGACATGGGAAAAGAGATCAGTCTGTCAGACTGAGAGAGAAGCGACATAAGTGAATCCTCAGACATTGAACACTGAGAAGAGGAATTTGAAGAAGAGGTGTGTCTCACCTGGTGTGTAGCCCTTTCGTTCTATTTTGGCACTGAGGGAGATCGGACCTGAAGCACAGAACCAGCAGCACAGAGTCTTCTCCTTTGTTCCAGCCTGAGGTGCCTGTTTAAACACACAATGTTGGATGATTATTATAAACCACCAGAGTATTACAAACTTTAGAGAACACCTGAGGGTGGAGGCATCGAACGCCAATAAACATCCCTAAAAAGTGTCTGAGAGGATTGGTAAGAACTTCTGTGTTTGTACTGGTGTGTATGGAGGTGCATTCTGGGGCTAAGAACATGTTGAGAAGGACTTGGGTCAGAATCTCACTGCTCAGATGGTCTTTAATGATCAAGAATCTCAATTTTGTCTCAATTTGTTCCTACTTTACTCTTATTTCATTCAAATCTTTGTCCCCAAGGTTGTCTCACACTTCCAGACTCATGTAAGCTACATTGAGAACCTTTTGAGCCCATTTCCAGAGGCCCACAATGACTCTGGAGTAAATGTGAGAAAATTGTCTCATGAATGTTCTTCAGGCAGGATGTTTTTCACATTTTCAAAGACACACGAGGGAAATGAAAAAAAAACCTTGTAAATTTTTTAAGATACTTTTGAAATTCCCCAACAGGCTCAGCCCATTCTGGCTTTAGTTTAAGACTAGTTATGCCAGGAGTTCAGATGGGATCAATTCTAGGAAACACTCAGCTCTGGCCCACTGTCTGAGTCCTGGGTCTCACGGTCAAAGCACACACAAGAGAGCAGTTGGAACTACAGGAAGTGTCCGTTCCTACCAGCAGAAGTGGTGTGTTGATGTCGATGTGCTCAAACACAATGAACTCCTTCTTGACTTTGACGGGCAGCAGCCAGGGCCGGTGGAGCTCAGCTTTCACCCAGTACCTCACGCTGCCATGCTTCCCCTCAAAGGAAGTGGCCAGAGCCCTGAAGGAGAGAGGCGTGAGGGGTTGGGGATTAGGAGTATGGGTGGTCTGTGGCTGCTCACTGTGTCTGAGTTCAAATCCTCACATGCTTCACTTCAACTACCAGAACACAACAGAGTGTTATGAAAACTGCACTCTGGCCTGCTGACCTGCTGTGTCTGACGCGGTTCTGTTTTAGCCCCGAAGCTGCTCCAGTAGAGCTCGCTTTAACTGCTTCAGACATGCTTAGTTAGTTTGGACCCCCAACAGGGCTCTCGGGATGTTCACGTGAAAGCATGATCTCTAGGAATGGAAACCTTTTTTTTCTTTCTCGTGTTGAGTCTGTGAAATCTCTAAGCTTTGGCTTTCAGTGGGATCAATAAGTAACGAGTGCATCGTTGGTAGAAACACTAGCAGATTTTAAAAATAATTTTGTGTTTGGCCCAAATAGTCTCATTTTCCATTATTTTAGACTCGACACACATCATTTCCTGTACATGGACATTTCTGTTGAAAGGTTATGAACAGTTAACATCTTACCTGTTGTAGAGAGCTCTTTGAACAACCTCAGTTTGGAGAAGTAGAAATGAGTTCTGAACAGAACGATGAGCTAATTGCGAGTCACGCTGTGGATTTCAACCATTTTAAAGCAATTCAAAGATTGCAAATGAATACTAATGTATGAACCACTACACTGACTGAATTCTGACCTCACGTTACATGCTGAACTAGACGGAGCTAGCTAACTCTGATGCTAACTTCCTCTGCAAATAATCACTGAATTCCATGTATTAGGCTGTGTCAAGGTTATATTAGGCCTACATATCAATCAACTGATGATATTTTAGAGTAAAGTTTGAACTGCAGAAATTCACTTTGATCTTGGCCCTTGTATAACTAGCTGTTAGCCCGTCAATCTGATCTGTTTATCTAAACTGAGGTCATTCAAAGAGCAGGAAAGATAAAAATTGTTCATGACCTTTCAGCTTAAGCCCACTTCCACAAGAGCTGACCTATTCCAGGCTGCTAAGGATGAAAAACATCAGTACTCACATCTGAGGAAGGTTGAAGCTAAAGGCGAACTCGTGCAGACCCGCGTGCAGGATGGTCAGACCTTCTTCTGGACCATCTTCATCTGGAAGACAAAGAGCATGTGTCCAAATAAACCTAAACTCTACAGACAGACGTCTCATAACACAAACTGTTATGAAGCCTGGTTACACAACAGACACTCCTCACAACCAGAGCTCGGTCCCAGCTGTTAGAGGCGTGCCAGAACCGAATCATCACAATACCACAAGTGAGGCTCTCTCTTCTCGCCGTGTTTTAGGTTAACTCAACAATTCACTCAGTAAAGCAAAGAATTAGTGCTTTTCTCTGGTCTGTTTCTGAACCAGTCAAATGATTCCTGATGAAAATCAGTGGTTTCAGACTCACATGACTCTCCTGAGCCAGAATCTTACCCAAGTCGGGTTTTCATTGATAGAAAAACATTTAAACATTAATTAAATACAACACAGCTATGGATCTTTGATGTATTGAGAAAAGCTGCATTTTCAAAACAAATTGTTTTTGAAAACTAATTATCTGAAACGGAATTTTAATAGTATTTTAGGTTTTCTGTTATGTATTATTTTTTGTAAAATGTCAGAAATTCAGAAAAGTCGTTTTTAACTGTTAGTAGTTTGTAACTTTGCTGCATCTGTTTAAAAATATAATTTTCTCAACAGTTTATAGGGCTGTTTACCATGTAAATGGCGTGTTGTACTTAACCACTGAGTGTATCTGGTGTGTGATAGTGGTGAGCAGCCACAGCAGCATACACTTCCTCATTTTTTATGTTATTGTTTGTTTCCCAGTTTGTGTTTCCAGCCGACCCTGCTGAACTTCAGCTTCCTGCCACCTCATCTCGCTCTATCTCTACCATGCGCGCGCGTGTGTGTGTGTGTGTGCGGGTGTGCGCGCCGGGTCTAGTCACCGGCAGCGCAGTACAAGCAGGAGCAGACCGGTATGAACCAGACTGAGCAGCTTCCTCAAGCTGGAAACTCCAGCGCGTGCGTCACAACTCGACACGCAATTGGACGAGCGAGGGACACGAATCGCAAGCTGCTCGCTGATTGGCTGGCCAGCGACAAGCCCCCGCCCACGCTAGCCCATCCATGCGGTGTGTGGCCTGAGTGGGGGAGGAGGGGGCGAGAGGAAGGGTGTTGTACTCTGAAGATGAACTTCAGGTGGACCTGCTGCTCTCACGCGAACTATTTAACTCTAAAAACGATCTCAGAATTTCAATTTTGAGCCACATTTCTAAACTTTTATCAATTACAACACTAAGTCACAATCAGCATCATGTTTTCAGTTTGTTTTCTTTGGTCTTTGATTAAAAGCAAACACACATTAGGGTCATTTTAAGATTGCCATCAATAATTCTTACAGTGACATTTAAAAGGAGTTATCCTGAAATGCAGAGCTTCATAAAACATTCTTCTACAGACTAAATTAATCTGGTAGCAACCAGCAGAGTGAGTTTTCTCTGCCTGTGTCATCAGCGTGGTGTAACTTTGCTGCTGGCAACACAAAAGGAGACGTGGTTAACGTGACCTCAGGCTGATTGCTGCTGTTGGAAGAAATTCATTTACATTTTGGGTATCTTCAAAAAGAAACAGCTGATAAGCAGACTATACCGAGGACAGGGCTAAAACCTATTAGTTCAACCATGTGTTGGTTTAAAAAAATCATATTGTACTGAATAGAAAACTAACACGATCTAAATCTATTTAACCCTGCCTGGCCTTATTCTCTTTGTCATCTGACGAAATCATTAATACATTCATGGTTATTTTATGGTTAAATCTCTCAGTCTATCAGAAATAAAACCTATTCAGCCTCTAAGAAATAAGCACACATCTAAAACTAGATTTTGAAATATTTGACAGAGAAAACAGCATACAATTAAATCAATTAGCTTAAGATTATAATCCAATACTCCAAAAACGAGTAAATTAAAAGGGCAGATTGTTTTGTTCAAAAATCACTTTTAAATAAAAAAATACAAAACAATTTCCTTTGAGAATTGAATTATTTTGACCATGTCTGGTGGTTTGAAATGTTTAAATAACTTCAAAATTACACCTGTTTTATTTTTTGATGTGTTATTGGGCAAAATATTAATAGGTTAGTAACACTGAAAATGATTGTTGGCTGAGTATTGTCTCTTTTTTTAAGTTTACTGGTATAGTCAGATGATTTATTTGAGAAATCTCTAGGTTGAACTGCTCTGATGCTTCTTCAGGTTTAAACAAACCACTGACCCCTTCTCTGACCTGCTTGTCCAACCTTCAACAGTCTGTTGATAACAACAGGAGCCATCTTCATGAGGAGGAAGGATGAATAATCCAGTGAAGCTGCTGCTGCTGGTGGCTTGTTTGCATGATGTAAAGATGCTCCTGGAACTCATTTGAACTGATGCTATTTCCATAAAACCTCTGTCCAACTGTCCTTGCAGCTAATTTACATGATTACAAACAACAGCACAGCACAGGTAGCAGCTGAGACATTGTAACACACTGAGAATCAGCCTGGTCCTCCCCCTCCCCTCCCCCGTCTCTCTGGCAGTTTCTGAACAGGTTTGAACCGCTTCTAACAAAGGGAGTTGCCTGATCTGCCTTTCTGTCTGATGTCAGCGCTTTAATCGCCTTTCCGCCTCGATTTCACCCTAAATATTGGTTAAAAACACAAAATGTTTCTGATTTATTTGCATTTTGGCCGTTTTGTGTTTTATTTCGAAGTGTTTAGAACTTTTTTTCCTACCCATCATCACCAGAAGCGTGTCCCGTTCAGAAGATGCGCACTGGAGCCTCCAGAGACTGGAGCTCGGATGGGAGCAGTGTGTTTTTCTTGAGACGGTCCAAAACCTAATTCAGGTGTATTTGACCAGATCTTCTCCCATCTCTGCCCTGATAAAAGTTTCTATGACGCGCTGTCAGAAGTTTGCGGTGATAAGACGCATCACTTCACGCACATTCAGTCTCACCTCTCTCATCTCCGATCAGAGTGTCGTAGTGGTGCAGGTACTCCACCTCCTCCGTGTAGTTCTGGGTGTAAGCCGTGTTGGCTCCAGCGTTCCTGGACTCCGTCCACCGGACCTTGGCGACCCCGCGCGCCGTTATGTCCAGCCGCTTCACCCGCACATCCCCAGTGACCTCCACCACCACTCGCCCCGACACCAGGTCTCCTCCAGAGAACACCGGCAGGTTGTTCTCGTTCAGGCTGTCAAAGTACACCGCCAAGGCCCGAACTTTACCAAGAACCATGATGGTGATGAGTTAGTAAAAAAATGTAAATATAAAAAAAAAGTGTTGTGACTTGAGTCGCGAGGCGCAGATTCATGCGCCTCGCTCGGGGTGCCCAGCACAGAGCCGGGTCTGCAGCTGTCAGTGATGGCTCATCTGGCAGCTGATGATCCGCTCCAGCTCGCCTCCTTCAGCTCTCCTCCTCAGGCTGTGCTCGCTACTCCTGCTCGCTCTCTGCTGCCTCCTGCGCGCATACGCTGCGCTCTTAAAGCCTCCGTGCGTAAAAAAACCCCATCTCACTGAGCATGTGCGCTCAGACCGATACACTGGCCTGCTGGAGCTCTCTCTCTCTCTCTCTCACACACACACACACACACACATTCGGATTTATTCAGTTTTATACCTTAGTAAAAAAAATGGCAACAATTGAATATCTATTCACACAAAGCCCAGTTTTGGTATACACCACTTTAAAATCTACCAGTTTATTTCAGTAAACTGTTTTATGGCCCTTTCACAGAGTGTTGTTGTTAAAGCTGCTATAGCAAATTTGGAAAACAAATTAGCTTAAAGGAGTCATCACCTATAATACCGTGGATATCCACGTCCTACTATAGTCTTTTAGACCATTAAAATAAATTGTATTGGAAAAATAAATTAAAAATGTGCTTTTCTGATCCTTTTTTGTATCACATGCGATATGTCGGCTGTCTCGGACGCGCGCAGGACTGAGGAGCGCGTTGATTGTTGGAAGGAAGCTGGAAGCAGCTTCAGCATCTTGCTCCAAAGCAACAAAAGTTATAACTGAACCCGACCTGGCAGTGACCTACGGGATCCAACCGTGTATGTACGAGCCCGAGCCTCGCCTCGTGCGTAATGGCGCCCTCACTTGTTGTTGAGTTGGGACAAAGCAAGCTAACAGCCAGGCATCGGCTCTAATGCTGTTGTGAAGATGGAATACACAAACCGAGTGGAGTTTTTTCCCCCATACCACGGATCAGCAACGCTAAGACATAATTTATGCGTTTCACGTTATGAAATGAGCTTTGTTGTGCTGGTTTGTTCGCTGCTGGTTCATATTTGTTTATATTCGGCCTTTGTGATGACATATAGGCAAATCTCGTTTTGGAGTGCGCGTGCTCGAGGGGTGCATGTGAGCTGGTTGAAGAAGGCAAGATTAAACAAACGCTTCAATGTTAAATATCAGCTTCTCAGCCAGTGAAAAATCATTAGGAAGCCATTATAGACATAATTTCAAGTGGAAAAGTGAAATTTCAGGTGATGACTCCTTTAAAACATTTTTGTCATGTCTCTTAACAACGTTCTAACATAGTAAACCTATAAATATATTGTAGCGATTCTAAAAAATGAAAAAAATTAATAAAGTGGTTCTTAAATTTGTCTAAAGACCTCCATCATTAACACAGTTCGGACCGAAAGCAACTATTGGACCATCTTGTTGTCGGTCTCGCCGAACCACTGCCTTTCTGGGTCCTCAATTCATAACACACTCGCACATGTTTGGACCTAGAAAATGGCGACTGCTGTTGCACATCTCGTTTCCTCTGGCAATGCGGGTTTCCGGTTCAGGCAGAAGCATCTCAGGGTAGATACCTGAGGCCATGTTTGCATTCAAAACCCAGCTTGTTTGCAGATTCGCTATATCAGCTTTAAAATAAAGTGAACTGGAAAAACCTGAAGAGAAATTGCAGCCTGACTGGATTAGTAATGTTTTGTCTTTGGATAATTAAGTTCAGTTTATTCATACAGCACCTAATCACAGCACAAGTCATCTCACACAACATAGAACAGAATAGTATGCCTTATTGCCACTATGAGTACAATGCGATTAAACAAGATATACAGCAACATGTCCCATTAATAAGGTCCAGATTCAATTGTATTGCAATAAAATTTTATCCAATATAAAGACGATGAGTTAATTTCATTTATTGGGAAGAACTAGCTTGGTGAGCTATCCTATATATGTGAATATATAGTCTGGCCACGAACCATTGACGGCCCTCAGTCGTGAGGCAGGATCTACGGTTGTCTTTCAAAATGTCAGCACGCAATTGGATAGCGCTAGGACCAATCAGAGTAACAAACAACGTGACGTAATCACAGCGACAGAAAAGAGGGAGGCAGCAATGGCGTCTAACATCAATGATTTCTGTCGTTTTTGTATGAAAATCATGTGAATATCAGGTATACTGGGACATTGCACTACTTTGTTTGATAAAAATAAGAAGCTGCTAAGTATAGCCGACAGACTTACGCACGTTGGAGTCTAAATAATCCAATGTTGATGACAAAGCCATTTCAAACGAACGTGGTTCCTGCGCTGCCGCCATGTTGTTTGTGTTTGCGGCTGCAGTGTTGACGTCATCGGCTACTCCCGCTCTGTGATTGGCCCAAAATATAGAGTGCTGTGATTGGCCCAACCAAAACTATAGCGAGTTGTGATTGGACAGACACAGCAGTGGATCAGGCTGTGAGGGTTCAAATGAAGCGTGTCTAGACCAAACTTTGCAAGGCAAGAATTTGGTCTAGTTCACTAGGCTAGGGAAGAACAATATCTGCATAGGATTTGGTTAAGCTTCAGGCTGATCTCTATGTAAGGGAACAAACTATGTATGTAGTATGTAGCAAAGTGGTTACTGTATGTGAAGGGGAAATGTGCAAATGGACTAGAAGCCACTTTGTTATTCATTTGTTTTGAAATTTAATAATAAAATTATTTTGACTGCAAAGGTTGTCCCATCCATACTGCACACAGTTCTTCACAGATGTTCTTCCGACATACCCAGGGCCAGTTTTTCCAATGGTGCTTTTTTTTTTGTCATTGTAAAAACACATCCAACCTTTTTAACTTCTCTGTTAAATGACACAAACATCTTGCCTAAACTTCTCAAAGAACATCAACAAAGACTACCTACCTGAAGCAGGTCAGCCATTTGAACTTTAAAGAAAAATAGCAAATCAAATAAGAAGCACTGCAGGCAAGGAACACATATAATAATCCTGATATTTTGCCAGTAGAAGTGTACTAAAGGTGATTTGTGGACAGAAAGACATGGACCGGTCTCTGTAGGTGTTTACAGTCTCTCTGCAGCTAATAAACGAAGAATGTTCCATGCTGTAGATCACACAAAGCAGGAGTCTGTAGTGACTTATTTTCATTTTATGGTTCAAAATTTGTTGTTTGTTAAAAATTGAACTTTATTTAGTGATTAAACTGTTAGTTTTTGGTATCATGTGTTCAGTTGAAGAAGTGTGCAGCCAGGAGGGAGGAGGAGGACCCTGTCAGGGAGTGTGAGATGATCAAAAGTGCAGTCAAATGACAGCTTTCTCACTACTGTTGTGTTTCTCACTTCAAAGTGGCCTGGGGACCCCAAGCAATTGCCTGCCCCGCCTGTCAGCACATGGCAACTCTGAGCACATGGCCCTCTGGCTGGAGATCATATATTGTCTATACCAGAAGGACCTCAGCAGTATGGTAGCGGTGATACCGTAGCACTATCTGATGAAGACCCTCAAGAGGTTGGTCGTCAGCCATCTTTGCCCCCTGGTGAGATCTTCTTTGGGACTACAGTTTACCTTCTAGTCTGGCTTTGGAGTGGATAATGCCAACATCTACCTCCTGCAATGAGCTCTGACCGGGAATCACTGTAATCATGATCTTTGGTTTGGCACCATCCCTTTTACCCTCTTCACTGCAAACTTCTCAATCAACACCCCAGGAAGCCATCTCTAGAAGTTCTCTAATGACTCTGTGTTAAGCCTATTCAGGGTGGTGCCAGTGGTGGCCAACACAGTGACACTGGTGAACATCCAGGGAATAGACATTGAAGTAGTGGACTCTTATAAGTACCTGAACAATCAAATAGGCTGAAGTCACAACCCAGATCTTTACAGGTATATTAAATAATTTAAAACTGAACAGCTATGGTCCTTCACATCTAATTACCTAACACGCATCTTTCTGGACACTGAGAGGAAATGCCGCACAAACACAGTAAGAGCTTGTAAATGTGGTGTTAACCAACAAGCCACCAGCTTCACCCAAACATATGTTAACTTTAGAAGCACAATAATGATCCTTTAGTTGGTGCAGAAAATGTTGTATGTCTTTAAAAAAAACAATGACCATCACTAGAATAGCTATAATCAGTTAAAAAGATGATTGGTCTCTTACTGAGTACATTTATGAGAACTGTCCCAATATTTGGTAAAAAATTTTATTAGGATATTATCAGAATCCCAGTATGAGTGAATAAACCACGTTAGTGTTATTTACACCAAACATGCTGTAGTTTATTCTTTCTGCTTCACTCTATTGACCCGTCAGTCTGCAGGAATACTGCAGCTGAAACTAATCCCTCCTGTTTGTTTACCAGGGAAAACAGCTGCTTTAGAAAATCACAGTGTCAATTAGAAGCCAGTGCAATGAGATCATGTAGAGTTTTAGATAAAGACTTGGTGTTTTGGATCTTCTTGTAATTTGTAGCAATAGGAATAAAACCCTTAGAGCCATTTGAACTGTGTTTTCTCTGTGTTTGTCCTAAAAACACAGGCCATACTGGGGAAAACTTGACTGCTCTTCGTGACTGGAATGGTTTTAAGTGGGTTTCATGGGAAAGGAAATGGCATGTGCCAAGTGTCAGAGATTGTGTTTGTGCCCTTGTGATTGTGGAAAAGAGCCAGGCACAAACACACAGGATGAGGTGTGGCTCAAATATTTCTGTCACTGTGAGAAAATAGGAAATACAGGAACTAACTCGTTTGAGCTAAAGAACATATTCTGATTATCTTAAGTAGCCAAGCCTTCTGAATCATGAAAGATGGGGGAAGATGCACGAGACATGTTTTTTTTTAAATGTGTGTTAATTATTTTAACCTGTTGTATAATGCTAAGGAACTGCTGAAGACCATCTATACCAGTTCATGGTGTCCAGATTGTGTCTCATTCAGTGGCAGATAGGATTTTTAAGGATTATCAAGGGGCTACAATATTTTTAGAGGGGTCATTTATTAGTCCAACATCCTCACACATTGGCTCATTAGCACCACCAGCATTTGTGCTAGGAGTTGCATCCAACTATAATCTGTTTATCGTGCAAAGGTCAGATGAGTGACAGGACAGAAAGCTGTCTCAGAGATTTCAGCTGTCTGTTAGTGTTTCCACAGTTAGGAGCATATTGAGGAAATGGAAGACCACAGGCACAGTTCAAGGTAAGGCTCGAAGTGGCCGACCAAGAATTTTGGAATAAGGCGCTGTGGACCGATGATGAAACTAAAACTGAGTTATTTGGGCATAACAAGGGGTGTTATGCATGGAGGGAAAAGAACACAGCATTCCAAGAAAAACACCTGCTACCTACAGTAAAATATGGTGGTGGTTCCATCATGCTGTGGGGCTGTGTGGCCAGTGCAGGGACTGGGAATCTTGTTAAAGTTGAGGGACGCATGGATTCCACTCAATATCAGCAGATTCTGGAGACCGATGTCCAGGAATCAGTGATGAAGATGAAGCTGCACCGGGGCTGGGTCTTTCAACAAGACAAAGACCTTAAACACAGCTCAAAATCTACTAAGATGTTCATGCAGAGGAACAAGTACAATGTTCTGGAATGGCCATCTCAGTCCCCAGACCTGAATATTATTGAACATCTGTGGTGTGAGTTAAAGAGAAACCTGAATGAACTAGAGATGTTTTGTAAAGAAGAATGGTCCAAAATACCTTCAACCAGAATCCAGACTCTCACTGGAAGCTACTGGAAGCATTTAGAGGTTGTTATTTCTGCAGGAGGATCTACTAAATATTGAGTTAATTTCTTTTTTGTGGTGCCCAAATTTATGCACCTGCCTAATTTTGTTTAAACAATTATTTCACACTTTCTGTAAATCCTATATGTGTGTCTCCTATACGATATATTTAACTGAAATTTTTTATCGTAACAACCAACGATTTATACAGGAAAATCATGAAGATCAACAAGGCTGCCCAAACCTTTGCTTCCCACTGTTTATAGATTTCTGAGTTTTCATTCTGGACCATTTCCTGCTTTAGTCTCAGCAGAAGGACATCTGAGGCCCTCTGCTGGTTAAAGCTGTGACACACAACATGGAAGCAGCAATTCCCAGTGAGGTCTGCATCCATGCCTACAGGGTTCTGGTTTGTTTCAATTTCACAGGTCAAGACTGATGCATTCCTCATTTTCTTTGTATTGATTTCTGTTTAAAATCCACTAAATTACTTCCCAAGTTCTCAGTAAACAGGGTTAGTATTTGTGAGTAACAGTGACTGTTTTTACCAAATGTTCCAGGTTTTTTTATGCTTAAAACAAATTCAACACAAGTTAAAATTAAAAGTTTACACTGGAGCCTAATCACAGATCTGCCATTTACTTATAACATGGAAACAAGCTCCACAGTTTTACTTAATTTCAGTCAGATTTCTCCACAATAAGTTCATCCAATTCTTGTGGAACCGTCATTCTAGCAGATCCTGCAGCGAGTGTGGCAGTAACTGTGTCTAAACTGATTTAAAGCAGCAATCCGGAGTTTTCCCCTTTCAGGAATTATGTATGATTTTTCAGAAATCCGTAAAAGTGATTGTCTTATCATGTAGTGTGATATAATGTAAGCGATACTTTTTTTTTTTTGCTAAGCCCGCCCTCTGCACTGTAAAACTTAGCGCCAACCAGAACTAACCAATAGCGTTAGACTACCGCTTACGTGCTTCAAATTTAAGGAAGTACCCCGGCTGATGCAGCGTTGATGAACTTTTCACGGACAAGTAAGTCTTTAAAATATAAATATATGAAAACACAACATGCCATGAGAATAATACTTGTAAAACAACATGTTTTAGCTCTGTTTGTCAGCTAAAGAAGCACATTCACAAACAAGAAACGTGCAGTCGCCATCTTATAATCCCGGATCAACTGACTCTTGGTGTGATACGCTTGTCAGCCACTAGATGGTGCCATCAGATAAAAGAAATACTCTGTATAGCTGCTTTAAAGGGGTCAGCACCTGAAATTTTCACTTTTCCACTTAAAAACATGTCTATAATGGTTTCCTAATGATTTTTCACTGGCTGAGAAACCGATATTCAACATTGACGCGTTTGTTTAATCTTGCCTTCTTCAACCAGCTCACACGCACCCCACGAGCACACGCACTCCAACACGAGAACTTGAGTTCTGGCCTATATGTCGGCACAACGGCCTAATATAAACAAATATGAACCACAACAAGCACAACAAAGCTCATTTCATAACGTGAAACGCATAAATTATGTCTTGGCGTTGACGACTCATGTTATAATCCGTGTTACGGGAGACAAAACGCCGATCGGTCTGTGTATTCCAGCTTCACAACAGCATAAGAGCCGATGCCTGGCTGTTAGCTTGCTTTTCTCCCAACTCAACAACAAACGAGGACGCCAGTACGCACGATCGAGGCGAGGCCCGGGCTCGTAAATACACGGTTAGATCCCGTAGGTCACTGCCAGGTCAGGTTCAGTTATAACTTTTGTTGTTTTGGAGCGAGACGCTGAAGCCGCGTCCTGCTTCCTTCCACCAATGAACGTGCTCCTCAGTCCCGCGCGCGTCCGAGACAGCCGAAATATCGCGTGTGAGCTCGCGAGAAAATATGCCCTTCACAATAAAGGATTAAAAAATCACATTTTAAATTTATTTTTCCAATACAATTTAGTTTAATGGTCTAAAAGACTATAATAGGATGTAGATATCCACGGTATTATAGGTGCTGACCCCTTTAATGTGAACATAGAGACATACACTGTCTATTTCGTGTGTTGATCAATGATCTGTTAACTTGCTGCACTGAATCAAACCATGAATCACATGCATGTTCCTGTGCTTCACTTGTGATCAAATCAAACAGAAAAACACACCAGTCTGGGTAGAAATATATTTTCTCATAAACGATACACAGTCATCACATTTCGTCCGTCTCTGGACATGAAACAGATCGAAGTGACAGAAGTGAGCATTCACTAGAGATAATTAACAACAGTACACACATTCAGACTCAGTAAAAGCACTTGGATATTTCATTTTCAGTCATGCAAAAGACAGACATCTGCTTCCACAGACATGCAGGACGAAGCATCTCGGATAAACGGTCATAGAAATGTTTAGCCCAGTCTCTAATCAAGCAAAAGCGTATCTGGAATACAGAAAAGTCAAATCAAGAAAAATAAAATTATGGAAGCAATAATACCGGAATGACGTTAGCAATCTCCTTTCTGAGCTTTTGTATCAGTGGTGCCTCTGATCACACTCCATGAGTGGATTCATTTATACAAGAAAGAATAAGTTGTAAGGGTTTGGGTGTGTTTGGGTTTAAATATACAGCAGAACTTTAATGGCAGTTTTTCATCATATTTGGTCCTCCCCGTCAGAGAAACTCAGATTACAGATTATTAAAAATGTATCATCCTTTCAAAAAATTTGAGAAAATATAATTTATGTATTTTTTTTTTGTTAAAAAATGTTATTTGGTTTCCTTTCTAAAGGCATGTTTCTCTTATCCCTGTGTGTTTCTGTGGGTTATATTCTACACTGTTAAAACATTTTGTTGACTCAGCTTAACTCTCTTTAGGCTACATTTCGCTTTGACTGAATACGTTTTATCAACTTTAAAAGTTAAGTTTTAAATACTAAAGAGGTAGTCTGGCAAGCCATCCTTTATATGTGAACATATAGTCTGGCCACGACCAGTACACAGTGCTCGGTTAAGGGGCGGGATCTACAGTTGTCTTTGAAACTGTCTCCACATGCTATTGGACAACGAATGTGATGTACTCACCACTATGGATGTCAGTCAACAGGGCAGTCCACCATACACTGTTGAAGAAGACACAATTACACCCTTCCTCTAAATAAAGGACTTAAGTACCTCTATCTGCTCTTGACTCAAAGAAAAGCCCAAGTCTAAATAGTCCAAAGTTGATGACAAAGCTGTTTCAAATGAGCCCACGCCATCTTATTTTTTTCGCTAAGTCGCAGTAACATCTTGTCCACCAAACCAATAGACAGCTGTGAGTACTAGGCTACTAAAGGGACCAGTAAACACAAAGTAAAGTGTCATCTCACAATAAAAAAACTATAGCTAACCAGTGACTGAGTGTGTGTGAATGTCTTGCATAGTTTGTGTGATAAACCACCAGCTGTTGTGACTTCTCTTTTCATTTGCTCTTTGAAATACAATCCTGACAATAAAATCCCAGTTACTACAGAGGCCTTCTCTTATCTCTGAGACAGCAGCTCCACTTGTCTTGGGGTTCCTTTGGTTCCAGGGGCCTCATCTATCAAGTGTGAAGCAACTGCAGCTTATTCAGAATGCTGCTGCTAGAGTCTTAACAAGAACCAAGCACATCACTCCTGTCCTTAAATCTCTACACTGGTTACCAGTAAACTACAGAACTGATTTCAAAGTACTTCTACTAGTTTATAAATCACTCCGTGGCATGGAGCCAAAATACATGTCAGATCTCCTTCCAGTATACACACCCAGCAGGACTCTGAGATCCTTAGGAAGCAGTCAGCTGGTAGAACCCCGGGTCAGAACCAAACAGGGTGAAGCTGCTTGTAGCTACTATGCTGCACAAAGATGGAATCAGCTTCCTCATGACCTCAAATGTGCCCCAACTCTAGTAACTTTTAAATCAAAATTGAAAACTTTCATGTATTCATCAGCCTTTGAATGGATGTTTCTTATGCTGCACCTTCTGCACTAACTGCTCGCCCTTTGTCCTTTTCTTTTTAATTTATAAATCTAAATTGAATTTGTATGTATTTTAATTGTGCTGTCATGTTGATTTTATTGTTCTTGCCATTCTTGCTAAATGGAAAGCACATTGACTTGCCTCTGTGTATGAAATGTGCTATAGAAATAAAGCTGCCTTCCCTTAATTCCTTTTAATTTTGTTGTTTTGGTTCTTGTGCTTTTTTACTTTAAGGGGTGCTTTAATATATATATAATAGAGAATACTGGAGGAAACTAAATAAACCACCCAGTTTCTTCAGCAGAGATCAACTTTTCAACATGTGATTCTAAAGGGAATAGACAAAAAATAAATATTTGGAGCTGAAGTGATCGTTGGTGCAGGTCTGATTTAAATTGAGCCAGTTTTTTTTTGGTTACTTTAAAAAAATATAAACTGCCTGAAAAAAATGTAAATGCATTAAATTTAAGGCTTTTACTGCATATTTTTTAATATTATTTAATTAATCTAATAAAAGAAATGGGTTATGATGGTTAAATGGGTTTTTATAACTTTTTTAACTGGTAAGAAAAATACAAATGAACGATTCCCAACATCCTGTCCCGAAATTGTAAAAGTCTGTAAAATGAACAAATCCATAATTAGACAAGAGGATGTTGAATTTCGATAAAAGTAAAATTTCAACTATAAAATCTGATGATGTTTCCTTTTATCTGTGGATTATATCACCATGATTTGTTCTTTTGATCAATCTGATGCTTTTTTAGCCACAAAGAACATAAATGGACAGAATGTAAATCTAGCATGCAGTGTTAGTGTGGCTTTTACTGAACTGTGTGTGTGTGTGTGTGTGTGTGTGTGTGTGTGTGTGTGTGTGTGTGTGTGTGTGTGTGTGTGTGTGTGTGTGCCTGCGTGCGTGCGTGTGTGCGTGTGTGCGCTCTGCCATCATATCGGCAGAGTTACCATGCAGCCTTGTTTATAAAAATAGTGAGACACAAAAATCACATCCAGTTGAAAGAAAAAACACAAACTAGTCCAAAGTAAATAAAAACGTTGACCTGGAGATGCTCCAGTTCCATGCAACATGCAGACATCACGCGTTACATTCAACACGTTCATTATCATAAAGTGAGTTTAGTCTGAGATTTTACAAGAAATAAAACAAATTAAAAATATCATGCTCTTTCCTTCTTTGAAAGTTTTAGAAAATAATTCAGTCTGTCAAAATAAAATCAACAGCAAATAAAATCAGTCTTCCAAATATATAAGAAATACAGTGTATAAATAAGATAGTTTACATAGTTTACAGGTGAATGTCTACAGCTAGCTCTGGTTGGCTCTCCTGCGTTTGTTGGGGCTTTGTCCGGGATCCACCTTCAGCTCGCGGTACTGCATCTGTCCATCAACAGAGACGGTAGGAGAAAAGATGAAGGTACATCATCATCAAACACTAATATAACCTGCTGCTCTGTTTTACTTTTGCATAAATAAAGGAGTCACTGTTCAGGTATTCTACTCACCACCTGGACATCAGACGGCACTCTGGATAGGAAGTCAAGAAGCTCGTTGTTGTCGATCATGTAGGGATCTCGAAGCTTCTTGGTGAACTTATTCACACCTGCAGAGTCATACAATGTTGCTTGAATATCGAAAACACCTCTGATCAAGCCATCCCATTCTCCTTTGAAACAGAGGTTCCCTGAGAAATATACAATACTTGTTCTTTTTGAAATATGATCGGCCACTCTGAGTTTCATATGCAGGCTAAAAATAAAAATGGTCTTCTACCCCTATTTCCTGCATTAGCTGTCAATAGAAAATAGACAGGGAAATGCTCGGATTAGAAAAAGCCACAAAGATCTATGTCACCATGAATATTTGCATTCATCTTGGCTTGTGACAACAGAAGGTTGTTGTTTATTAAGCGTTCAGGAGAGAGAAGAGCACGTTTTGGCTAGTAGAAGCTAACCGTTAGCATTAGCAACTCCACAACATGGCAGAACACCTTCAGGTTTGTGTTATTTATGGAGATAAAACATCAACGTTGCATTTTTACCCAGGAAAGAAGAGCTGCATTGCTGTGAGCCAATCAGAGGCAAGACGTTTGTCTATCACGAAAATAATGAGTAAGACTCGTAATCCTTCTGGTTTTTGCACCCAACTCGCCCAACTCACTTCTACTTCCTGAAATAGAACTGCCAGAGATGTTTTTCCACAGAAAATGACTCACAAAGCATTCATTCAAACTAGAGACTATAGCGGATTTATTGGAATACTAAAGTGGTGTATGTCCACTTTAATGGCTCTTCCACACTAGCATCGGCTCCACTCCACTCCGCACTGCCCGCCCCAGCCTGGCCAGGTTCCTTCCACACTTCCTTAGGAATACGGACCTAATTGAGCACATGGGCAGTCTCCAAAATTGGTGTGAAGATATCAGTGATGTCATGAGCGCATCTCCGAGCACGTTGACGGGGCAAAAGAGCGTGGAGAAGTCCGCACTGTCTCCATTATTAAACAAAGGCGGCCTGAGCAGTGTTGCTTTTGGAGACTCTGACTGTGATATTGCATCCTGCTTTGCTGTGTGTCCTGGCAGTGCTGTGTGTGTGTGTGTGTGTGTGTGTGTGTGTGTGTGTGTGTGTGTGTGTGTGTGTGTGTGTGTGTGTGTGTGTGTGTGTGTGTGTGAGTGCTCCAGAGAGACAGAGAAAAAAATGGCTTCAGTCAGAGGCTTGCTCCACAGTATCCAGAATGATAATGAATTGTGCATGTGGGAAGCCCCCGCTGGCTGATTCTATCCGCTAATCGGAGGCTCCTCCTAATGGTAGGCGTGAATTTGAGCCGGCCAATCAGTTGGCAGTGGGTGTGTTGGACAAGTTCAGCCTGAAGCAGACCGCCTTGGGAAGAGGGCTGAAAAAACGACCGGTTGCGCACGGAAAAAATCCAGGCTCTGCTGATGTGGACACTCGTTACCCTATCTAGGTAGGACTGGAGCTGTTTTAAAACAGCACAAATCACATAACACCATGCCTAGGACAAGACTAGAGAAAACCTGTGGAAATCAGAACTCACCCCATGCGAGCACGAGGTACCGTAGAGGTATGAGGTAGAGAAGCAGAGTGGCCAAACATAAGGCAGTGATCGCCAACCAGCTGAGAAAAGGCACTGTCCAGTTGAAGGTGCTGCAGCAGGAAGACAAACAGATTAAATACAGAAAGTTCATCCTTCTCCACCTTTAATTTTAAAGCTAATTCACCCCTGCACTCCTTCAGGCTTTGTAGCATAGTGACAGTTTAGTCATGCATGATTTAAACCAACTTGTGCAATCGCTGTGAATTTTTTATTGAATTAAAATATACAGTGAACAGAACATCCATGTGTGATCATGTCTCCTACTTCTTCATCCTCTCTCCAAACGACGCCACCTCATCCAGAGCGTTCTGAACGCTGATGAACACATCCTGGATGGCGTACAGTTTATCCATGAAGCCTTTGGGCTCTGAGTCCTGACAAAAGAAGAATCCAGAAAAGGTGAAACGCCACAACAGGATTCCATTTTCAAAAACCCTAAAAAAAATCCACCTGCAGGTTTAAAATCTTCAGGTGTGAGGTTGTTTTAGTTTCTTCACAAACGCTGTTTGAGGCTTGTTTCTGCTAGCCTGATGAGCCACTGGCAGCAGCGTTAACATTTTTAAATATTGATTACACTTCTTATACAGTGTTAAAAATTTAGCATTTTGTTTTAGCTTGGGTTATTGCAAGTGCAAGTCCCAAATTCGGTATATCAGATATCAATAAGAAATCCAACATCAAGCATCCCTAGTCCAGTACCTTGTCTTCTTTGTCCTCCTCTTCGTCCTCCCACTCAAACATGGCTTCCATAGACTGCAGCACAGAGCAGAGCATCAATCGCTTAAATGTTTCAGGAGCAAACAAACATAAAAACTAGGGATGCTCCAATACCAGTTTTTTCCAAACCGATACGATACCGATACTTGGATCTGAGTACTCGCCGATACCGATTACCGATACTTCTACCACACAAAAAAGGCAATGAATTGGAATACAGGTTTTATTTTCTTCTCTGCTTTCAACAGGAAAAGACGGTGAGTTAGATAAAGAAATATATATATTAATAGAGATCACATTAGGTGAAAAATAACCATTTTCTGTGAAATCATTGCAGTTTTCTACAAACAAAATGAACTAATTGGCACCATCTCCTAGCCTAGTGAACTAGACCAATTCTTGCTTTGCAGAGTTTGGTCTAGGCACGCTTCATTGGAACCCTCGCAGCCCAAACCACTGCTGTGTCTATCCAATCACAACTCGCTATAGTTTTGGTTGGGCCAATCACAGCACTCTATATCATGGGCCAATCACAGAGCGGGAGTAGCCGATGACGTCAGCGCTGCGGCCGCGAACCCAAGCAACATGGCGGCAACTCGGAAAACACGTTCGTTTGAAACGGCTTTGTCATCAACATTGGATTATTTAGACTCCAACGTGCGTAAGTCTGTCTGATATACTTAGCAGCTTCTTATTTTTATCAAACAAAGTAGTGCAATGTCCCAGTACACCTGATATTCGCGTGTTTTTCATACAAAAACGACAGAAATCATTGAAGCTAGACGCTATTAAAGCCTCCCGCTTTTCCGTCGCCGTGATTACGTCATGTTGTTCGTCACTCTGATTGGTCCTAGCGCTATCCAATTGCGGGCTGACATTTTGAAAGACAACCGTAGATCCCGCCTCACGACTGAGAGCCGTCAATGGTTCGTGGCCAGACTATATATACACATATATAGGATGGCTTGCCAGGCTAACCATCTCCAACTTTCATGAACATTACATTTATGAACCTATCGCAGTGTCCACATTTAAATCAAGCATAAATCTATAGTCAGCATGCAATAGTATGGACTCTGAATTGAGCGGCAGGTTCTTTTTGATGAAAATAGTCATCTCTGCATTTTCAGGTGTGAGCCTGTTTCTGCTTTCATTCACGATGTTTGAAACAGCTCCCCCTATTGGTCAATATTGAAAACTACAACAGAAATGACAAGTCACAGTGAAGCTACTTTAATGCAACTGGTATCGGTACCTGGTATCTGTTAACCTTTACCGATACTGGTATCGGGATACCGGTATCGGCCCGATACCGATACCAGATTCGGTATCGGTGCATCCCTAATAAAAACATCTTGTTTTCTCACCATGTCAGTCATTCCTCTGCTTGATGAGAAGAAGTAGTTCCAGACCAGCAGCAGGACCAAAGCCAGCGGCAGCATGTAGAGCTCAAAGTTCCACACCACCAGTACAAACAGCTGTTTATGGAGAACAGTCACAGTGGGTAGAACGGCATCAACAACACAAGAAGAGTGTTTACAGGTTTGTGTGTGTGTGTGTTTCTCATACAATAAAGGAGATGATGCTCCTCTGTGCAGACTCCCATTCAAAGCAGCTGTTGATGTAGGTGACGTAGCTGTAGAGGACCATGATGCACCGCTTCACCCGGTTAAAGTTCTGCTGCAGCAACTGGAAGTAACAGATTTACTTAGTGAAAAAAAGGTACATACATACATCTGTTCAGTGAAAAAGAAGGAATGTTTGTATTTTCTTTTGACTTTTTTAATGCAGTTTTTTGCATGTTGTAAACACACATCTATTTTTACATTGAAAGCCTCAATGCATTCTAAAATAAGTGGGAAGAATTCCACCTTTGCTCTTTGTATTTTTTCCATTTCCTGTGTGGATGACACTTTAGTTTAAAGTTTGATTTAGTCACAGTTTGTTTGCATTTTACCCTTATTTAGTCATCATTTGATCACCAACCCATCTCTACATTTTCTCACTACCGTATGTCCACTTTCTGTCTCAGAGACTAAATTAAGAATAGCAACGAGCTACAGTACTCTGGCCAGCTTCACGGGTACCGCTGGATGTACGCCAAGTGTCGAGAACATGGACTACGAGTAAAGAAGGAGGATGTGCGGTTGGTGTTGAAGGAGCTGGATCGTTGCTAATGAATTCAACCAGGACCTCAATATCACAGTACCCTTCACGACGAGAAAGTCCCCTCGCCCTGAGAATTCTTTTCAAATGTCTCTCACTTATGTCAAAGCCATGTCTGCGACCAAGAGCGAATGTAATGTCTTTATATGTTAAGCCAATATAAAAATAAAAATCAATAAACTTCCCCCACGGATGATATGGATGCTCCTCCATTGTTGCGTGTCTATTTATCTTCCGGTTCACTGCTGTGGTAAACTATTGCGAGATCTCGCAATACTTTTTTGCAAGATCTCGCAAAGTTTTTTTTCCCCTCCCATGTCCCTTTAGGGGCTCCGTAATTAGCTCTCAGGAAGTTTTGCCACCTTTGTGTATTCATCTGTTTTATTTAAAGGAAAACTAGGACTGTATTACTAGGATATGTGAATAAATCATAAATAATTCTAGTTTGTTTTAATTGTGAAAAGAACAGAAGTGAAACTTCAGATGATATAACTGAGACAATGAATGTGTTTCAGTTCCAATGTGCTATTGATTGTTAAATAAAACAATATGCATAAAAATACAATACAGACAATATCTCAAAAGCTGTGCTTCCAGATTTAAGTTTGTGTCCCAGTCAGGTGTAGAAGCTGTAAATGAGAATAGTACACACCTGCTTGGAGACTTTTGGTTCTTCCTCTATGTATTTTCTCTCTGCAGGGACCACTGTCTTCAAAGCAGCTTTAACCTGAGATGAACCACACACACGGAGAGCAGGTGTCACAACTTTGTTCTAAAAATGGTTTAAAGCTCTGATCATCATCATTAAAACCAACAGAACCATTCAAAACCACAAGAGGACTGAGATTATCCTTGCCCCCGGGAACATCACAAACTCCTCCTTCTCTGCTCTGTTTATACATAATAGATTTGTACAGTGTTACACTCACGGTGTTGTAAATGACTTCAATATCCAGGTAGATGTGTCCCTTTGTGAGTCCAGTCAGCTCCTTGTTCTTCAGCAGGTACGCCCTCTGCTCACCATTATGGACCTTAAACACAAGAGAGTGAGACTACCCCACAGAATCCAGGCAGACGGTCCAAACGTTCAGGTTCAGGTTTATTTGTGAAGTACCAGTCACACAATAACTACTCATTCAGAGATAAAGATCTCCAACATTTGGACATTAAGTGATTTGTGTTTGTACAGTAAATATCCATCCATCCTCTGCTGCTTCCACAACCAATTCACAGAGGAGACCACGTAAGCAGATGTTCCCAGACCTCCTTCCTTCCATGTAGCCCTCCTCCAGCTCATCCAGAGGGACTCCAAGGTGTCCATGTGTCAGCGTTAATCTGTTCAGCAGGTCCTGAGTCTGGCCTGACTTCTTTCTGATGGAACATGTCTGATACACTTTCTCTGAACAGCATCCAGAAGGCATCCTTACTAGATGCCAAAACTACCTCAACTGGATTGTTTTGATGAGGAGGAGTAACAACTTTACTGAATTCCTCCCAAACAGGTGACAAAGGAGAACAGCAGCATACGACTCAAACTCTGACTCAAAGCTGAGACCGTCGCATTTTAGACGTTGGGACTCACGTTTAATAGTGGAATGGCCACTTTTCCCAGGAAGTCTGCACTTCTGTCTCTGTCTTCATCAAACACCGTCACCTCCAGGACAGAGTGGATGTCCTTCACATTACTGAGGACAGAGAAGACAAGCGGTGAGTAATGAACCTGTTCTAATATGTGGTTTAAAACTGATGCTGGATCTCAATCATCATCTCATGGCACTGGAATTTTGAACATGTTTGAAAATTTTGATTAATTTCCTTCTAAAAATAGTCAAGGTGTCTAGAGCAGTGGTTCCCAAATTTGGAGTCACGACCCCACCCCGGGTCATGAAAAGAAACTATAAGCTCGGGATCTTGAGATAATCTCCAGAAGTGAAAAAAAGAAAGGATTTTAATGAAATACCTTCAAAAGTTCAAAATAACAGCAACAAGTGAATTAAAGTTGAAGCTAATTTAGATTTTGTAGCTAGCTGCTTGAACGGTTCACCAGTGGTACACTCACAAACGAAGACTCACAAGGTGAAGACTTTGTTCCACTCTGGATTGAGGTTCTTGTAAACAGTATGTGTCTGCAGCCTGTCGTTATTCAGCTCCAGCACACAGAACGGATCACTTTTACCTAAAAGACCAACTAGGTTAATGGTTTTAGAATCATTAACAGTTTTATATGATAAGCACAGAAACAAGACACTATGAGGAAAAGGAGGGAAGAATCAGATTATTACCAGTTACATCTGCTGCCATGAGTCCTTCTGCTCTCAGCACCTTCACCTGCACGATGCCCACGTCTTTCAAATTAAAGAATGACTTGCTCACACCCTGTGGCACAAAGGTTAAAGTTGGAACGTTTATCATTTAGCTGCTATTCCATCTGAACAAACCTCAGACTGGTGCTTACATAGCGTTTGTTGATCTGCTGACGCTCCAGTGGGTCACCCAGGGGTGTGACGGACAGGTCAGAGATGGAGACCGCAGCTGAGGCGGTCAATGTGACCAGCAGCACCACAAAGCCTCGGGTATCCTCCAGCGGCAGCTCCAAGTGATGGGTCTTCTCTTTGACCAGAGTGGAGAGGTCTAGCTGGCAGCTGGAACACAAACACGTTCAGTCACCAGTTCAGGAAGAGAACAGCAGGTTGGGTAACTTGTGAAAAAGCGATTAATATTAATATTTTTAAATTGTTCAAGGATTTCTGAAACTGAATTGCAGCCAACAGTAAGTTGGTGAGCTGCCAGCTGTTCTTAAGTCCTCAACCCACAAGTAGCCCAAGCAGAAACCTCAACACTTACATTCAAGCTAGTACTCAGAAACCCAGACGGAGCCCAAATCAAACACAATCACTGGAATGTGACTGCTGGCCACAATATGCCAGGAACATTTACAAGGGAGTTTCCAACGTGTCTGAAAATGCTCACAGCGGTTTTGAAGTTGCAATAGCCTTGAAGTTGTTCCCCTGGAACCCGTCTAGAACGTTAGAAAGTGTGAGGAAACGTTGGGAGGAGCTGGTGACTGAACAAATTAAGATCTAATTTTAAACTCTATGTGACACCGCTTACATGACTATTGCAGTTTGTTTCCAGTGAATTCACATGCTCTATGTATATATAACATTCAAACTCATAAAAATGGCAATTAAAACCATTTCTAGAGCCAAACGTGATTGTGGGAACAAGCCTAAGTAAACTCGGGATAGAAGAAAATACAGGAGGAAAACTTTCAACACTGAAATCTGAATGATCAGGATTCCAGCTGGAGAGAGGGATATCACAAGGATAGTGTTGATTCTGTGGGTGGAGCCAGACTGAATGGTCATGAACTCACCGTCCAATGAAGTCGTCTCTCCTGCCAGTGTCTTTGTCCCACACCGTGATCTCCAGAACTCCTCCTGTCTCTTCATACAGATGCAGGTCAAACTGCTCCCTCCACTGAGGACTCAGGGTCTTTGGCACCGTCTGCACAAAAACACCTCTAGTTTAACGAGCCTCCTTCCTGAGCATGTCCTTTTAGAGTTACACAGCAGCTGACCCACCTTGCTCTTGTACTTCTGTGGCCCCAGCCTGAACTTAACGTATGGGTCGCTCAGACCGTTGGGGTCCATGGGTATGAGGTTCCGACCTTCGATCAGCGCGATGCTGACGATCCCTCGCCAGAGCTGGGCCTTCCGATGCACCTCGGAGAGACGCAGCGACTGCTGCTGCTGGTCCACACACACACACACACACACACACACACACACACACACACACACACACACACACACACACACACACACACACACACACACACACAAAGTAAAGTTTTGGTCTTTTGTTTCTGTTTGGAACATCTGTTCCTCAAAGCTCATTTAAATCTGAGCTGTCTCATTTCTGTGAGAAACATGCAGCAGCAAAGCCAAGACCGTCAGGGCAAAGACAGCTCATCATATTTTTATTACCAGTACATGTAGCTATTTGCTGATGACATGCTAATATCTTCAGCTGACATAAATCTAACATTTACTGATGTTATCATGGAACCAAGCAGGCTGAACTCCAGCTGATTTGTTAGAGGGGTCCTGGTTGGTTTAATTTAGAATTTTTGGTAAATAATAATAGCTACAACAAAAGACTTCCTGGCAATCAGAGACCAGTTGTCAGGTGTAAAACAAAACAACACAATGAGTTCTAGAAGATTTCTGCAATGATCAAATACACTTCAGGTAACTTTTTACTCAAAATATGCAATTGTTCTTTTATTTAGCACAATGACTTTAAAATGTTTTTATTAGCTCCAATCTACAAATGCATCAAAAACATTAAAACTGCAGGAATTGCATATTTGGTGAGGTCTACTTTCTGATAACATCAGGTTTTAGGGAACAGAGTTGGATGACGATAGCAGCAGCAACATATGAAATGGACAAAATGGAAGCTCTGCTGTGAAATGCAGACATGAACACCACAAACAGCAACAGCGGGCTGATGAAGGTGTCTGGACAATTGCAAACACAGATGATGAGGATTTACCTTAGTGGATCGTTTCCAGGACCTCCGCAGCAGCATGGTCTGAATATACATTAAAACACATTATTTATACTGAAGCTGCAGAAAGTTGGAATATGTAATGAATCACTAATATGTAAGGCCACTAGAGGGTGCTAGGAGACAGGATTAGTTCAGGATACTAGACGCTAAAACAAGCGAAGAGGGAGCAATATAAATAAATCAATAAAAACGGCATCATCTTCCTCACTCGTGCTCTCATTAGCTTTTATTAGACTTTGATTCCTTGTTTGTTTTCAGCATTTTAATTCCTCCTCTTTATCACCATCATTTTATGGTGCATTTATTTCTGTCCCTTCTCTGACTACAGCTGGAGCTCAGCCTAGGATTTGGTCTATTATTAATTCATACTTTGAATAAAACATGAATGAGACAGGCTTTGCTTAATGTCTCAGGGCTTGGAGGACACATCAGAGGACCGTTTCTGATCTGCAGATAACCAAGGACACATGTAACCGAACAGGAACTGTGATTACAGCGACACAAGTTAACAAGCTATCACTAAACAGGCTGATCTGCTTCACATTTTAATTCTAATAAATTCAGTCTGCACGTTCCTAATGTAAATAATTCTCCTCATGTGAATTACTCCAGGCAATATGTTTAATTACAGCCATTATCCCTTCAACCCTTTTAATGACACTTTACGGTAAAAGTGTATCGGTTGCATCTTAAATATGAAAACTGATCTATTCTACAAATCAGAACCAAGGCTGCTAATTCTCCCGCACCAAGCGTGAGACACCCGCATTTGACTGTCTTCACACGCCCTCATGCCACACCTCCAAATTCTAAGGCTGAAAATTCAAAAGGTCCCCACTCTCACACCTGGAAAATACCAAAAGTTGGCAGCCCTGTAGAACGTTGACTCATTTTTTTCAACACATTTGCTGTGGTCTCTAGTATAAATGAATGCCTTGAGTCAATGTCTGTGGGGAAAAAGCTCTGGTGCTCCTGTTTCAGGAAGTAGAAGTTAGTCTGAGCAGAGAGGAGATTTGGAGTCTTTCTCATTAATATTCATGATATTTGAACATCTCGCCTCAGATTGGCTAACACAACTCTACCGCTGACTCTGTTTGCTCTGCAACGTTGATGATTTATCTCCACTAATAACACAAGCCTGGAGGAGTTCTGCTGTGTGGTGGAGTTGCTAATGCTAACATTTAGCTTCTACTAGCTGAGACATGTTCTGCTCTCTCCTGGAGGCTAACTCAACAACAGCCTTCCACGTCGCAAGATAAGATGGGTGAGTCCATGAATGTTAATTTAGCAACGTGACGTGAAATTGATTAGCTTTTCTAATCCGAGTCTTTCCTCGTCTGTTTTCTATCAGATGCTAATGCAAGAAATAGAGTAAAAGACTATTTTCACGTTCTGCCTGCATGTGAAACTCAGAATGACTAATCATATTTCAAAAATAACAAGTAAAATATGGCATCACAGTTAACTTGCTCTTTAAATAAAAATATATTTTAGGCATTTTTAATGCAGCTGCCGCTGTCCTCTGAGAGCTTTTCTGTGCACTGTTCACACAGTGATGCAAACATTTTTAATGATAATAAAATAATCAGAACCATAACAGTTTCAATACACTGGGCAGTGTCATCAAAATATGGACAAATAGGAATTTAAAGGATTTGGTATAAACCTCTGACTGACACATACCTTAAAACAAGGGGATTATGCATGATCCTTATAAACTCTACCTTATTTTAAATGTAACTAATCTGGCTTTTCACTTATATAAGATTAGTTGTAACAAATAAATAATCAGTCGAACACAAATGTTCTTTATTTTTGTGGCAAATTTAAACATAATTTTTGTAAGTAGATGCAAATGCAGATGGGCTTGTCTAAAATAAAAAAAACAGGAAACACAACAAAACAGATGGTGACATCACCTACTACATATGCACCACCGATCACTGTTTTTAAGCTAGCAATGCAATGCTCTGAATAAATGTTTGCAGCAAGCTACAAGTGTTAGCATGTTTACCATAGAAAATAACAGGCTGGCTACCTGGATAATTAAGCTGCCAACAGGCTCCTGACATGACTTTAATACATGCAGTTGTGTCTGGGTTTCAGACTAGAAGAGATTTTTCTGATCAGTGCTGAAAACATCCAAGCATGTCAAAAATATTAAATAAATCAGTTTGAACAGATGGGAATGTTTCTGTGATACATGAATTAAAACCCGGGTCTTCTTTTGTACTGAAAATGCTAGAACAAATGAGAAATCTGAATATAAAGGAAAACATGGAAACAGCTGAGGTGGTATTAGCCTTTGTAGGATGATTCTGACCTACATTTTTACCACCAAATCTTAGATTAAATAAAATATTCCTCTCTTTAAGGACTCAGTTGTTCATGAAAACAACTCAGTAAAGTTTAAAAAGAAGCATTTTAATATTGTTCTTTTTTATCTGTTAAAATCAGGATTTGTGGTGGAGAAAAATTATGTTGCAGCAGTTTTTATAATTCATGTTGAACTTCTGTTTTATTCACGATGCCTGCTAAAGGAAGATGAGGCTGAGACAAAAGGACAGATAGTCAACAGAAACTAAAAAACAGAGTCAAATTTACTAGCAGCTAAGGCTAAATTTAAACTCCAGCAGGAACATGAAAGAGACCATCGAGGCCTGCTTAATGTTCATCAGGGAGCTGATAAGGAAAAAGCTTCTTGTGAGACTAAAAGGTGAAGCAGGAGAGGGTCAATCAGCTACAGGACGTTACTCCAACCTAATCACCACTTCACTCACTCACTTTGTTCACATAAGGCTTCCACCGATATGCCTTCACCACACCCTGCTGCAGGAAACACAAGCACACTTTTACTGAGTGGATTAAGTGTTTTAATTCAGCAGTTAAACCAGAAGTTCACTGGGCTGAGACTGCTAGGGACAAACCGTGGACAGTCACAACACAGGGGCTTGCTTTTGTGTCGTAAGATAATATGTAGTAATGGTAAATTGCCTGTATTTGATAGCGCCTCTATAGGGATCTACAACCCCCCAAGATGTTTTACAACACACCAGTCATTCACCAACGCACACACACATTCATACCCTGGTGGTGATGAGCTACAATGTAGCCACAGCTGCCCTGGGGTGCACTGACAGAGGAGAGGCTGCTAAGCACTGGTGCCACCGGTTCCTCCGACATCCACCAACAGGCAAGGTGGGTCAAGTGTCTTGCCCCGGGACACAAAGATTGCGACAGACGCTCGAATCTGCAACCCTCCAGTTACTGGGCGGGCACTTAACTCCACTGCTACCGTCGCCCTAGTAATATATTAGATGAACTTGCCTCCTCCTTGAACCGCCACCTTACAGTGTAAAAACAATATAAAAACAGAGTACCCGCCCACACTGTTACCAGAGTCTCACCCTGGAACCAGTCCTGGGGTTGGGGCTCATGTGCGAGTGCCTGGTGGCAGAGATGGTGATGGTGCTCCATCTGGGGACTCCATAATCCTGCAGTGGCAGTTCAGAGCTCATACAGGCAATGACAATGTGACATCGAGGGGCGTGATTGGGGGAAACAGCCCACCTAATCTGAACCTGAGTGCTGTTGGACTTCTCAGTTTGGCCATTATAAACACCATGTTCAAAAGTAAAGATGGTACCAGAGCAGCCTAGGTGGAAGGGCAATAATTGATCTTTTAGTTATGCTATCTGACCTGTTGCCATATGTTTTGGACACTCAAGTGAAGAAAGGAGCAGAGCTGTCAGCTATGGATCAGCTGGCAGGGGAGGATGCTAAGTAGATCTGGTCAGCCCAAACGTATACTGAGGGTCTGCTGGGAATGCCTGGCAGAAGAGTCTGTCAAAATGATCTTCAACTCCCTTCTTTGGAAGAGCTTAGCCCGCATCCCGAGAGCAGTGGGGGACGTTGAGTCTGAATGGGCCCTGTTCTGCTAGCTGCTGCTAGCTTCGGCTGTAAGGTTGCTGGTGCTAGTCACAGAGGAAACACCCAAGCTTGTTGACAGACACCAGAGGTTAAGGGAGTCATCAGGCTGAAGAAGGAGGCCTACATGACATGGTTGGTCTGTGGGTCTCCAGATGCAGCAGATGTGTACCAGAGGACCAAGCCGTGTGAAACAGCGGCAGTTGCTGAGGTAAACTATAAGGCATGGGGGGAGTTTGGTGAGGCTATAGAAGACTATCAATTGGCCCTAAAGAGGTTCTGTGACATCTCAGGGTGGGCTGGCAGAAACTCACCCACACTGTTTACAATGGGGACGGGGAGCTGCTGGCGTCAACTGGGGATGGGTGGTGGAAGGAACACTTTGAAAAGTCCCTTAATCCTAACTTAATCCAGTGAGAAACCAGAGCCAGGGAACCTATGGATAGATCAATCAATCTCTTGAGCTGAAGTCAAACATCTACACAGGGAAGCTCTGAGTGAAGGGGTCCATCCTGGGGAACTCAAAGCTATGGATTTTGTAGGACTACCTTGGTTGTCACACCTCAGAAACTTCACATGAACATCAGGGGTGGTGCCTATGGAGTGGAAGACGGGTAGTGGTCCCCATTTGTAAAAAAGACAACCAGCATGTATGTTCCTAACTATATGGGATCACACTCCTCAGCCTCCCTGGAAAGGTCTATTCCAAGATACTGGACTGGAGAGTGTGGTCCATAGCAGAATTTTCAGATCGAGAAAGACCAATGTGGTTTTTGTTTTAATGGTGGAACCACGGACAAGCTTTTTACCCTTGCTAGGGTTCTAGAGGGGGCATGGTAGTTTACCCAACCAGTTCATTAGTGGATCTGGAGATAGTGCATGACCCTATTCCCAAAGGTACCCTTTTGGGGGCACTCAGTGAATATGGGATGGATGGCCCTCTGATAAGGGCCATTCAGTCCCTGTACAGTGTGGGTCTGGTCCACGTAGCTGACAGTAAGTCGGATCTGTACCCGGTGAGAGTCTGCCAGGGCTGCCCTTTGTCACCGGTTCTGTTCATTACCTTTATGGACAGAATTTCTAGGCTCAGCCGTGGGGTGGAAGGTGTTGAGTTTGGTGGCAGGGGGGAGGGCATTGTTTAGGCTTCTCTGTTGGGGCTGCTACCCCACAAACCAGACGCAGATAAGAGGACACAAACGGATGGACAGAAAACTGTACGAAAAATTCCCTCTCAAATTAGTAACAGAGTCAAAAGGTGACAGAAATGTAAGAACTTGTTGTGAGGTTCATGACCAAAATTGCAAATCCTATGAGGATAAATTAGGAATAATGCATTTCCTTCTATTTCTGATGATTTTACACATTTTACTCAGGAGGATTCTGATTCCTAACTTGAAAACATAAAGAGAACCAAGAACCAAATGAACAGAAAATCCACACTGAAATATTTGTTTACCTCTGAGGCAATAGCAATCAATCTATTTCATTCTACAAATATTTGACAGCAACAATAATTGGCTGGCATGAATATCCTCCACAACTCAAAGAAAGAGAAATCAAACTTACTGTTGTGTCTCTCTGCTCCTCGATGGGGCTGTTTTTAGGAGTCAGAGTGACGGCCAGCTCCAGAGAACCAAGCTTCTGATCCTGGTGCTGAGGGTCCTTCAGCTCCAGGGTCACAGGGATCGTCCTGCAGAGGACAGGATATGATCTTGACAATATGATTATGAATATAGATATTTTTTTTATCACTTAGTTTCTATTCTTACCCTAACTCTAACCCCTATAATTAAATTCTTTGTATAATTTTTTTGTTAGTTAAAAAGTTTTTTTCTGTCATAAATACTCATAAATCAGCATCCAAGTTGGAATGTTTTCATTCATTGTTATATTTCCCACAAGCACAACATAAGTAAAGTTGTACTTAAAAGTCACAATAACTTTAAAGCTCAATTTTTTAACTATCCTTCTGTTAGGGGTCAGGGCCACCAAAGCCCTTGATCCACCTCTGATTAATCTTTTCTTCTGCCTTTTCAATTAAAGTGACAGGAAACTTTATTTTAATTAAAATAAATAATTTTGCTTTCATAAATCTGCACTAGGTGTTGGGATCTAAGGTCACTTATATTATCCAGATTTGAATAAAACAAAACAGATTATTAATCCCCTGATCTCCACAGGATCATACAGTAAATCAGATACTTGGTGTTAACTAAACCTGCCCTGGAACAATGATACTCATAATGCCTTGTGTCAGTTGTGATAGGTAAGGCAAACCTTTTAGCTCATACAGATGAGTTTCACTCTGGATGCCGCTATAGAAGTTATCAAAAGACTAAGTTTCCTATTCAATAAAATGCCTCATTTGTCTAGTTTACTCAGTAAAAACACAAGAACCTTCGGTTAGAGTAATAATCAAAGCAGAACAAAAACAGTCGGGTTCAGACCAAAACACACGAGATGCAAAAATATGCTGCTTCCAAAAGCTAATAAGGAATTGATAACATTGTATTCTGTTATTTCAGCAGTACCAGGAGCATCCGACAGACCTTTGCTGCTCCAGAGAGTTCAGGTAGATGAAAGCAGAACCCATGAAGTCATCCTGCAGGCCGAAGTCATAATCAAACACCTGCAGGAGAGAAACAGAAAGGCTCCTCTGACCCAAAAGCTTTGTAATAGCAGATAAAAGTGTGTGTGTGTGTGTGTGTGTGTGTGTGTGTGTGTGTGTGTGTGTGTGTGTGTGTGTGTGTGTGTGCGTGCGTGCGTGTGTGTCTTTGTACCTTTACATACAGAGGTTCACTCAGACTTTCAACTATTAGGGTTATCTTCTCATCCCACACGGGGTTCAGGTTTTTGTGGATGGTTTTACTTCTGAACACCTCCTTACCCCCCAGCTTGAATTTGACGTATGGATCACTGGTGCCTGAAGGGACAAAAGTAGCTGCTTTAGATCCACAGAGAGAGGAAGAAGACGACATTACAGACAGATGTTGGTGCACCTCCTCTGTCTCTGATGGCCAGGTTGTGTCCTCTCTTCAGCTCAATCTCCAGCCTGTACATCCCTGAGCTGGAGGCGTCCGGCTCAGCGGGGACCCTCGAGGAGCACGATGCACCAAATGCCTGTCAGGAGAGACGGATGTGTCAACTACAGTCACAACAATGTCAGCCACTCACCAGCATTTTGAGTTTGTGTCATAATGTAGATAAGCTACTTCCATACAACAGTGACTGGGGTAACACTGACAGGAAATTGCATCTGCACTGCCATTGGGCAAAATAATCTTTTCATATTTTGTCCCACTCGCACATTCAAATCTGGCAGAGAAGAAAAGGCAGAGAGAAAACGAAAAGGTACTGAAACCCGGTGAGGTGTGACACTTTAAATTAAAACCTGAAATGATGTAGATCAGGGCTGTTCAGTGTGCAGCCTGCAGGACATTTGTAGCCCTCTGAGTGATTTTGTGCAGCCTTCGACTGCAATGACAGGAATAGTAGAACTTTGTCCTGCCAGCAAAAGCTGTTGAAGCAGATAAACACTAAAATCATTTGAGTTTTACTGATAGGAGGCAGCCTAAAAACTCTGATAAATTAAATTATTTTCAAAATAGAAAAGGATAAGCAAACTAAAAGTTTTTTTTGTACTATTTCCATTTCATGATGAATATTTTACATTAACACATGAAACAATCATTTGCAAAACTCCTTCATATCTTTGCTCACTTCTCAACTTCTCTAATAGCCATCATAATCTACAGTCCAGTAACTTAATCTTCATGAGTATTCCCAAAGCCCGCACCAGTTTTGGTCATTCCTCATTTCAGTATGCTGCTCCACATGACTGTGTAATGGACGTAAGGTCACTCCTGGCTGGCTCGCCAATTTTGTAACGGATATAAAGTTATTAGACTTTATTATATTACAATGAGCTGCAAAAACCATTAAAACTCACCATCTACATCCCATTATCTACCTTCAACAACTCTATGCAATCAGTCATGTCAGATCAGTGTACCTACTTCTACTCGAGAATGCTCATTTTGTTTGTGATTGTGTTATGAGTGTTTCATCCTGTTGTAACGTGTTTGTTTTCATATTTTCTGCTCTTGCTGCTTCCTCTTGGCCAGGTAATCTTTGTATAATGTGAATAGGTTCTCATTCAACCCACCTGGTTAAACGTATTGTAGTACCCTGTAGGGTAAGGAGTAGTTACCCAATACAAGAACATGAACATCACAACAAACAGCATTTCCTCATTGCACCGTTAACATGTTTGCAAAAAGAACACACATAAACCTAGAGCAAAGCCAAGTTTGTCTCATAACCCGAAGTTGAAAATAAGGCCTTACAGATGTTTTTGGAGCTGTTACAACTCAACCTTCACTCCAACAACAGCAATCCCAAGACTTCATGTATGTTTTTGGGTTGGAGTACTTACATTATACTAGAGTATCAGACACATAACGGGATTGCAATGTTACTTTCTTTCCTACATGTGCTTCATTGTGCCAAACAGCAGAGATGTGAAAGCGTGACCTGGGTTTTTACAACTAGAATTTCTGTTTTAGTTAAAACTGTCTTCATCAGGCATGAGCCAACCATCTGGCAGCATGTGCTAAAAGTTAAAGCATACTCTGTGCACAGTGATGAGGCTGATCTGAGGTCTGATAGAAACATGATGCAGCTGGAAATACAAAGTCTGAAGACGAAAGTTTCAGTTTGAAGTTTCACAAATATGATTGTGCATTAGTCAGTAGGAGCATGCCTCTGCCCGAGTCTAAGCAACAGACATAATCAAACGCTCATCTAACTGCACTGCATCTTAAATAAAGGAGAAGTCTGCTGGGAAACCTGCATCCTGTCAACACAAACACATCCACTTACAGAGATCGATACAGAAAATACATCAGGACCATAAGTCTGTGGAAGGCAGCTCTGGTGTTCAGATCAGTCGTTTAGCTGCAGGAGGGAATGTTCTTGCTGTGATTTGTCTTATTTTCTTTATTGATTAGTTTGATTTGCAGCCTTAATCAATTGTTTCATGAACAAAACTGTGTGAAACCTCTCTAAACAAACACTAGTGGTTAAAACGTGTTTTCTAAATCCAGACAGTGTTTGGTCTGAAATATAAACTATATAAGAAACGTGACAAGAAACAAAATGTTACAAGAGTTCTCCGCTCAATAACATCAGAGAAGGAGAAACAGCCGGCTGCTACCACTTCAACTTTAGGACAAACTACCAGAGTCCCAAAAACAAAAACACCATTTGAAGTCACGGACAACAAAAGACGTTTGGACCTGGAAAACGGTGTTAAAACTATTAGTGTTTTTAAAAAACAACAACTACTTTTTAAAATATCAAGCACTGCTCTGTTTGAGCTGCAGGAAACTGAGACAGAAAAATCTAATTAGTATAAATGCTTGTCTGGTGTTTTACGCTAAAGCAGGTAAAGGAGCTCTGAAGACCTTTAACTGACTATTTAGTCATTCTAATATCTCCCATCCAGACTCATAGTCTCTGTTTTAAGTCAGAAAGCTTTTTTATCTACTAACTGAACCGACTCAGCTATATCAGAGCAGCGATAAGACACAATCAAACGATCTAAAGTGCTGAGGAAGTTCCCCTACAGTTTGTTTTCTTTAATTCTTTGGCTCAGCAAACACTGGAGCATTATTTGTAACAGGAACAGAGATAAATGTGTCCCAGTTTGTTTCAGCTACAAGTTCAAAAAGCTTCTTCTTCTACCTGTCGTCTAGAAGGTGTTCAACCAGTGCAGGTCTGATGTATCTGACAGTTTTAGAGCAGATAGCTGGGTGATAACCATACACACAGATACTATCTGACCTTCTGTATCAAGCCAAGCAGAAAGTTGATGAATCTGATTTTCCTGATGTCTGAACACACTCATAGCTATCCTGATGCACTGTAAAAAAATGCATGAAGAGTCATTCATGGAGATGTTTTAATGTCAAAAACTGTTTTGGTCCTGTTGGACCTCCACATGCTGCCAGCTCTATGCCTGCAACCACCATGGTCACTGAAATCCAATGAAATAAAGCTTCTATTAACTAGACCACCATGGAGAAATGATGATATTATTTCAGTATCTGATATAGTTGATCATGTAGCACATCCCCATACTGTATTGTTTATTAAAACAACAACCATGGCTGCCTTTGTACCGTCCCCAGGGGGAACTTTAGGCCGTCAGTAACTCGCCCAGCGATACTTGGGCATGTGGCCTGCTGGGGTCTGGGATCTAGCTGCTCATCTCTGATCAGTGGCCCATTCAGCCACGGCCACCCTGTGTCCATCTCTGCTCTGTGGGTTTTGATGCACCCCCTCGACCTACCAGCATATTTTGACCTTGTACACATGTAACTGGGTATCCCACAAAACTTACTTTGGTCTGTCACCCACACGAAAGTGAAGATTAACGCCACCAAACAATTCTTTCAAAAACTCAAGATGGAGGTTTGTGAATTCTCGTTGTCAGCATTTGCTTGTGGATGTAAATAACCGGGGTTTTAGGTTCCACAACATCACTCCCTGTGACAAAAATGCTCTGACATCACATGTGCGACCTGTGTTTACACCTGCTTGTTTTTACAAGCTCAGTAACTGCTCTAGGAGACCACAGGCAAAGAACAACATTAAGGACAGTTGTTGTCCACCACCTAATTACTCCACATCTTTGGAATGTTTTTGGCAAAGATGCTGATGATTTGGGAAACTACTGCCACCTACAGGCTTGGCATGCCTACAGAGACTACCTGTGAACATTAGCTGTGTCACATTTAGTCAGAGTTTGAATTGTAAACAGACTACAGTGATCTGACGATTACACACTTACAAAAGTCTCAAATCTGACTTCCTGCTAGGGGAATGCATCACACTTTCCTCTAATAACTAGTTACATGTATTACTAGAATTTGAAACGTTGAACAAAAACTTACAGCTTTAACTTTTCACAGCTGCTCTGTTTTTGTCAGTCTGAATGTCTGGGTCACATCTTTTTACATTTTCAGTTATGACTCAATCAGGAGAAACCTGAAGGAGGTCAGAACAACAGCAAACGCAGGCGTAACCTGGTCTGTCAGAGTAACAAGCTGCTTAGAGAGGATCAGCTGACTGATAGTAAACAGGAAGCGAAGGGCCAACCTGGGAATAGCATTAGATCACATACAATCCCATCAACCACTCTGATGTGAGCCTATTTTAAAGGCTGTGAACTGTTTTTAACTCACATTGTGGGTCAGGTTCAGAGCTGCATTTAAAAATACTTTTCATGGACCTTTCGTTAATTAAATAAAACCTTAGTTGTTTTGTTGGTAAAAACAAAAATGTTCTACCAGACATGTTGTATGCATTATGACCAGAGATGTTCACAAATCAATGTTTTTAAGTAAGTAGTCTTAAAATGTTGAATCCAAGTCAAGTCTTTGAGTAACTTGAGTCTAAGTCTCAGACTCAGGTCTTCATCTCTGATTATGAACGTGGACTCATAAATAAGTACATCACACGAAGAAATACGCATTCATTCAGCCTCAAATGTCTTTGGAAGACAAAGCAAACATTTTACATTCCTGCAGTAATAAATCATAACTTAATATCATTTGACTTTTGTCTTGGCTCGTATGTCCTTTGGCTTGACTTCTATCTAGAATTACATAAAGGAGGCTTCAGATCAAGTCAGTGATGCAGAGAGTTGAGGGTGAGAGGCATGAGGGCTGAATCCATCTTCTTCATGTCAACAGGAGAGGCCTGTAAAAGATGATGGCTCGACCTTATGGCCCCATTAGCATCGATGCTGCTTCAGACTGCAACGATCAATATGGTAACTAATAGTCTGAAGAGGCTTGTCTTGCTTCCAGAGGCAAACTGTGGTTTAGAGAAGTTCAGTCTAACAGGTTTTCTCTACGGCGTCGTGCAGACACACAGGTGAGCTCTATACGGAGTCTCGTTCATGTCTGAAGGTGAAGATCTCCGAGGGAGCATTGTGTTGCTGTAATTTGTGAATTGTTGGCGTAGCCTTTAGCTGACACACAACATCCACCACATGTTTGACAGGATGAACGCTTTTAGGTGAGGAGGAAGTGGTTGAATGAGTCAGTTTTTTGCAGCTCTGCCACAACTCGGAACAAAAACTCACTTTCATTTCTAAAACTGTTTCTTACTTCAAACCTAGTAGTAGAACGTGTCACACGTGGATCTCATTCACTCCTCAGAAAGTTTACTGTCTTCAATGTTTTCTCCCCGACGTGTCTGGAAATGACCTTAAACCCTTACCAGATTGATGGCCTGCAACATGTTGCTTCTCTTAAGGTCACTCTCTTGGTGTTGTGTTAACACACGCCTGTATTCTCCAGACCAGCAAACTGCTAAGACTCCTGCTTTGAGTAGCTCCTGGCGGATACTTGGGTTTTTAACTGTGGATTAGTCATGGTTAATAGAGATGCACTTTTATATGCCATGTGCTTTTGTTCAAACAAGGTTGCTAAACCTTTTCTATATCTGTTCATTTAAAAAAAAAAAAAAGGGTGTCATACGTGTTTATGTCATCAAGGTATCTTTGCACAATAATAGTTAGTTAATAGAAGAATTTTCTTTACCTGTAAAACTGTAAAACTCTGGAACAAATCCAGCTCCTCACAGCCTCTGGCTCATAAGATGCCGTTTGTCTAACTGACACATTTCCTGTGAAACCAGAAGCTCTGGAGGATGTCTCCTCAAAAATCAATCTTGTCTGCTTCTCCGGCCAAGTCGAGAGGCCTGATCAGACTCGGCACATCAGTTCACATATTCAGAGAAAATTTTTACTTTTTTAAAAACACATTTAAAGGGACACAAAAAATATCTTACAGGAAATTACAAACTAAAATTTTGGAAGATTCATTGAATATTTAAAGCTGGAGGAGAGAGTGGCAGAACACGGCAGGATTTGGAGTCTCATTTCCTGATATTTAGACATCTCACCTCTGATTGGATAACAGCAACATGACTCTACCACTGACTCTGTTAGCTCTGCAACGTTGATGTTTTAGTTCCACAAATAACACAAGCCTGGAGGAGTTCTGCTGTGTGGTGGAGTTGCTAATGCTAACGGTTAGCTTCTACTAGTTAAGACGTTCTCTGCTGTTTCCTGAACGATAAACCAACAACAGCCTTCCCCGTCGTGAGTCAAGATGGGTGAGTCCATGAATGTTAAGTGACAGTGTGACGTAGATCTGTCAGGATTTTCTAATCCTGGAGTTTCGCCATCTATTTTCTATCAGAAGCTAATGCAGGAGATAGGTGTAGGAGACTATTTTCATGGTCAGCCTGCATGAAAAACTCAGAGTGACCGATTATAATCAGGAAAAATAATTAAAAAATGTTTTTTTAGTGATCCACATCTTTAATAAATGGCCCTATTATTGGTTTAATATGACAACATGTGCCAGACAGATGGTGTAAACATATTTTAATAATGAATTTTATTTAAGCTGAATTTAAAGGACATGAATACTTAATAGCTGATGTAGATTAAGGTGAAACTGCGCCTGGGTGTCTGGCTCACTTATTCAGACATATGAAACCAGCTAGCACCTATCCTTCAGCTGCTGAATAGTGCATAAGGTGTGTGTGTGTGTGTGTGTGTGTGTGTGTGTGTGTGTGTGTGTGTGTGTGTGTGTGTGTGTGTGTGTGTGTGTGTGGCCCAAAAAATACTGAAATTACAAATAAAAGAAGCATAAAAAGAAGCAAACTAGGTGTGTTTTATACTAATGTCTGAATGTTACAAAAGTTTTTGATTATTTTCTTAATTGGGCTTAATGTTAGACATTTTATACAGCTCAGTATTCACCCGGTACTCAGTAATACTACAGGTCACATACAGAGAAGGTACAGGTTACTTATGGAGGTAAATATTTACAGTAACTGGTACCTACCCGTGTACATACCTCTGTAAGTACCTGGCTGTATTAAGCAATGTGGCTGGCATTACCTTGGCAAACGTTGGTCAATCACTACACTAGTTTTCAAAAAATGCTACTTCAAACTGAACTGTTTCATAAAACAAGCTTTGCCACCAGAGTGAGGACTTTTATGAGTTTGAATGTGAGATGAATAATCACTGAGTAGTACTCTAGACCCATCCCAGTTCTGTGCGAGTATGGAGCTCCTTTACTCTATTTTGATGGCAGCGGTGATGCAGAAATTAGAGAACAGAGACTACCTTCAAGACCACGTGTTTTCAAACTGTTACCAGTGGTTTTACACTCCGAAGAACTTCCACTTTACATCAGAAACCTTTGGCTAATTAGTGTTTTATGATTCGTGCAACAATTTTAGCATTTTTAGTAGCAAAAATAACACATCTCTCTCATTTCAGTTGCACTATAGATGATAAATGATGCCTGTGTGAGAGGACTCATGAATATTCAATAACATTATTTTTATTATCCTGTTTAGTTAAGCAGATTTAACAATATGCACCTGTTCTAATAAGAAAATCTTGTTTTATTCATTTCTTAGACCAAATGCATGAGATTGCAATAACTTGGGCCGCTGTCAGCTTCATCCTCTGGGTCACTCAGGACAGACGTGAGCTCTGAGTCAGTTCTGACTGGTTCTGACCCACTTAATGACAGCACAGACCTGAAACTTAAACTCATTCACTACTAAATACTTTTTGGTCATTTTGAAGGATTTCTTAAATTGTTTAGCAAATCTCACTGTAAGTGCAACTAAACTAGTGGTCAATAAACTTTTCTATTGAGTGGAACCCAGTCAATTATTACATAATGAATATAAATGAATGAATGAATCAGATTGTAGTAATAGGACTACTATTCCCATGATGCTTGGCTGGGGCTGTTCCCATGAGGCTCAGCGGAAGTGAGCGGGCGGGAGTTCACTGTCGAATAAACGTGTGTTCAACGTTGGCACTCGGTGTCCCGTGTCCTCATTATACATGGTGTCAGAAGCTACGAACTGCAAATCTCCATGCTATTTTAAAGTAAGGAAGATGTTTCGAAAGTTTTTATCTGGACGACGGAGGACTCAAACACGTTCAAAGACCGTGAGCACGGCTGAGTCAGGCAAAGTCAGCTGTTTGTGAGTGACAGTCGCCGCGGGGCGCATGTCGGCGGAGGGAGAAGTGCAGCGGGAAGACGCATCTGAAAGTTTGGATCCTGAACGCGAGGAGAACAGGGATTTACTGACCAGGATGGCGACAACTGTGCAGATAACTCCCCCAGAGCCGTTCAACTTTTCATGTCCCACAGACTGGCCGAAGTGGAGCAGACGATTTGAAAGATTTCGAATTGCAACAGCTCTCAATGAAAAAACGGAGGAATATCAGGTGAATTCACTCCTATATGCCATGGGAGATGCAGCTGATGATGTTTTAGCTGTCTTACCTCTGTCTGATGCAGATAAAAAGAAATATGACTCAGTTAAAGCAGCGTTTGAACAGCATTATGTGGGAAAACACAATGTTATTTTTGAAAGAGCACAGTTTAATTCAAGAAGGCAACAAGAAGGGGAGAGTGCAGAGTCATTCATCACAGCTGTACACAAGTTGTCAGAGAGCTGTGGTTTTGGAATGCTGAAGGAGGAACTTATAAGAGACAGAATTGTGGTTGGCATTAAAGACAAAAAGTTGTCAGAACAGCTACAACTGGACTCAGATTTAACACTCTCTAAAGCCATACTTAAGGTCAGACAGAGCGAAACTGTGAGGAAACAACAAACAATAATGCTCAGCAGTGTACAAGAGGACAAAACTTCTAACATGGACGCGATACGCACAAACATGAAGAAAGCAAAGAC